>JAOWCC010001368.1:9178833-9520850 GCA_030867875.1 Actinernus sp. WN-2022 | reverse complement strand
TTAAATTATTATTACTTCTTTTTAACGACTTAGCTTTCCCAAATATAATTTCAATTGCTGGAATGTGTTGCAGTATTTCTAAATCGTAAGCGATAGATATGGTGTACCCGCCGTTCCTTATTTGCTTTTACACATTAATTGACTGTGGGAAAAATCATCTTGTAGCAAATATGATAATCACTGTATTCTCTGAACACAGATCCAGACATGGTAGACATTGAACCATCTCCAAAGTCCGATATCAGAACTGGAACGAACTTAGTTTTACCCTCTGGAGAGAATTTTTGTTATATTTTATTGATTTCTTCTGTAAAATGACCTTCAGATTCAACTTATCGTGACATCATTCAAAATAATGTAATGCATGCTATTTATTTGCTTGCGAATCTGGAGATGCGTCCAGTTCGCCAAACGCATGCGCATGGGTGACCCAGTTTTACGAAATGCTAATTGCAATATTGGTATTCTCACGGACGAGTAACGAGCACTCAATGGAAGCTCGTGTGGAAGAATTTGCTAAAATCTATTTAGCATTAGAAAATAATCCACCACATGAGGCCTCTTCCAGCTCGTCCGTGAGAATTACGAATATTTCCTATTGCTTTTATTATTCTTAAAACAATACTCAATATTTTACATGTTTTCATAAGAGGTTTGAGGTATAAACATAAAGCTTTATAGAATTAGTCTTTACTTTACTTTACTTAATTCCGTTGTAAAGTAAACAGTAATCGCGGGTTTTTGCGCGCCTAATCCAAGATGGCGTCGCAAGTACTTACGATGCCATCTTGGGAACGAGATTGGGCCTTACGTTGTTGGAACTACGCATGCATTCAACATTTGTCCGCTGGGCGTATATCACGGGTGTCAGATGGGAAAATCAGCGGCCATTTGAATGTTGGCCAGAAATACAAAACTTAGGTTGGCGAAAGTAATAGTAATGAAAGCACGCTGAACATGAACTATTTACCTTGCGGAATTAAAGCATGCAAGATATATACCATATAATTAATTTATTCGCAACAATATATGCACTCGAATTTATACTTGTCGTCTGTAATTTCAACTAACTTTGTACGTGTTTCTTTGGAATAAAAACATGGATGTTGAACTAACGTTTGGCTGTTTCTTTCTCTTTGTCTCTTTCGTAATGTCTTTTGATTTTGTTTTCTGACTAATGAATTTCAAATAACTTTTCTAATGCTTCTCATTGTGTCTGTTTAACTCCACGTACATTGCACACGATAACAGCACACTAGAGTCTTCTCTTTGTATCTCTCTTTCACTGATTCTGCTGCTTGGTATCACATGGTTTTCCCCGGGTTCCAGAGGCTCGAAGAAATAAAAGGCGTAGAGGCCAGAGAGAAAAAAAAACCTCTGGTGTTTATATCCATTGAGAACCTCACTTCCATGCGCTGAGTTTCAAATCAAGAAAACACGTCAAACCGGTTTTGCTGGGCCATTGGTAAGCCAATGGAAATTACCGTTACATCCAGCACTCACGGTTGCGCCTGGTAATGAGTAAATTATCCAATCAGGGACGAGGTTCAACTTCTGTACCTAATGTTCGTATGGAAGTGTGATTCTCAATGGATACCACCAGAAGCTCTTTTTTTTTTTCTCCTCTTCTCTGTCTCGTCGCTTCGCCTTTTATTTGTTCGAGCCTCTGACACCCTGGGTATACCTGGTTCATATAATCTTTTGAAAAGTCGGCATTGAATCCAAAAGTGTCCTTGAAATAAACTACTTGAATTCGGTTAAAAGCTCTTAAAGCGCCTATGAGATGAAAAAGTCATTTTGTTGAATGAAATATAAATTTGATAAATAAACATTGTTTTTTTCCCGTGTCGAAGTGAAGACATTTTTTATGTTGTTAAATATATGCTAATTACATGCGTAACGTGTTTGCACATCTAAATAATACAACAAATACAGTGCGTTTTGTTGTCTGGCCTCGCCATCAGTCATTTTTTTTCTCAAAGAAGCCTTGCCGTCGGCCATGTTTTTACTTTTGTGAATATAAATGTCAAACCACTGACGTCACGCATGTGATTAGCATATCTTTAACGGCATAAAAATTGTCGCATGATTTTGACAATTATTATGCATGACTTCAACACGAAAAAAAATGTTCGAGCGCTTAATTGCACAAAATGACTAAGGGAAGACTAAAATTTAATAAAATATAATAAAGATAGGGTCCATTTTTTTCACTTTACAGGCACTTTAAAAAAACCTTGAATTTCTTAGATTTAGTAAGTTCACAAAAATATTTTTGATGGTTTCGTGGCAGTTGACAAACGTTTAGCAGCATCCCCGCGCACTTGAAAAATCAACTTTCGGTACTTGAAAATTCAAGTGTGTCCTTAAAAAGTCCTTGAAGTTTGTTACGTTGTTTAGACCTGTCAGATCTCTAATTAACCTGCATATTCACATCAGCTATACTCGATATTTCTTATCAGATGTCGTATAATTTTATCGTGTGCAACATCTTTTAATGATTTACCGCGTTCAACGCACACTCTGTAGGATTGTAACGTCTTCCAAACTTGCCGAAAAGAAAAACAAAACCATCCACGCAACACCAATACAAAAAATCTACTAATACAAAGAATAGTACAAAGAACAGTCACGACACAGAGGCATTTAATGGCAAAGTACTAATACTGGCACTGAAGCAGAGCGTAACTTATAGGTACCCAGACACTTATACAGAAACAGTAACAAAACCGTGTCGTGTGTATCGTGTTCATGACGTAAGCATAAGCGCAAGCAACAGACGCAGTAACTGAATTTTCTATACAACTTGGCGTTTTCGAGTTTATAACATACTCAACAAAATATCTGGATTCTGATTGGACAAGTGCATGTGGAGGTTATTTCGTGCGCAGTCGCATGCTGTCGGCAAATGTTAGCTCAGTACATTACAGACAAAAAATCCCATCAACTGCTCGTGCTATACTTGATTTATAGGCACTGGGTGATATTTTGAAAGTTCCCACATTGCACTCGCCCAAAGGCTCGTGCAATTATTAGAACTTTCAAAATATCACTCTGTGCCTATAAATCCCGTATAGCACTCGCGTTCATGCGGTTTCCTCTACATATGCGAGCGTAATACACGGGTCACAAACCGGTTTGCACAGGTTTATTCAAAGGTTCTGTAAGCGCGCTAGCCAATCAAAATGGGGCCGTTTGAGTAATAGCCAATCTATGAAATACAGCGGTATTTCATGGCTAGATCAAGGCCAATCAAAATGCAGGAAATTTCGCGCACTTTCTTTATCAGCCAATAAGAATTCAAGAGTTTGAATACATAATTAGTCTGCAGACTCGTCCGCGCTCTCGAAATTTTTCCGGCGTGAAAATTTGCAGTCTATCGTCGGGTAAGTTACTTTGTTTTCGTGATGAATCTTTCCGTAAATTTGTTATTTATAGGATATTCATATTATTTTCACTCGAAATTCATACTATTCATACAACTCGCCTCCAAATAATACAACTTTCTCGTGAAATATTCACCCGTATTCCATAAAAAAAAAGGAAATAACCAGTAAGTATTGATCATGAACGGTGCTTGTTCTCATCTCAATTACAGCACTGCGTCTGTATATGTTGCTTGCGCTGATGCTTGCGTCACTAGTGTTAACCAGGCTTTTAAAGAACTAATTTAGCTGTCGTGCAGATCGTATTGACGATTTTTTCATTTTCATTTTGGAAAATGTTTTCAGCTGCATTTGTCGGTTAGTCTTCACTGTTTTTAAGATCGTATCCTATTGGACTTCACTGATAAAGAATCCCATTGTTTTAGGGTTTGTATTGTTTTTGGGGTAGGCTATTGTTTGGGTAACCAGTAACATTTCAGGTTGCAAACGGTGAAGTCTGTCCCGTTTTCAGGGTTCACCCCAGTGAGAAAGGGGGGAAGGGAGAGGAAGCGAAAGAGAGAGCAAATCATTGATCAACCTTATTCAATTATTATTGTTGCATTGAGCAGCCCCGATCACCAAATATGGGGGATGGAGAGGGGGGGGGGGGGGGGGGGGGGGTGAATGTCAAAGAATTTGTTTTCATTCTTACGCGGTTTGTGACTTGAACAATCACGAGCGGAAAATATATTTTTTTTATTCGATCATAGGCAACATTTTTCCCGTATCCATACCAGTCACCGAGTAGGTAAACTTGAACAAACTTTCGTCCTTCATGACTTTTTGCAGTATTTTCTTCACTCTTTGTCGTGTTGTATGTTTCCCTTTCGTAAACGTTTGATTATTCGGCACTGCACTGCACTGCACACTAAACTGCACATGTGTGATCTCGATTACCTCTCCAAACGTCGCCTTTCCTACTATCTGATAAGTACTGCAGGTCTGAAATCAAATCCTATTGATAAATGTAGAAAAAACGGCATATACCATTACGTCATCAGAGTTATAAGTAAGTTCCAGGGTATTCATATTTCTATGGAATGTTTGTTGGAACTTAGGTGTATTTGCTGTTATCCGGGTTATTTAATGGATTTTAGCCCGGGGGAGGTACTCAAGAAAGTTTTATACGGGGAGGCTCCGCCCCGAGGTTCAAACCCTTACCCTTTTATATACCATTTTTGACAGAAAAGGTAACCCTTTCATATACCTTTTACTAAACTTTTCACTTGAGTGATCCCTTAAATCAGGTGCGTCTGATCGTTAGGTGCGTCTGATCGAGATATTTTGAAATGCCCTTTTAAATACCCAAATGACAGTTTTCCCTACCCTTTTTTATACTTCAACTCGTGAAATCCCTACCCTTTTATATACCTCCAGCCTGAAAAGGCACATACATACATACATACATACATACTTTATTTGAGACTCCCTTAACAGGGCTTTTCAGTCACAATACAATTTAAAAATATATATAATCTAATTTACAGTAAAAATATAATATAATTTACAATTATAGGTTAATTTAATAAACCTTATCTTTATTAAATAAACTATTAAAAACACTTCTCTTAAAATTCTGAATATTTTTGATATTTTGTAGATCTTTTGTAAGACTATTCCATGCACTGGCACCCCTTTCGGGCGAAGCCTGCCCGTATAGTCCATTATAGGGACTCCTAATGGGGCTTACAAACATGTTTGTAGCATAGGGGTGGCGCAGTGGTTAAACGCCTCGGCTCTCACCTCTGGGGCCTGGGTTCGATTCCCGGATGCGGTGCCATATATGGGTTGAGTTTGTTGGTACCACGCCCTTGCTCCGAGGGTTTTTCTCCGGGTTCTCCCGTTTTCCTCCCTCCACAAAAACCAAGACGCTAAATTCCAATTCGATCTGTGATTTAGCCGGGTTCTGACTTTGATCAGCCTCTATGGTTATTTCAGGTCCCGTTAAAAAATCAGACTATTTTTTAAAGTACAAGTCCTATATCCCAGAAATTGCTAACGAGTAGCGAAGAACAGGTTTGGGTGCGCACTGGACTTTCGATCCCATTCTCATGGTCATCATAGTTTTCTTACTCCATCAGGACTTTTAAGAGTGCAGTATTACATTTTTATGCATACGTAGGTGTTCTATTTTGCAAGAGATCTGGAGAAGGCTTTTAAAATGTACCCTTTTTCTTGACTTATGTTTCGCAAATTAGCGGCGGAAATTCCCGCTTGTTTGACGTTTTAGATTTTGAGCTGAAGTACTTCTGATAGTGGAAAGGTTGGCAGTGTATGAGTCTTATCTCGGTAAGGTCCGCCACGAAGTTCAAAGTCGATAGACCCTATTCATAAATACGTATTTCTGTTTCAATAGGTTGTCCACATGTACAGAAACCATCATCATTACCACGCGAAAGATCAGGTTAAAATTAGTGATCTTGTGAACTTCGACGGCTGTAGTTTAAAATGCAATGAAGTTACAGTCATTTGAAATTAGAGAGATTTGTATGAGAAAACAACCGAGACCTTTCCAGCCTCGCTTTCATGTTTCTGCATTAGAAATACCTATAACTCAACAACAATTCTCCACATTACTCTAAAACTGAACACGATTACTAGTTTTAATGTGATCTTTCATGTGGTAGCATTAGTTTCCTTATACAGATTTATCTTCCAAATTAATTTAAAGATGCGGCCATTATGAATTCGGTCAATACCTTTACGACATATTCCGTTTCTTGTAGCTGAGAATACACAAAACGGCCGTAACAAGATCTCTCCAGGTATTTGGTGTGAAAAATAACGTGTGAAAATAACGTGTGAAGGCTACTGCCGAAAATAACATAAAAAGAGTGCGATTCCCTGTGATCGACGAAATAACTCTACCCATAAGGCGTTTCGAGCGTCGATAACGGTGGGAACCACTGGAACAGACTTTACTTCGTAGCTGTACTGCGCATGCGCAAACCACAAGAGCGTATTTCGTATGAGTGAGACTAAAATACTGTACCGTATTAAACTGTAATACTATTGGATCAGAAAGACAAACAATAGGAAAGCATTTCAATGTTACGACATGCAGTACGGTAAGCTGTAAGTCATTGCCGTAACTTGGCCGGCACTCGTACGAAATCCGCTGTAATGTTATTTTATACTGTGATTGGATCGATTCGGTTTTTCTCAAGGATTGGGGAGACGATTTGAAAATATTAGTAAGACTTTGACAACAAGTTGAAGAAAAATCTGGCAGCAAACTTTAAAAAGATATATCTAAGAACGTTATGTTCGGGAGTGCATTTTCCGTCCGATTCAGATAGTGAATATTCCAGTTACCTTATTATAGGAAATTAACAATGCACTTTATTAACGCGATTTTACAAAATTCGCGTTAATTTAATGTATCTTAATTAATGTCGATGTAAATTTAATGCACGCTATTTTACAACATTGTTATTTTAAAGCACCTTTATTTCATTTCAAAACCTTATTAGTTCATGACTCCTCTATTGGCTCTTCAGAGTCACTATTGCGGTTTGGTTTCCGTCAATCAAACGAGTGAGCAGCTCTTGGTGATTTCACCGTGAGGCTTTGAAAGATCTTTTGAATTGATAGGGTCTAGTTAGGCTTCAAACCCAAATTTTCGGCTTTAAAAAAAACTTAGAAACATCCGTGCACTTGTCTTGGAAGGTTTTATTGACGGAAGCCAAAACGCAGTTTGGCGTTCAGAAATGTAAAGTGCGAGTTTGCAGAATTATGAAAATCGCAGTAAATAAAGCAAGATGCTTATCGAAAAATTCGCGTTAATTTAATGCATGTAAACCTAACTTTTGAAAAATTCGCGTTAATTTAGTGTAACGTTAATTTTTTTCGCGTTGTCAACGTGCATTGTTAATTTCCTATAATAAGGTATAAGTATTTGTATAACTGCCTTGAGTTGAGAACACAAAGGAAAGTCTGTGCCATGGGTTCTGGTTTGCTGTTATTAACCTACCATGGTTTGATGTCCTCTCATAGAACATTAACTCATACTTATAATACACTAATATTCACTAGTATACAAACTGGTGTAACGCATAACCGCAAACGTATTAATAAAGTTTACGTACATTACAGCGTGAGTCATATATAATTTTATGTTAGTCTTGCCAAAGGGCGAATATACTCATAATAATTATTAATTGTTTTAGGTATTAATATCTTTGCATTTTATGTGAAATGCCTTTGTTGGTTGCAATTTAATTGGCCCGCAGGTTTGCTTTGTGTGCAAGTACTTGTCTTTTGCTCCTTACACGTTTTCTCTTAAAGTTTTCTCTCTTTTAAATCTGGTTTGGAAAACAGACGTCAAATAGAACGGAGTTTTGTAAACTAACTTTAAATCTAACTTTAATTTGTGAGTATCGTGGTATACTGTTGATTCCATTCTCGCTCAGTGTGAGTCGTTTAACTTCAAAGTTCTGTGTGATTTTTTTCGATTTTGTCATACAATCTGTGTCTAGGTATCCAGTTTTCCTTGTCTTTTTTACTCATCTTCCCTAAGCCATTCATTCGTGTATTGTTAATACCGAACCCACGACAAAACTAATTTTCCACACTTGTTTTTTGTTTGCAGGGAATATGTTTAATTCAATCGAATCTTCTTCATCAAGAACAGTGTTTATCCAGCTTTCCATCACGTGACTTGTAAATGACCATATTAGGGTGATATTGGTCGAGCACTGCAGCACATGGCCGTCAGATATATGAGCATGTGCAAACCATGCATTTCCGGTTTAGTATATTTGGAAGAACATCAGCCAGGAATAAAACATTTCCTTGGCGAGTTGCTTACCTGATTAAAAATCTACTTGCCTTTCAGCAAAACAGATCAAGCGTTCCTCCCTAGAGCCAGAAACGAAGTTCATTAATGTAAATTTGACTTCATTGTTGAAATTCTTTTTGTTCATTAACCAATCAGAATTCGAGTTTCGAATCGAGGCTCGTTTTGAATTTTGCAAGTTTTTTTTCAACAGTGAACATTTGAAACGAAGAATGAATCAAATCAAATTTTCAATAATGAATTTCATTTCTGGCTATATGGAGTACGCTTGACCTGTTTTGACTGTAAAATTCGAGCGCTCTGTACGCATGTTCTCAGTGTTTGACCGCTGTACCGCACGGGAGTTGTGCTTGTAGCAATGGAATGCTGATGTTTGATGCTCTGAAATATCGTATCGTTATCGTACTTAAACAACATTCCCATTTTCACCGTCCATCGTAATTTTTATTATCGGCAATCTGATATTCAAGTTTCAACCTTAGGTAGAATATATTATCGCCAACATTTTATCACTATACTTCCATTCTTCTACTCTCATTGTGGTTGTACTGGGTGGCAAACAAATCTTAATTCATATATTTTAAAGGCACTTGTACGAGATTTGAAGTGTTATTCGCAAAACCTGTTTGTAAGTGCTATTTTCTACCTCCAATCGATTGTCGATCTTTCTACAACAGCGTTTTGAAGATTGTTTGCCATCCAGTAAAGCCTTTCCCATGGGATCATGAGCTCTATTCATTGGTTATTGACGTGATATATCAGTACGTGACTGTTTTCCGCAAAAGACTTATTCCTCTCAAATAGCGAGTGCCAAAAAGGTGAGTACGAAAAGGGGTAAACCCTGACGTGTTAAGTTAAAATAAGCGGTATCGGTACGAAAATGTCAGGTGAAATGATTTAATTCTCCTAACCATCCCCCCTCGTGAACATCTAGGATGTCCAGCATTAGTAATTTCCAGCATTGATTATTTGTGTGAACTACGTGTTATATTTTTAGAGTGTTTGTTTCAAAAGTTTAGGGATTTTGCTTTTTTCTTTCAAATTGTCTCCAATTTGAGCCAAGCTCTGCGACATTTTACCGTATAGTTGAACGCAGCATATGTGCTATGCAGATATGCGGCTGAAAGGTGTATTTCCTCATCAAAATTGTTTTAATCTTAGAGTGAAAGCAAACTAGTATCGTAGTTAGAATTGAAACAAATGTCTCTTAAATTAATGTTAGAATTAGGCCATTTAAACCCTTATGCACAGGGATTCCACTTAAATCACGCTATTTCTTTCTCGTGCTCTTTTGCGGCCACTTTACAAACTGTTGGGCAGGGGTCAAATAGTGGGCTAATTGCATATACGAATGTAATTTGTGGTGGCTGCATTTGAACTGAGCTTGGACTTGACGAAGTTTTCAAGAGTTTGAAGTATTTTAGATAGTCTCTTTAGCTGTGGATGCTGAAAAAAGAACTGTGGCGTTAAAAATGTATACCGTTGAATTCCGTGTATAGCCCCCTGTAGATAACCCCCCGTATAAACTCCCCCCCCCCCCCCCCCCGTGTATAATCCCACTCTAAAAATAGATTGTGTAACTCGTAAGACAAAAATCTGGTCTTTTACTTACATTGGGTACGCTACTTTTGTTGTATGCCGGTTTGTTATTGTAAACTAAAATATTAATTGCCACTCTGAAATTGCTGTACTATAGCACAGAGAATGCGAGTGTTGGCTGTTTTCTTCCCTCATTTTTACCTGTCATAATCCCCCCTCCCCCCAGTGCGTAATGCCCCGTGTATAACACCCCCCTTAAAGGCCCTTTATGATGGAGAGTTCCCGGGGAGTATACATTGGATTCTATGGTACTTGATTTAACCATGTATCAGTAAACACTTACCAACTTATAAGTGTTTTGAAGTCAGTTTAAAATCAAACAGAAAATACGGATATGCCTTAATTTTGGGTGTGCATCTATGAAATAAGAAAAATAAGAGGTACTTCGACTGGCCTGGGTTTTTTTTCAGCGTGAAATCTGATTAGCTGAAAGAACTTCTTTTGACAGTGAACATAGCCTGAATTTCGAATTTTTACAAAACGTTTTTAACGTGAATAATGAGCCACGTACGCGATGGTTTGTGTGAGAGGTAGATAGTATCTCTGTTTAGTTAAAGAGACCCTCCACTGAAAAACAATATTTGCTCGCAAATGTTCCTTATGGCTATCCATATCTAAGGCAGTGTTTGTCTTCTGTAAATTGTACGCTGTTATGGGCCGATTTTTCTGTCCATAAAACTGGCCATTTGAATTCCCCGGCGCCGCCATCTTGGATCTTATGACGTCACATTGTTGGCCCTTGAGTTGAAGAGCAAACGTGTGACGTCACACGATCCAAGATGGCGGCCATAAGGAAAATTTGAGATCAAACATTGATTTTCAATGGAGGTCTCCTTTAACCATAGTTAATATAGGGGAGTGGTTAGAAAACCCGGCAAACTTCAAAGGCGCTGCAATTTAGGTTGGAAGGGGGTAAGACAAAAGATTGTGCACGGGCATAGTTCAATAGCGTCCCCTGAACGACTGAACCCACACGTTCTTATTGGCTGATTGATTAACATATTCCAATCTATTCGTATTCTAGTTTCGTGCACGGTTAAGGTCGGAAAAAGCGAACAAAGACCTGTAACAAAGATGGTCGCTGGGTTTCATAACTATTCCCCTCTATGCTTAACTATGCTTTAAGTCAGTAGAAATTGTAGAATCAAAATTAATTTAATTTGCATTCATTAGTAACTTATTTATTGAGATATGCCGTTAATATTAGGAGCATTACTGCGATTCTCATATTTACGTAACTCGAATGTATTTCCACTGTAGCATTTTAGCTACAGTCGTTCAAACGATTTGTGTCGCAAGGGAAAAAAACAAAAACAAAGTGAAACTATGTTAAAAGTGTTCAATTTGATTTCGTCAGGCTGTTCAACTTTGTGCAACAATGAATGGTTTAATGTAAAGTTTAATTAGAAATTCGAATTGTTTCTGAAGCTTTAAAAGTTTACAAAAATCTGAATTAAGGGGGCTATGTCACAGTGTTGCGCATGCGTGGAGTCTATTCAAACGGTGGCTGTTTTAAAATTGGCGATGCACAGTTAACGTCTCCTTCACTGCTTGATTGAAATGGTACACAATATTTTCCTTGAAGACTATGTCTGCACAGTTTGTTAGTAAATTGTGCATGTTTGCGGCTTTGATTTTAACCATCCCACATGTGCGCCAGGTTCGTCAGTTCATATGAAAATCGCTGATAATAACTGTCACCATGGAACAGCCCCTTTAACGGACTGCGTCACGGTGAGAGACCTTTACATTAGATGTCCGGGCCTGACACCACCACCATCAGCGATTCTCATATGAACTGGCGAACCTCGCGCACATGTGGGATGGCAAGAAACAAAGCAAATATTCAAAAATGACTAAAACTGTGTAAATATACATTCTTCAAGTAAAATATGGAAAATGCTTTCAATCAAGCATTGAAGGAGGGGAGTTTACCTATTTGTGATTAATTAATAGCCACCAATCGAACACTGACTCCATACACGCATAGTACCATGATATAGCCCCTTTAAAACACTAGAAACGAAATTGAAAATGACATTTAATTTCGTATTTTCTTCAATTGAATAATACACGTATAGCATTCCTTACCAGTCGTTGTTTAAAGGGGCTATGTCATGGTACTGCGCATGTATCGAGTACTCGCTCGTTTAGTGACTGTTAATTGGATACAAACAGTTAAACTTCCCTTCCTCAATGCTTGATTGAAAGGATTTTCAATATTTTCCCTGGAGACTGTTTATATACACTGTTTGTTAGGCATTTTTGCATATTTGCTATTATTTTAAGCATCCCACATGGCCGAAAGGTTTGTTAGTTCATATCTAAATCGCTGGAAATAGCTCTTTCCGGCCCGGAAAAACGAATGTAACGTCTTACCGTGACACAGCCCCTTTAAAAGAGTTTCATCCATCTGTAAATTACATCATGAAAATGAGGTCAAGGTACTTGAAACGAGACTTTCTCTGCCTCAGGTACAAACAAGACTGCCTTGTGTGCCAAACGATAAAAATGTGCGGGGAAATAAATACCATGCCAGAAAGGCGTATAAGCATTCGCTGACGGCCCAGAAACCAGGCTTTAGTACGATGGATTATTGGACTGCTAGTAATGTTTGGGGCCATTATGAAACTTTACAACGAAACCGAGATGCTTATTCACAAGCTTACAGCACGGCGCGCAAATTACCCTGGGTTCAAGAGGCTCGTGAAGAGAAGACGAGGGAGAAGAAAAAGAAGAGCCTCTGGTGTTATCTATTGAGAAAAACACGTCAAACCGGTTTTGCTGTAGATTGGTAAGCCAATGAAAATTACCTTTACATCCGGCACTCACGGTTGCGCCTGGTAATGAGTAGATTATCCAATCAGAGGCTTCCTTTTTCTACTCTCCTTGCTTTTTCGCCTTTTATTTCGTCAAGCCAGTGGAACACGGGGTAAACGCAAATGCGTGACCACCGTTAAATGGAAACTGAACCCTAAAATCAACCCAACGTCTACACAAACATATATTCGAAAGAAATATGTTCTGCTATTTTATTTTGATGTGTTGCGCGCCTATGAATAGAAAATCCGAAAACCTCCCTCACAACATCCGCTATGTACAGACGGCTCGTAATTCGAGACGTCAGGTACGGGAAATAAATTAGTTTGGCCTTGCTGTCCCAAAAAGCGGGACTAATGCTTCTAATTGCGGCCCATTGTGTTTTCTTTGTGCTGGAGGTGTGATTGTTTTTCCTTGGTATGTGTGACATACGAGCACTGAATTGCGGTTAGAATTCACTGTTCTGTAGGTCATATCCTATTGGACGTCACTGATAAAGAACCATTATTTTAGGGTTAGGGTTTGTATTATTTCAGGGTTAGGCTGTTGTTTGGGTAACCAATAACATTTCAGGTTGCAAACGGTGAAGTCTGCCCCCTGAATTGAGCCTCCACGATATAGATTAATCGAACTTGAAGACTAATTTTCTCTTCATAGACGCGCAACACAGAAAAATAAAATATCAGAACTTATTTCTTTCGAATACATCTGTATAGACGTTGGGTTGATTTTAGGGTTCAGTTCCCTTTAATACGTATTCGCATACAGGACGTTCTCGTACATAATTGCGCGTCGTGCTATAAGATCCACTTTCTTTTTACTTGGTGAAGAGGATAATGAAGGTGTCTTCCTTCACATACATACTTTTTACGATCAACAAACATCACTTCGTGAGAATTTAGTAGAAAACTGTGTCGTTTAGTTAATGTTAAAGTAAGAGTCATTCTTGTTTTGTATGTGTTTTTTTTACAACTAGTTTTGAGGTGAGAAAAGTCATTCGTGATTGAAGCCTGTTGCTGTGTTGCAGAATATTATAGAGCAGATTTCATATGAGTGGAACAAACTACGGCACTGACTACGGCACGGTTACTGTACGACATGCCGTGACACTGAAATGGTTTCCCTATTGTTTTTGTCCTGCTGATCCAATCAAATTACAGAGATACGGTACAGTACGGTTACTGTACGACATGCCGTGACTTTGAAATGTTTCCCTATTGTTTTTGTCCAGCTGATCCAATCAAATTACAGAGATACGGCACAGCACGGTTACTGTACGACATGACGTGACTTTGAAATGGTTTCCCATTGTCTTTGACCTGCTGATCCAATCAAATTACAGAGATACGGTACAGCACGGTTACTGTACGACATGCCGTGACTTTGAAATGGTTTTTGTCTTTCTGTTCCAATCAAGTTATAGTTACGGTACAGTACGTTTACGGTACGGCTGACATGCCGTAGTTTGTCCCACTCGTGCGAAATCTGCTCTAAATGCACGGTACGTTTGGTAGGTTAGAGTGAGGACAGTTAGACTGAAATGTCAGCAGTTGTATTTATATCAATTCCTTTTTGTAAAATAAACAATGACCACGTTCTTGCTTGCTGATTTGTTTATTTATTTCGTACTTCTTTGAACATACAAAAGCGTTTTCTTACCGCACTCTCGTAAGTACTATTTACAATATGAGCGAGCGAATTGTATGGAATTTACAATGCGGTTCGCCATTGTAAACCCTATACAATTTGGTCGCTCATATTGTAATGTAGTTATGATATGCACTATATATAATTTAAAATATTTCTGAAATTTTGAAGAAAATCGTAAAAAAGGTTTCGGAGCAATAGTTTGCGGCACGGACATGCGCAGGGTGCACAAAAACATGTCCCACATTGGAGAGCCTGTCTATATGCACACTTAGCACTACAGCTTACCACTTTATATATAACATTCTTTACACTTACTAGTGCTACGAGGCAAACATGATTCAATATCATAACTACATATACATATATAATCGCGTGACCCCATATAACGCACCAATACCCACGATTGCTCTCATCTGACTTGATAGCTCAGTTGGTAGAGCGCCAGACATGTAACCAGGAGGTCGTTGGGTTCGAGTCCCACTTGGGTCAGATATTTTTTCTCTTTCCCTCGTAGGGCGTGCACACTTAGCACTACAGCTTACCACTTTATATATAACATTCTATATGCATAAGAGCAGTTGCATGACCCTTGCAAGTTCACCCTGAAGTCAGTGATAGGTTGTGGGACCTCCCTCATTCTAACGCTAGCATGTTAGTATCCTTTATTATATGGACGATAGTGTTTTACTGAGAGCTAAAGTGCACCTAACGTTTATTTTGTTATCATAAATATCGATTCTACATCAAGCTTTGAGTACTTCTGTGAAGAAAGTTTTGGTTTAAAGTGAATACTTTATGTTCTACGCTTGTTTGAAATCGTGAAAATGTGACCTTTCCTGACCCACGACCGCGTAAGTAAAAGCCTGGGTCGACCCTGGGTAGACGTCATATAATTAATTCGACTTTGCAATAATTTGAATAAATACTTAACATGTTGACTAAAATGACTTTTTTCTTAACTAACAACTCGCAAACAGTGTATATTCTCTATAAATCGATGTTGTTGTGATAGAAAGACGCCATGGAGAATAATGCATTAATGAGATGACGTCAACCCAGGGATCGACCCAGGCTTTTGCTTACGCGGTCATGGGTCAGGAAAGGTCACATTTTCACGATTTCAAACAAACGTAGAACATAGAGTATTCTCTGTAAACCAAAACTTTCTTCACAGAAGTACTCAAAGCTTGATGTAGAATCGATATTTATGATAAAAAAAATAAACGTTAGGTGCACTTTAAACCACTCGGTAGAACTCATACGAAACTACATCCGGGTATTCCATATCATCACTAGTGAAAATATCGACGACGTCACGTTTGCCGCCTTTTGAACAACAAAGATGGCGGCAGGTTTGTGAAAATCACTGAGGAAGATGTAAACAGCTTAAATGAGCTGCATGACAATGAATATTCCGAACACAAAAAGCCAGCTACGATATAAAGCTCAGTATTGTCTCGACCGCAACGAAGAGACAGGAAAACCCGATGAAACTCCCCAGAACAGCTTGGAAAGATCACGAAGAATTTTGTACTGAAGAGTAAGTAAAATGTGCAGTATAGATAAGAATTCTTATATCAGTTTAATTGTTCATATAATAAAAAGAAAATTACACGGTGGTTTAAAGATATGAAGTCCAAAACATGCTCTCACTCGTGAATCTCCGACTCTCGAGGATAAACACACTATGTGATAGATCCAGAATGAGTAGCCTAGCCTGCGACTACAGCCGTCTCGCATATACATCGGGAACCACAATCAAAACGAACTGAATGTTTCTGATATGATAAAAAGATGTCTTACAAATTTCATTTATGTGACTCTCAAGATTCATTGTGCTATCAAATCCTAGCGGCGTGAGAGAGTACCTAACCTGCACAGAATCCAGCTAAGACTGACAACGGGTCTTGGAATGTAAGACTAACAGCTCGGTCTTGTCGCCATTTAGCTTGAGGTTTAATATTGTGCAACATCCAGAGATCGATATCCCACACACACGCTTCGATTCAACACCGAAGACTTTAAGGGAAGATAGAGCTGCGTGTCATCAGCGTACATATGGTGACATGATGATCTAACTTTATTACTCGGGCCAGGCCTTCGGCTGGCTCGAGTCAGAAATCGCAAGTTTTTATTTTAATTTTTTGTGTCGAGATTTTGCGCCGTCAACCAATCAGATTTCGACTGGTCACGTGACACTTACGTTGCGCCAGCCATGTGACGTGAACATTTAACCAGGGTAGATGGCGACGAGTGGGAGTTTTGACTTAGCAAAACGTTTAATATCAGCTGTTTTTTGTGTAAACCAAAGGTTCCTTCAAGTGCAATACCAAGATTTTTGTCTTTTCTAAAGCTGAGAGGTGTTTCACGGGCTTTGGACGGGAATTTATCACATATCCAGAACCACTCAAGGATCCACTCGTGACATTATTAGATGGCTAATATCTAATCAACACTAATAGGACTGAGACAGCAGTTTGTAAATGTAAGTAGCTAAACTGAACATGATAACTTTTATACCAATTGACTGTGGTTGTGTTGTTATTCATTGTTATTAACCTCTCGGAAAGTATAGTAGAAATGACCCGATTTCTCGCGATTTCTCAGTTCTCGATCTGACAGGGTCCTTTTAAAATATTATATGCACATGTTTTTATAAATTCGGGAACGAAAATCTAGCAGGATATGGCGTGAACCCTACCCTGGGTACCAGAGGTTCTCACTTCGCAAAGCTTAGGCACGAAGCTTTTCCACCGAGGTGCGAAGCGACGCTTGCTCCTCGACACTTTGTCCTCGCTTCGCGTCACGCAGTTTTTTGTTTGCCGACGATACATGCATCAGGAGTTCCGGACTTCCGGTTGGATCACACTGCATTCTGGGTAGGTGGGCTCAGAAAAGTGGGCATCAACTTCCAGAGCGGTCATATTGGATTTGAGCGCAGTCAACTTGGAAACTTTATTAATCCCGTTCTAAAGCTTAAAGATCGACTTAGAACTCCCAACTGAAGAATCTGTAAAGGTAAGATATTCCGTGTATTAGGTAGTAAGTTTTTGAACTTGCAAAGGAGCAAAAATTGACTGCACTCAAATCCAATATGGCCGATCTAGAAGTTGATGCCCACTTTTCTGAGCCCACCTACCCAGAATGCAGTGTGATCCAACCGGAAGTCCGGAACTCCTGATGCATGTATTGATACGAACGGTCTTCAAACTCCGGCTTTGTCTTCTTCTTATTTTTCTGGACCGCACAGAAGACCTTGAAAATACCGTTCAATAAATCTATCTTATTTATCCTAAAGAAACTTTTGATTTTATATACCCCCGAAGAAGGAATTTATTTTACTTTCTTCACTTCGCCTTCTCTTTCAGTTAACAATAGGAAATGGACAATCTGAAATCTACAATGAACCTCAAATGTTTACCGTCTCGTTTTTCTCGGCCAATGGAAATCGAGATAACGTGGCGCTGTAATCGTTTTTCGGCGGCAGGAAAGGAGTCGGGTTGAACTTCTCGAAACGAGCGATAGTATTGGCCTACCCAACAATAGAAAACAGCCTAGTGTTACCCTCTTTAAATAGTTATTTTCCAAGTGGTTTACATGCATGAAATCAACACACAATATTTTATTAAACATTAGGGACTAGTCAAAAACTAGCAGGGGAGATGCAGGGGGGGTCTTGCGAGTCAGCAAAAAAACAGCCTCACAAACTCTGTTAAAGTAAGCTAAATTATAGAGTTTTCAAAAATTTGCTATTTCTTCAGTTTTAAAGATATGAACCTAAAACTTGGGCTTTTTATAGCCTCCTCCGCAGGCATCTCTAATTTTTGAGGAAATCAGATTATGGGCTCCCTGTGGCAGGTAAAGAAAAGAGAGGGAGATTGAGTCCTCCTCTTCTCTCCCGGAGGCACAGGTAACCCAATTCACGATAGAGATGCCTGCGGAGGAGGCTAGGCTTTTTACTAATTTTGGCTTGCTCTTGTCCTGCAAAGGGCCTATTATCAGTAAAACTTTGTAATTAGAAGCTCCCGTAAGGGACCATGACCACCTTTGGGGGTTGAGAATTGGAAGAAGGTGAAAAATAGCATTTACAAACAGGTTTTGTTAATAACACTACCAATCTCATACAAGTGCCTTTAAATATATGAATTAAGATTTGTTTGCCATCTAGTACAACCATGTGATTGCATTCCTGTAAAAGGTCCATATTATTATATGTAAATTATCACGAGCATGAGCAGTGAATCAATTATCCAGTTCCCCTAGCACAAACCATGTTATGGCACAAAAATATGCTAGAACTCCATGTATTATAAATTAACCTATTTCTAGGTGGCCCGAGTTAAGGCCGCTCAGGGCCTCTTGTTTTAATAACTGAACACGCTGGCCTCGTTCAACTTAAAGGGTTTCCAAGAGAGGCGTGCATTATAATTATAAACATCTCATCTGATTATAATTACTAATACTTATCCTAAGCTAATATACATAGTTGATAAAGTAATCTATGTGGTAATATAAAAAAAATATTTAAAATTAAAAATGATATAATACACAATCATTTAAAATATATATATTTCTATGTACAATAACTAGTTTACTAACTTCTAAAAGTAAAGCCTGAGGAGGATAGTTTGCTACAAAACGATTCATATGAGCATTAATGAGCTAGAACGCTGCATAATGTCTCCAAGAGGAGCTGTGTATATAAAGAGATCAAGGACAGAACCGTAAAGAACACCGCAGTTCAAAGGACGACTAGACGATCTAAAGTTCTCAATGCAAACAAACTGCTTCCGTCCGGTGAGATAGGAACGAAACCAGTTGTGTACAGTTCCCTCTATACGGCCAAAGCACTCGGTGAGCCTAGACACCAATTGCAAAATCAGTATGGTGATCGACGATCAAAGCCGCTGTCAGAACTAATAGCAGTAAAACGATACATCTGTCCTCGTTTTAAACCCTGATAAGCGCAGTTTCAGTACTATGACTTGCCTTATATGCTGACTGGAAGAGTTCTCAGTGCTAAGTTGTTGTCAGGCAGATGTCGATTAAAGCTGAGAAGCAACTCGGTACTCTTTCGCAAGATTTCGAATTAAGTAAACATTTAAGTTCGAAATATTGGTGTGGTTACAGAAAACCTCATGGTCGAGGGAAGCCGGCTTCTTGAGTAGCGGTCTTAGCGAGTCTCTTTCATATCCTCAGTGAGAATGCCGCGCTCCAGAGAAAGATTTACAATCCTGGTAAATACTGGCATCAATAAGTCCAAACAGTCCTTAAGGACTGGTGCCGTGAGGGGATCAAGTGCACATGTTTTAATGGTTGAAGAGCAGACAGTTCTTCCACAAAGACTGGTTGAAATACCCGAAACTTAGCGCCACAGCAGATACCGATTGCTGCAGAACATTTTGTCGTCAAGTACAGTCCGGCTGCCTCAGTAGTTTCCAGACATAAACGTATCTTTGAAATTTTCTTAGCAAAAAAAATCAACAAAATCGTTTGCCAACTTTTCATCACAGTCACAATATGGCAACAACTTCTCTACACTAGAAAAAAGACGTTTAGGATCACCACAATTTTCTTCAATAAGGGCAGAATAATAGACGACGACGCTGAAGCCTCCTTCGCTTCTTTTTGTCCTCCTTGATTGTGTCATTGTACCATGGAGCTGCTGGGCGAATAGCCTGATTTTCAGACGGTACGAGGTCGTCCGGGTCAAAGTTTGAATGTTTCAATTAGTGCAAGAGTAATTTGAGTGTTCGAAGCATCACATCGGACTGATATTATGCCTTTTATGGTCACGTTTCAAGTCAAGAGCACCCAAGCCGATCTTCGCAGCATTTAATAATCATGTGTATTGGTAAAACCAACCAACATCATATTATTACCACGTCCAACAAATAGACTCGAAGAAGAATACGTTTTATTCAATAATTCAGGTGAGACTAGTAGTAAAATGACTTTGAAGGCTAAAATTGAAAATTAAACGAGACTTAGCTGTATGTAAATTGAGTTTGATTGGCCATTGGGATTCTATGAATCTTCAGCATGCGTAGCAATCGTTTTTGTGTTTTTCCCTGTTTTTTTTCACTCCACACCCGGCTGATGACTCCTAGAATCCCAATCAAACTTCAACTTACAGCTAAGTCTCGTTTAATTTCTATTTCGCCATCAGCCTAGGTCGTTTATATAGCCTCCTAAAGCAGACGCCACAAGCGTCTGCTCTAGTAGAGCAATACATTAAATACAGCAATAAACTCTCATCATACTACGATTATACCGCAATGAATGCTCTATAAATGAAATAGGATCTTCAAGAAAACACTTCAAAGAAAGCCCACGAACGAGTTCGTTTTATTTGTTCCAAAACTGAGTCGATAGCAGCGAGGAGAATTCGCATATTTGGCAGGGCCAAACTAGAGATTACTATATAATATAGCAGCACTGCTGTGCCACACAGTCAATAGTACTCTGCATACAGTGCTTCATTATTTGTATGTAGAAACTGTTTTAACAAGTTGAATCGCTTCTCCGAAGCAGAAAAGACTTCGGCTGAGATATCATTAGAGAGCTTGAGGAGACATTTCATTCGTCCAACAAGACAAAACGAGCTCGAAAATCCGCGGATTGCTTGAGTGGCGCTTGCAGTAGTGACGAAAGATCAAAAGCGCGTAAACTGAAGTACTCCCGTCAGAGGATTCTATTCAGGAAAATCATCCATCTATTGTTTATCAGAGTACACCGGTTCATCCTGCGATAGTTCTGTTTCTGCAATTGCAGCAGGGAGATTGTTAAATAAGAGATTGGTAAGTTTACGAAAACATTCTTCTTATTGGGAACGTTAAATGATTGCTTTTAATGTTCACTCAAGTCTGTCGCAAACTGCCTCGAAACAGTCTTCGAATTCCATTTCAACAATGAATTTCGAGTGAAAGCACAGGCTAACCAGATACGATAGTATGCACGCTCTGGTTGCCTAAAAAGCCATGTTTTATCAGAGTATATAACATGGTTTGCCGTGTTTTATTGTTTTGAACTGGCAGTTTCCTTTTATACGATCATAAAACACTCTGGTCATTTGAGAACACGCAGTTTCGGCTTGTGCTTGAACATTTCTCTCATGTTCTCAAATGCCCATCGTGTTTTATGATAGTATAAAACATGGCTGAGTCTTCTTTATTTGTTAAGCAAATTCTGAATTAAAATACCTTTTGATTTAGCACGCGCACATAATACAGTTTGGGCTTCCTGTGGCTCGAGTTTGTTTACATATAGCTTGGGTACGGTGGCCCAGAAGGCTCAACGCAAAAAACAACAACACAAACATGAGAGCCAAAACAAATATATGTATGCAAACTAAGAAAAAAAATCACGACACACACTAAAAGTAAAAAGAAAATACGAGAAACAAAAATAAATCAGGGCTGACCCAAACAAATAAAAATCAGAATGCAAACAAACAAATCAGAACAACACAAATAAAGTTTGTAGATCTACAACGCAAACAAAAAAAGCAGACATGGCCCAGAAGCAGAAAAAGCAGACGCGGCCCAGAAGGCTCAAACGCAAATAAAAAAGCAGACGCGGCCCAGAAGGCTCAAACGCAAACAAAAAAGCAGACGCGGCCCAGAAGGCTCAAACGCAAACAAAAAAGCAGACGCGGCCCAGAAGGCTCAAACGCAAACGAAAAAGCAGACGCGGTCCACAAACAAAATTTCACCTTTTTGACAAGATGGACGACACGGACGTAAGACGTTTGGTGGAACATTACTTTCATCTTGGTTACGAAAACCGAGTAATAACTGATTTTTTAAACCATCAACACGGAATTTCTGTTAGTTTAGCCACGCTAAAGCGACGGCTTCGTGACTATGATCTTAGGAGAAGGGGACAATTCGCAGATGAGGAAAGACACAGAGAAATCATTCAACAAGAAATTTCAGGACCTGGGGAACTAAGGGGATACAGAGCAGTGTGGTTCCCTTAGACTAAATCACCACATACATGTTCCAAGACAACAAGTTGCTGCCATTCTTCGTGAGCTTAATCCTGAAGCAACACGTCAAAGGAGGAGCAGAAGGCTGACAAGGCGGAGATACACAAGTTGTGGTCCCAGTTGATGGTAAATATTTTACTAGTTTTACTATTTGACGACTAATTACTGTGTCCTGGGGGTAGGGGCATTTGATTGTCTAATATGACCATTTGATGGGGCATTTGAACAATATATTATTTTGGCCTGGGGAGGGGAATTTCAACACAAACTCCAAAAGTTTAAATGCGTGGGAGAGGGGTGGGGGGAAGCATGTTGGTGTTTTGCTTTGATCGGTACATTATGACAAACTTTGATGTTTCAATATTGTCATTCTGCATCAGGGCCGAGGTGGGATGGGAGGTGTAGCTACATGCTTTCTATTGTGAGCCCAAGTGCAGTACATGATCATTGTATGGAAAGAACACTATTGAGCCGGGGGCTCCTGGAAAAAAATGAAAATCTACATTGTAGGTCCACCTGAATGGTATTTCTACAGGTACCCCAGGCTCATTATGCGTAAAACGGTTATTTCCCACTAAGGGAAGGAAAACTTGGCTTGAAACTTCACAGAAACTGAAAGAAATACACAAGAGACATATTTTGACGATTTATTGAAATTTATTTTAGAGCAAACGGGCATGCGAGCTAAAACTCCCATACATTTACTGTAATTTCAAATATCCGGGAAATAACCGTTTTACGCATGAGCTTGGGGTACCTGTGGTATTTCCTGCATTTTGATACTTTTTAACAATTTGGAAGTTGCACAATATATTTTTTTCTTCAGTTTGTTGTGCAGGATATATATTTTGTTCTCTTCCAGTACTGCTTGAAATTTTTGGAGTTTGCCGTTCAAATTCCCCTCCCCAGGCCAAAATAATATATTGTTCAAATGCCCCATCAAATGGTCATATTAGACAATCAAATGCCCCTACCCCCAGGACATAGTAATTAGTCGTCAAATAGTAAAAATAGTAAAATATTTACCATCAACATGCCAGCAGAAATTGGGACCACAACTTGACTGTGTATCTCCGCCTTGTCAGCCTTCTGCTCCTCCTTTGACGTGTTGCTTCAGGATTAAGCTCACGAAGAATGACAGCAATGTTGTCTTGGAACCGGCAGGTACAAAATGCAGACTGAAAAATGCAGACTGCAGACTGGAAAACGCAGACTGGAAAATGCAGACTGGAAAATACAGACTGGAAAATACAGACTGGAAAATACAGACTGGAAAATGCAGACTGGAAAATGCAGACTCAAAAGTGCAGACCAGACAAAATCAATAAGAAACATCTATCGGTCTGTAACAGGGCGACTCTGCAAGGCTTTAGATGACTTAGATCCTTATTTTTTTGGGGTTATATACGTCTTATGCGGGGTCTTGCTTTTTTCTTGACTGCATGCCAGCGCCAGCCACGCCGTGTATGCGAGCCACGCCGAATACGAGCTTTTCATGACAATATTTCAGAAAAAAAGCTATATATTCCGACGTATTTTGAATTATTTAATTACTTTTTAATTACGTTCGTATTTAGCCGGATCCTGTCTTTGTTAAATTGATTCAGTCCCATCTTCTTCTGTCCACCATTTTAAATTTATTGTTATGCACAGGAAGCCCAAAGCAGCCTCTCCGATTACATATAAATGTGGGTTTCGATTCCTGTTTGGTAAAGCGGACACCCTTGGGTCCGTAATTGGAACTGTCCCCTTACGGGAATAGTTCTCGTAAGCGGACACTTGTGGAATATGGGATGTGTCCGCTTACGGGAGCTACAATAAAGACCCTGGGGGGTACTCAGAAGAGTTTTGGGTAGGGGTGTGCCGCGGAGACCTCAAAACCCTGACCCCATCCCAGACCTAAAAATACCATACCCTATCCCAGACTTGAAGCAAAAAATCAATACCCTATCCCAGACGTGATCTTGTGATGTTTACACAGCATGACATTAGATACATGTATCAATGAGTCCAGATACCGAACAGTTTTTAATTACAATTACACTACGAAAGCCGTTGTTTTGTTTTAATATGGTATTTTAAGCTGTAGTGTAGTCGATAGAGCGCTTAGCATGGCGTCAACGACAAGTATATCAAAATCCATACCATTTCCAGACCAAAAACCGTAAAAAGGATACCCTATCGCAGACCTCGGCAGCTCAACTGACCATACCCTATCCCGCGACACATGTACCCGTATAGCCCATATAAGGGAGTACCACCCCCCCCCCCCCCCCCCCCAAAACCGGGAATACAGCTGCAGGGATATGATGTCGTCATCATTGTGAGCTCATGTCGGTACAAAAATCTGTACACACAAGAATTAGAAGATATATTTGCAAATGGGAGACTGCTTCATTGCGCTTAAAGACTTGAGTTGCATGTCCACCAAGATATCATTGACGCGTGCAACGGCTTGAGACAGTCGCTCTTTTCCTTGCCAGTCAGAGAAGTCTGCAACTTCTTAGCAAGTTCCATCGCACCTTGTACAGAATTAACTTCTGGAACTCTCAGTGGCTGGTCAAAGTCCTTGATCGTATCTTTATACAATACACAAGATTATTTGGATGACAGTTTACTTTACAGCGCTGTTTACAATACTGTAATTGCTCTAGAACTGTATCAAATAAACCGATAAAGCGAATTGCGGAAAAGTTATAAGCTAACACCGGTGTGAAGTTGATTGATTGCAACATAATACTCATAATCGTTATAGTAATGGGATTATTCTGCTGGGGTGTCCACTTTATACGGATTGGGCGAGGTTTGTTGTTGGATCATGGGTGACTGGCCGCGCGGCAACAGATCTCACGGAGCAATACCTAAGGCCGATTTTTTTTTAGGTCTTTGATCCGTCTTTGAAACGAGGATAAGAGAGTTAGCACTCGTTCTCAAAATTAAGGAGGTTTATTAAAACGTCACATGAACTAACCCTAGGCCCCTACGACTTTATACCCCGTCAACGTTAACCGTTAACTGAAAAACGTTTCAAGCTTGAGCGCCCAGGAAAACGACGTTTAGTGTTGAGGACTAGTTTGTGGCTTAAGTTCACATGTAAAGGACGATCGTTTTAATAGACAAGAAAGTTCAAGAAAGTCCTTAATTGACTTAATTTAATAGCCCCTCCAAGAACAATTTTTATATAATTGGAGAGGCTGATTTGGGCTTCCTGTGCATAGCAATAATTTTAAAATGGTGGTTAACGAAGACACGACCCGGCTAAATACGAACGTAATTAAAAAGTAAGTAAATAATAAAAAATACCTCGGAATACATAGCTTTTCCTTTTTGTTTGTTGAGGAAATATTGTCATGAAAAGCTCGTATTCGGCGTGGCTCGCATACACGGCGTGGCTGGCGCCGGCATGCAGTCAAGAAAAAAGCAAGACCCCGCATAAGACGTATATAACCCAAAAAAATAACTGAAGGATCTAAGTCATCTAAAGCCTTGCAGAGTCGCCCTGTTACAGACCGATAGATGTTTCTTATTGATTTTGTCTGGTCTGCATTTTTGAGTCTGCATTTTCCAGTCTGCGTTTTCCAGTCTGCAGTCTGCATTTTTCAGTCTGCATTTTGTACCTGCCGGTCTTGGAACATGTATGTGGTGATTTAGTCTAAGGGAACCACACTGCTCTGTATCCCCTTAGTTCCCCAGGTCCTGAAATTTCTTGTTGAATGATTTCTCTGAGTCTTTCCTCATCTGCGAATTGTCCCCTTCTCCTAAGACCATAGTCACGAAGCCGTCGCTTTAGCGTGGCTAAACTAACAGAAATTCCGTGTTGATGGTTTAAAAAATCAGTTATTACTCGGTTTTCGTAACCAAGATGAAAGTAATGTTCCACCAAACGTCTTAAGTCCGTGTCGTCCATCTTGTCAAAAAGGTGAAATTTTGTTTGTGGGCGGCGTCTGCTTTTTCGTTTGCGTTTGAGCCTTCTGAGCCGCGTCTGCTTTTTTGTTTGCGTTTGAGCCTTCTGGGCCGCGTCTGCTTTTTTGTTTGCGTTTGAGCCTTCTGGGCCGCGTCTGCTTTTTCTGCTTCTGGGCCGTGTCTCAGTGCTTTTTTTGTTTGCGTTGTAGATCTACAAACTTTATTTGTGTTTTTCTGATTTGTTTGTTTGCATTCTGATTTTTATTTGTTTGGGTTGCCCTGATTTATTTTTTGTGTTGAACCATTTTTTTTGTTTCTCGTATTTTCTTTTTACTTTTAGTGTGTGTCGTGATTTTTTTTCTTAATTTGCATACCTATATTTGTTTTGGCTCTCCTGTTTGTGTGTGTTTATTTTTTATTTTTTTTGCGTTGAGCCTTCTGGGCCACCGTAGTTGGGCTTCCTGTAGCGCACCTCGCTAACTTCATGGCCGCCAAGTGTACTCATTCACGAGATGAGCCACAGGAAGCCCAAGCTATATGTAAACAAACCCGAGCCACAGGAAGCCCGTTCTGTATTATGAGCGCGTGCTAAATTAACACATGCACAGCAGAATAAAGTCAAAAGGTATTTTATTTCACAATTTGCTAAGAAATAATGGATTAACATCAGTGGCAAATACACAAAATGAGAGGATGGTTAGCCTTTGGTGAAAGCGACAATCGAAGACTGGTGGAAAAAGAGCGTAAGTAGTATGTTTATAGCGCTTAATTAAACTGACAAAAACAAAGTAATTATCATTTAGCATGCTAAGATTTTACTTGAAATGTAACAGGAATGAAATACGGCTCAACAGCAAAAATATTTATTTTGGTTTTGTTATTCTATATTGGGGGGAAGGGGGGGGGGGGGGGGGGGGGGGGGTGGAGATAGATCTAGAAACAACATTATCGCGCGCGCTCATTGGCTGTACGTTTCGGCAGGAAATACCTTACCGCTTACATAGAGTCGCGTCTTCTGGCGCCGAAGCAAACTGTTAATATTTTGGAGCTAAGAAGGCCATTTCGGTAAGTTTCGCGGTCTGAGCTTTCCAAAGATAGTCGTGTCGGGCCTGGTTTGTGCTTCGCCTGGGGACATTCTAAGATTCTAAGACGAAACCGTATAGAGTTTCTCTGTCAAAAGTTTTGCTGTGTACCCACAATTCTTTTTGGCCCGTGTATTAAAAGTCCGAAGGTAAACCGAAGAGAATCGGGTCTAATCTGTGTTAGCTATGGGGATAGCTCGCGAGGATTTCGGAAAGATTATAGTTTTAAACAGCAAAGCGACTAAACTCTGTCGGCCGTGCAATAAGTCCGCTTTACAATCAAAATAAGTGAAAGTGTGAACTAACACACTATAGCGTGAAGCGAATTTTTGATGAGTGAATGGCTAATGTTTCAAATTTCAAATTAAATCAATACGGCAATGCAAGGAAAAATAAACAAACAGAATTAATGAAAGGCTTGAAAAAACCAAAAGAAGCCAAAACATAATTAAGTTAACTGAAACTAAAAGAACTGTTTGACCTGTACTGAAACTGAGTATTGTGTGTGTAAATTTCACGATTCTCGCAAAAGAAAAACAAAATTGGGCAAACATACTACTTGCGCCCTTTTTCCACCGAGGTCTTCAATTCGCCATATCAGAAGCTCTCTCTGATTAGCTAATCGCTGAGAAAGGAGTGTATTGCTCAACTGAGCAGACGCTTGTGGTGGAGAAGTGAAATGGAAGTTGAAGTGGGGGTCTGCTTTAGGAGGCTAAGGTTGTTACAGAGTGGTACAAGATTTTAGAGTTGTCATTGAGACATTGTTGCCTGAATATAGACACAGTCAAGGAATTATATTAGGTACATTGTATCTGACATTTTTATTTACGTCAAACTAAACATGAACAGAATGTTATTCTGTAAGGTACCGTAAACATCCGTGTATAAGCCGCACCCCAATACTTGAAGCAAAACTTCATCAGATTGTCATAAATACATAATCGCAACTTTAATTCCATCGAATATGGTTCAACTTGCCTTGTCATTTCTTGTGTATATTTTAACCTGCAGTCTTTAAATCACTCCAGAATTCTTCCGCTTTTATTCTCCCATTAACTAACAACAATTCCAAGGAACCGCTTTCCTTTAATCGCTAGAGCAAGAAAGGTTTCCTGGCGAAACTACACTTGCACGAGTAGGTCTGAGGTCCGCCATTTTGGATTTTCATTAACTAGTGCCAATCTTCCACGTGTAAAATTGCGAAGAATGCCTGGTTAGATGCCTGCTTTGACAAGCGCTGCGAATCAGCGTATTTTGGAAGGTAAATAAGCTTAATCGCATTTAAATATTCACGAAATTCTAATATATTAGGTCTAAGGTGGGTCTTAGAAGTGTTTTTGCTTTAATTCTTTCAAACTGCGTGTTTTTTTTTCAATGATTATGCTTAAATTGCTATATTACACGATCGGATGCGATTTGAACCTGATTGTAATATACGCACCGTCGCATAATAAAAGCTTCATACAGGTTCATGATATGTAAATATATGTTAATGTTGGGTCTCCTTTCTAGGTGTTCCCGTAGATAAGCCGCACCCCGATTTTGAACGAAAATTTTGGGTGAAAAAGTGCGGCTTATCTACGGGTGTTTACGGTACTATCCTTGTGGCACTATCACAAACTGGATAATATACAATGTATCCTTCATATTCTTAAACTCAAGACAGAACAGGCCAAGGTTACTAAATATGAATAATAATGATATTATTTAATTGACAACTGCATGAACATGTAAACATAGATATGTAAACATTTCGGAGTCTTAGTATAAGGGACGGACCATTAGATATTTGAGGGGGGGGGGGGGGGGGGTTGGGGGGGTTGGGCCAAAACAAAACAAAAATTGGAGCACAGGTTTAATGAGAACAAAAAAGGTGCACAACAACAAAAATACTGCAAAGCTTCATATTTAGCCATCCCAAGACAAATTTCGGAAGTAGGCTCAAGGGCTGTTGGAGAAGGCTAGAATACTAAGACGTTTAATGGAATGAATCAACTTCAATCAGTATTCAATTACATATAGCTGTGGTAGCACGGTGATCACATGTGGTCTATTATTAGAGGTGGTGTCATAGTAGCCTAATCAAATACGTCAATCACGTAACATCCCCCTTCCTTTGAGGTTGAATAACATTTGTTGTACTAATTAATCTTGTCAGCTACAACTCCAAAATAATAAACATATTCAAATAATTAAAATAATTAATAAGTGTTCATCATGAAACCATTGTCTTGTCCATATTAATATTTCGTAACTTTCACTAGTACTGAGACAAGTCCTTATTTCTTAACGTAGTCCTTGAGCCACGCAGGTTCCCTTGTAGACCTCTTCGGTCGTGGAGTGACAGCTGGCGGTACTGTCATTGGTTCCAGCTGCTCCTTATACTGTGTCACTGTTGGTCCAGTTTCTTGTCCGGGGGCGGTCCTGTGTCTGTTCCTTTTGGTTCCGTGTTCTGCGGTGTAGGTGTTTGTGGTGAACCCTTCTGTTCTTTCTGGTCCACTCGGTTTCTCCGGTATGTTCTCTCGTCCGTCTCGACTTCGTACGATCTCTTGTCATATCTCTTGATGACTGTCGCCTTGTCCCAGTCCCTCTTACCAAGCTTAAATGGCCTCATTCTTACAATATCTCCTTCCTCTAGAGGAGGGAGGTCGCGTGCCCCTCTGTTGTAGTATTTGGCCTGTTTCACCTTTGTTTCGTCGACGACTTTCTCTGGACGAACCGTTTGTGGATTCAGGAGCTGTGCTGTCACAGGTAGCTGTGTCTTGCAGCGTCGCCCCAGTAGTCGCTGGGCTGGACTGGTTTCCATAGATTCAGTCGGCGTGTTCCTTAGCGCAAGTACTGAAAGGTAAAAGTCACCTTGTGTTTGCTTGGCCTTCCTTTGCGTCTTTGACCGCTGCTTCTGACTTCCCATTGCTCTGTTGGTGTTCTGACTTCCTGGCTGGTGTTCAAAACCCCACTCATGCGCAAAGTTGGAGAATTTCTCACAATGGAATTGTGGCCCGTTGTCACTTATAACAGCGTCTGGTATCCCCTGTCTTGTGAAATGAAACTTCAATTTCTTGATAACCGTGGTTGCCTTGGTGCCAGGAAGGTAGTCGATTTCCCAGAAGTTTGAGAAATAGTCTACAGTGATCAAATACCCCTTGCCATCGATCGTGTAAATATCAGTGCCGATCTTTTCCCATGGACGCTCTGTTGCTTCATGGCTCATCAGTCTCCTTCTGTTGCTTTGCTCCTTAGGTAGTGCATGCTTCACACTGCGAGACATGCTCCTTTATTTCGGCCGTCTATCCTGGGCCAAAACGTGCATTCTCTGGCTCTACTTAGACATCCGTTCACGCCTGCATGTGAGCTGTGTAGCCGCTCCTTCATCGTTTGACGCATGGACTTTGGAATGAGCAGGCGCTCTCCTTTGAACACGAGCCCATCATACACCGCTCAGCTCATCTCGGTAGCTGTAGTAGGATGCGACTACAGCTGGTAGGTCCTTCTCCGGCGGCCAACCGATCTGTATGCCTTCCTTCAGCTGCTGTAGTGTATCGTCCTTGAGTGTGCAGGTCTTGATCTCTTGCAGTCGTTCCTCAGTCATCGGCAGGTGCTTGACTGCGTTTATTCGCTCAAACTCGCCTTGAGTGTTGTGCGTTGTGGGTAGAAATGCCCGACTCAGCGTGTCTGCCAGGTACTTTTCCAGTCCAGGCTTGTACACGATGTGTACGTTGTACTTCTGCACTTTCAACAGCATCCCCTGCAGTCTCTTAGGTGCACTCCTCATTGGCTTGGTCGCAATTGCTGCTAGGGGCTTGTGATCGCTCTGTACCGTAACGCTGCGAACCATACGCGTATTGATCAAACTTCTGAAGCGAGAATACCACTGCCAGCATCTCCTCTATTTGCGCGTATCGAGTCTCCGGCTCTGTCAGTGCACGACTTGCGAAGACGATAGGTTGCCCATTCTGCATCAGGGCTGCTCCCAGTCCCTTCTCGCTGGCGTCACACTGTATTGATAGCTCTTGGTCCGGGTCATAGTACCTCAGTAGTGGTGCAGTGGTCACTAGATCCTTCACCTTCTCGAAGGCTGTGTCATGCTCATGGCGCCACTTCCACTTGGCCTCCCTGTGTGTCAGCTGCTGGATCGGTTCCAATACTTGGGCTAGGCGAGGCAGGAATTTTGCAAGGTAATTGACAAACCCGCAAAATCGCCTGACTGACTTGACGTTGTCAGTTTTTTTGCATCTTTTCCACTGCCTCCACCTTCTCTGGATCAGGCTTCAGTCCTTCAGCCGTGATCAGGTGACCCAGGTATGGTATCTCCTTACACTGCAATTTTAGTTTTCTCTTGTTCAGCTTTACACCAGTCTCTCTGCAGCGCTGTAAGAACTGTGTAAGCTTCTCATTGTGATCTTCCCTTGCCTCTTCCTCGGTGTCTCCGACGCCATAGATGACCATATCATCGTGTACAGATAGAAGACCGTCCAGTCTATCGAGCGCTTGGTGTAGTCTCTTCTGGAAAATCTCCGACGCAACGCTTACACCAAACGGCAGTCGTTTCCACCGGTATCGTCCGTACGGCGTGTCGAACGCTGTAAGGCGGCTTTGACTCGTCATCCAACTGCACATGCTAGTAGCCGTTCCGTGCGTCCACCTTCGTGAACACTTTGGCGCGCGCAAGATGACTGGCAATGGATATCTTTCTCTCTTAAGAGCTTTGTTTAGTTGTTTCGGGTCTAAACAAAGTCTTAGTTCTCCTGAGTCCTTCGTGGTGATAACTAGGCTACTAACCCAGTTAGTTGGCTCATCAACGGGTGCTAAGACTCCCAGCCCCGTCAGTCTCTCAAGTTCCGTTTTTAGTTTAGGCTTAACTGGAAACGGCACTCTACGCGAAGGCGCAACGTTAGGCGGCACTGTTGGGTCTACAGTCAGATGCTATTCTCCCGCCAGTGTCCCTAACTCGCCTTCAAACACGTCTTTGTGTTCCTTGATGATTGCTTGCGCGGCCTGTTGTTTATTTCTCTGTTTGGTCGCGGAGATAATCTCAAAGTTCTCTTTGTGAACTTGAATTAAACCCATTTCCTGTATTACATTGGCGCCTAACAACGGGGTCAAATTTTGCTTGACAACTATAAATTCGACTGCATACTTCCAGTTGTTCTTTGGGTTTACAACAGTCACGTGACACGTTTCTTCCGGTTTTAACTCCGTCTTGTTCCACATCTGTAACACTTTCTTGGTGGGCCTTATCTCTGTGTTGTCACCGTATCTTTTCGGCAAGACATTAACAGTGGCACCACAGTCAACATGGAACTTGATCTTGTTTGTGCCGATCATCATGTTAGCGTAGATCTGTTTACTATCAACACGGGCCGTGCCGACTCTATTTACGGTTTCCGATTTCACGGTCACTGAGTAGCCATATTCCAAATCGCTTGAGTCCTCATCCGTTTCGTCTTCAACTTGATGTGTCTTCTCTTGCCGGCACTGCGTTGCGAAGTGGTTTTTCTTGCCACACGAGTTACATGTTTGGCCCCACGCTGGACAGTTGTCACGCCCGGTTCGCTGTTTGCGTCCACAATAACCGCATTGTTTTGTATCTGGCTTTTGTCGGCTGTCACCCGCTTTCCGGTTTGGCGGCCTTGTTTTCGTGCTTTTCTGCTCTCGGCTCTTTCTTTTTGACTTTAGTTTGTGGATCTCTTCAGCTTTGTTCCCTTGATCCATGTTTCTGATTTGTTTTGCGGAAACCTCATCACATCGATCTCGATACATTTCTGTACTGTAAGCTTCGATTGCCGCAGCAGGCACTTTCGTGTGTTGGCATCTCGTATCCCCAACACGAGTCTGTCCCGTATTAGCGAGTCATGTAAACAAACACAAAAATTGCAAGACTGCGCTAAAGTCCTGAGTTCCGCGACGTATTTATCAATACTCTCTCCGTCCTTTTGGTCGCGGCTGTTGAATACGTATCTCTCATACGTCTCTTTGGTTTCTCCGATCGCGTATGCATCGAATTCCTTGAGAATTCCATCTAGCTTCTCTCTGTTTTCTTCGGTCATATCGAAACTATTAAAGGTCTTCACCGCTTCGGTCCCGATGGAGTATAGGAACAACGCTACGCGATACTCCCCCGTCTGCTGGCTGAGTTTCGTCACAATCGCATTGTTCTTCCACTGTTGCTTGTAGACTTTCCAGTTCACTACTTTGTTCTTCCCTTTCAAGTTCAGCCCATGCAGTCGGCGGCTGGATTCCTTGTAACATCGCATGTCCAATACACACGACTTGAGTCAACTCGTCATGAGAGATAGTCAACTTGACTCGCCGGAAGTCAAGTCGTGGGTTTAGGAAGCGTTTAAATAAATACATATTTCAGTTCATATTTAATAAATTAAATGGAGCCGGAAGTCGAGTCGTGGGGAATTAACATGACCTGATCAAGTTGACACGAGTTGACTACGCTATAGTCAACTTGACTCGCCGGAAGTCAAGTCGTGAATATTAATGAGCGGAAGTTCGTTGGTTGCGTTAATGGGTCTGAGGCGGTTGGTTTGGCTGATCTGGCGCTGTTCCCGCGGCACTGGATCCTGATGCTTCATCCATCGTTCTGTAGACTCTATTCTGTCCTACTCGTTACTACTATTTCAAAGTTTCGCTTAGGAATTAACCGCTTGCCACCATGTAACGTGCAGAGTATAACTATAGATGTGTGTTCAATACTAAGACGTTTAATGGAATGAATCAACTTCAATCAGTATTCAATTACATATATATAGCTGTGGTAGCATGGTGATCACATGTGGTCTATTATTAGAGGTGTCATAGTAGCCTAATCAAATACGTCAATCACGTAACAATATTGTTACCATGGAATTTTCATCTGACCAATAATAAGCTGTTCTTAGTCAACCGTTTTGAATGCATCGTCGTTGGATTGCTTTGAAGCTGGCAGGAAGTTTGTTTGGGGGAATACAGAGAATTTAAGGTTATTTAAAGCCTTTTCATCGTTATTTTATTGAGTGCTGGAGGACATATGCATCATAAGTCTGATGAGAGCTAACATGTAAATCAGCACTTTCTCGAAGAACTGAGTCTGTGCCTGGTGTTTTGACTGAGAAGGAGCCTTGTTTCTTGCTCGTAGGGATGGGCCATGAGCACTTTAGTCATCTTGCCGTGGGCTTTATAAATGGGGGGCTGGAGCCACCTATCGTAGCTTTTTTGGAATATTGGACAACATTTACTTGCCATTGATTCCAATATGAAGGTATTAGGTTGAAATGGCTTTAGACTTAGTATATATTTTGAAGAATGAAGATGGGCAAGGGCCATGCATGCTGCTGGTTGATTGGATTTTCAGGCACGCTCTGTGGTCAGTGGCTGAATTTAGCTTGCTCTGAAGTACTTATGGAATGGATGGATTGGTGCTGGGCAAGTTTAAGTGTTCAGGGACAGAAAGTGAGGTTAGTGCAAACTTGAAAGCCTATATTTGATGACAGTGAAGCATGCATTTTTGTATGAAAATTTCGAACCTGAGGAGAAATATTTTTTTATGTAAGTTTCATTTTAGCTACTTTCTGAAATGAAATAATGTTAGCTATATGCAAAGAAAGGAGGATGTAGATGACATTATTCATTTTTAATATGCCTGATGCGTTCAATAGGATCATTTGTCAAATTTTATATGTTATGCTGTTTGGGAATCTCAGGGATTTGCTCTTTAAACTTACATCTGCAAGCAAGACTGAAACACTCAAAGCAAGTAACCAGTAAAAACCACAGGAGTGGCCTGTGGGCAATAAAGGGTTAAGCCCACATTTTTAGTGGCCCATGGCCAGTAGCCTGTGGCTGTCAGAATAGTTCAATTACCCAGTAGCCTATAAATAGATTGTATTGCTTAGCACTTAAATTAATGGCCACTTCATGTCTACAGTGCTCCCCTCCCATATAGACAGTCAGATGTGTACATTGTATGTTACATTCGGGTTTCGTTTCCATAATGTTTTACAATGTATAATTATTATTTAACTAATAATATACATGAAAAATATTCTCAATTCTGATTGGTTGAGGGCAATGCAATTTCAAGGAAACACAGTGCAGAAAAAAGGAAACATAGTGCCGAAAAAAGGAAATACGATGCAAATTTCTTTGGAAAGCAATGAAACATTTCCTTTCGACTTCTGAGAACACTGAAATAATTTGAATGAATTTGAAAGTGTGAACTATGACTATTATGGTTTGTTGACTGAATAAATTACTTTGTCACATGACTCGCCAACGTCACTTCCTGACATTTTTTCATGTACTGATTATTAATAAGTAATCATCAGAATCATACGGTTTTCTCGTGCAATTTTGATACTCTTTGAAAAACCCACTCGTGCAAATTAATCCCAAATTGCACTCGAAACCGTATGATTACCTATACAAACAGTCAGGATGATTCTCCATATTCTATGTTCTATAACAAATTAATATTCCAACTTCCTGCACAGTACAAACTCCAAGCAGGTGATTAGAGGCTGTATTTTATTGACAAATACAGGAATGCACTGACTGTACGATGAACTCCAAATTTCTTTATACTGCATTTGGCCTGGTGCAGTAATCTTTATTTCATCATACAGTCAGCGCATGCCTGTATTTGCCTGTATTCACTATTTTGAGTTCATCGTACAGTCAGCGTGTTCCTGTATTTGTCAGTATTCACTATTTTGAGTTCTTCGTACAGTCAGCGCGTGCCTTATTTGTCAGTATTCATTAAATTGTGTTCATTGTGCAGTCAACGCGTGCCTGTATTTGTCAGTATTCATTAAATTGTGTTCATTGTACAGTCAACGCGTGCCTGTATTTGTCAGTATTCATTAAATTGTGTTCATTGTACAGTCAACGCGTGCCTGTATTTGTCAGTATTCATTAAATTGTGTTCATTGTACAGTCAACGCGTGCTTGTATTTGTCAATAAAACATGCCGCCAGTCTGTAGCCCTTAAATTGAATGCCTATCCAGAAAGAAATTCTTGAGCAGCATTATAAGTATAACAAAATCAAGCACACTGAGCAGCCAATGAAATTGTGTTCTTAGGATGTTCACATGATTAATATTATAAATTGAGATAGAAGCCAATATAAAGACTAAGAAACCCCATTAAATGCTATTACATATTATTTACAGAGCTTGGGCTACCTGTGGCCAATCAGTTGATGTGGCACAGACCTCACAAGGGAGAACATTATTGATCAACTTGTAGAAGCATCCAGATGATGATTTGTCAATCTGAAGAAGTAAGCTCAGCATGTAATTCATCTAAAACAAATCGCCTCGAGGGTCAACTTTAGTTGGTTAACTCACAGTCGTCGTTCCACAAAGCAGAAGGTCACAGATTGAAGACAATCAGTTATTGGGTCTATTACAAGAACTACAAATGTACTATCATCATTTCAGCAGATATAAGTCGATCACCATGTTTAACAAATCAAAGAAAATGTCTGTTTCAAAATTAACATGACTGTAAGTAACACATGAAGAAGAGATGAAGGGACAATTTCATTTTGAGATTACTTCATTGGCCAGACTCATTCGATTTGCTTCAGTGGTTTACATTGGTATTTTCCAGTTAATATTTGGCTGGAATACACTTTGGTTTATGCCTAGGGATATACAAACGTCAATTGGGAATAACAGAGCCAAATTTTTACACAACAAGAACTGACAAGTTTAGTTCAGAGTTATTATAACGAAGTTGTAATGAAGCAAAATATGTAAAAGTGCCTGAAAGATTAGGTCTTTTTGACTTTGAGCTTCTCACAACATACAAATGTAGACTCATTCAAGCTGGACTTGATGTAAAAAGAGATTCACTCACTGCCTCAATAGTCGGTATTCCTGACTAAAATGACTACTCTACGCTCTAGTGTACATTTCAGCGCCATTGTCATCAGTCCAACCATAGGTGGTCACACAGAGCTTATTTAGATTACCTCAATGGAGAAAGTTGAAGAGCTGAGCGACAACATTGAAAACAAAGTGAACGAGTTGGTCCTCTGTTGTTTCTCCTGTGATGTTTTACAAAAATGCCGAAAAGCGACAAACATTACACAATTAATATTGAAAGACAAAGATCACAATGTCTTTAATCAAAAAGCAAGATCAAGTGGAGCAAGACCAAGTGGAGAACGACCCTGGTTGGTCGATATATGTTCAATTTGCCCAGACCTGAAACATGTTGACTTGACTGGATGCAGTGAGAATACAAAAGATGTAATGTTAGGCTCACCGACAGTCAAAGAATTTTCAATTAAGGATGTTAGTATTGATTCTGATGTCACTGTAACAGTTATAGACTACGCAGAAAACATAGAAGCCATCCGCGAGATTTATATCATTTTGTATAATCAACAGTCGTATAAACAACGCCTTGAACTTGCCGTTGAGGTTATTAGCAGAGAGGATGCCAAAAGATATGCAAATCAAATAAGAGAAGCAGTAAACCAAAAATTAATTTCCCAATATCTTGCTATATGGGAGTGGGCTATTCTGCACCTCGCATCATATGCTGGTGATGTGGAACTGATTAACATTCTTGTTCACCATGGAGTAGATGTGAATGCTAAAGACCAATATGGGGTAACTGCTGTGTGGTATGCAGCAACTTCGGAGGTTATGAATACACTTGTCACCCTTGGAGCAGATATAAACGTTTTTAAAGGGAATGCTTATGACGGCGAGAACCTGTTGATGTACCACTGCAAGAAAGACAGCATTGATGTTATCAGACTTCTAATAGAAAACGGAGCTGATGTGAATCTAAGAGATATAGATTGTAATAGATCAGCATTGTTTTTTTCGCAGAGTGAATACGTCACTCGCCTTTTGATCGAGTCTGGTGCTGACATCGAAATCTGTGATTCTAGAGGTAGGAACTGTCTCTTTTACTCAACCGCAAATGAAAGCATTCTGCTTGCCCTAATTGAAAGTGGCATTGATGTTAATTGCAACACCGAATGGAGTGGAAAGACAATACTGTTTCGCTTAACAGCCAAAGGGCTCTGCAACATCGTAGGTCTGTTGATAGAAAGTGGCGTGGATATTAAAACTGTTGACAGATGTGGCAGGACGTGCCTGTTCTACTTGACTGACCCAGAAGTTGTTCGTGTATTAGTGAGCAATGGAGCAAACATCAATGCTAGGGATAACATGGGCAGAACTCCATTATATCATGCCATACAACATCTGTTATCAAGCGATTCTGCAGATCTTTTACATACGCTTATTGATTGTGGAGCGACATTAGATGTCAAGGATAACTGCAACGTGAGTGTGTTGTCCTATCTTATTCACTTGATGTTTAGTGAGTATTTCACTGAATGCGAGATTGACTGGGAGTGTGACATCTGCTTTACAAATAACAATTTAGAAGGCCCTACAACAACAGGATGTAATCAAGTTGGGGTATTGGAGGAAGTTGAGAATGAGAGGTTACTTCGACGTTTCTTGCTGGAGTTGAGTACATCCTCCGATGATAAGTTGAATGAAATATTTCGTTTACTTGCTGCCCTTGGTTTTACATCAGATGATATTTGCAAGGAACTTGTAGATGCTTCCCAGTCCACTTTCATTTCCATTTGGCCACAGGTTACATACTTTCTTGTTACTTTCAGGAAAATCGTATGTCACTTTGAAAGCGCCTTTGGTTCAAACAAATCGTTCTTGAACGAACTCTTTGTCAAGATAGAGGTCATTGCTTCGCGGGAGCAATCAACCGAATGGAGTAAAGAAATTGAAGTATGTGCATTACTTTTCAATTCAAATGCTTCTCCAAATGCACCCGATCATAATGGGAACACTGCCCTTCACCATGCTGTCCGGTTGCCTTTCCACTATCCTGTCCTGTCGTCTTTACACTATACTTTCCATGTATGTCTGCCGGAGATCTTTGATTTACTTGTGGGACATGGGGCGATAATAAACAGAGAAAATCATAGACAAGAAACTCCTCTGCTTTATTTATTTAGAATCATATCAGAAGAAGAAGAAGATAAGATGATTTCAGTTTTCACTGGAAAGTCAACATATGGTTGGCAAGCTCTGATTGACGGTTTGCACTGTCTCATAGAGCATGGAGCCAATTTGAATTTGGTCACCAATTTGAATGTGGACGACAAGTTGAATATGCCCATTAATGAATACTCCTCTGTGTTTCAATTCGCCATTCGTTTGTGCTTTAAGTCATATTATATGGAAGACAATGGTGAGCAAGAAAGAGTGCATGTGCAAAGAGCAGCAATTGAATTATTCAATCTTTTATTTCATGAATATAGGGCAAGTGGAGAGGCTTTTCGTATCACCGATAACAGAGGAAACACACTGCTTCATACGTGGGCTTCATTTGGATACCAGATGCCACTTGGACACCAGATGCCAATTGGACACCATGGCCAGAAAGTCCAACCAAATGCCAACTTCGAAGAGTTTGTAACTGTAATTGGAAAAATTATTTTAAAGCGGATGAGCGTTAATATAAGAAACTATAAAGCCCAGACGCCTCTTCACTTGGCTAGAACATGTGCTGCTGTTGATCTGTTGTTGAATTCTGGAGCAAATCCTAAATTAATTGATGAAGCCGGTGATAGTCCATTACATTTGTGGCTTAAACCACAGGTAATACCTGTCAAACCATTATTTTTTAAAGTTGGCAGTATGAAAAGAGGAGCAACATTTCAATTCCATCCTATAATTAACATCAATTTCAGCATCATTATACAAAATGGATTTGATCCCTGGGTGGTGAATGCCAATGGCGAGTCTATTCTAACCCTTATCCTCAGAAATGAATCTTTCGAGTCTGCAAAGGAACTCTTAGATGTTGGGATTCAAGTTACACAGCCAGGATCCCATCTCACCCTTAGCAACGGAGACTCGCCCTTGCATGTCATTTGTAAAGACAACCACACTCGTAACTTTTGGAAGATCAGCCTCATTGATATTCTTGTAAAAGAAAAAAGACACAATCCCAGTGTCACAGACAAGAGCAACAACACACCGCTCCACTATGCCTGCAGACAGGTGACAAGAACAGGAGACTTGAGCAGTGTTCACGGGTCTGTAGTAGAACGCTTACTCCAGTATGGAGCTGACATCCATGTACAAGATAATGAGGGGAAATCATGCTTGGATGTTGCTACAGACATGCCTGAGCTGAAGGAGCTACTTCTTAAAGACTTTGACATTGAAGATATCCCTGCAATCATTCCATGGTCGTCCAAGTCTGATCGATACAAACCTCTCCTTAATTTAGTTGCTCGATTACAGAAGGTTCAACACATTGAGCTCTACTATTTTTACAAAGAACCGATAGCATCTGGAACATTTGGGCATGTGTTTGCTGGTATATGCAAAAAGGATGGTAGAGAAGTAGCAGTGAAACGTATGGAAAAAGCTCGATTAAGCAGACCAGAATTCCGCAGAGAAATAAAGAACCTTATCGAACTCAAGGACTGTGAACAGGTGGTCAAGTATCTTTGTTATCACGAGGATCAACACTTTCTGTACATGGTGCTGGAGCTAATGGAGGGAAACTTAGAGGGGTATCTTGACGATGTCTCCCTGGATCCTCAAAACAATGTTGAGCTTTGTAGGAGCATTGTCCTGGGACTCCAGTTTCTTCATGCTAATGAAATCATTCACCGTGATATAAAGCCAGCAAACATACTCTTCAAGTACTTCCCACATTTATGCCTGAAGATTGCCGACTTTGGCCTGAGTACCAAAGTTCATACCTGCAGTACTATGACCACCACTGTGATGCACCCAACAGCAGGCACGAGGTGTTGGATGAGCAGTGAGCTGCTGACCGCTAAAGATGTACCCAAGCATTCTAATGCATCTGATGTCTTCGCCTGTGGACTTGTACTACATTACTTGTTCTACAACAAGAAACATCCCTTCGCTCCATCGGACACAGCAAAGGGTCCAATTGTGATTCAAAATGAAACAGAGAGCAACATACTCTATGGTAAGCTATTGCTAGATCCCAACTTGGATTGCGGGTCCAGTCCTTCTCTCCTTGACACCTCATCACACGAGTTGTGTCACCTGTTGAGAAAGATGCTGCATGCTGACAAGAATCAGCGTCCAACTGCAGAAGAAGTCTTGTCCCACCTGTTCTTCTGGAGCAACGAGGAGAAGGTGAAGTTCCTGGAAGCTGTCGGTAACCAGCCAGAAATCCAATGTTCTCGTTTCAAGCGAAAGGAGGAGGATAAATGCTCTGTAGAGAAAGACCTGGAGAATAAACTTGGGAGTCAGTTCACTAAGTGCCCTTGGGATCGATGGAGTCATGTTATGACTAAATTGCACGCCGAGATGACGTGTGGTAGACGAGCCTATGAGACTACATCAGCAGTCGCCCTGATAAGGTTCGTACGGAATGCATATGCGCACGTGTCAGACCGGACACGCCCCACTCCATTTCAGGAGCAGCTGCTGCAGAACTTTGTGTTCTTTATTGAATTTCCAATGCTGGTGATTGAAGTGTACGAGGTGGTTACCAACCATGGATGGGATGAGAATCGAAAGGAAGTGAAGTACGCTATAAAGATGAAGTAAGGACTGTATTAGTCCAGCTATTGTAAATATTCAATTACGGTACATGGCTAGGTTAAACTGGTTTCCTGTATTACCAACCCAACGGTAATTGTTTTTCTTTGCTTTTGCTATAATAACTTTAAGTTGATCTCGTTTGAAAACCCTTTCGAAATGAGGGGGATGACACTTTCTGTTTGTCAGTATCTCATCTCATTCTAGAGATATTCAGGTGTTTACAATATGCAAACGAGATAATATTTGACATACATGTAGGAACGTGTACTCAGCCTTGAGACAAATAAAAAAATGAAGAATATCTCTGTGAATACGCGTTAAAAACAATTAAAATCGTGCACATGTATGGTACTAAGGAAAATGCGCATCATTGTGCAAATCATGACGTTACCATGGAAACACTCTTGGCCTCAGACTCCTTTCACACGTTTCTATGTCATAGGTCATCTCATTTGCATATTGTAAAAACCTGAATATCTCTAGAATGAGATGTACTATTTCTCAAAGTGGTTCTGCGTGTTTCATCAGGGGTTCCAAATTCTGAGAAAGCAATGGATCCTGAGGGGGTGGGCCCGAGGGATCCATTGCTTTCGAGGTGTTTGGAACCCTGATGAAACAAACAGAACGAGCTTGAGAAATTGCTTCTCGAACAACACCTGTATTCATAGATCATTAGGAAGTATTGTTTGTCCGGTATTTTGCTGCATATAGTTATTGATTACAAGGATTGTCATTGTTATTTTCTATGGTTCATTTCAACAAGCATTCCTATAGTGTAGTGGGCATGTCAGAGGACTAGAAGTAGCTGTATGCAGTTATTGATCACAAGGCTTGTCATTGTTATTTTCTATGGTTCATTTCAACAAGCATTCCTATAGTGTAGTGGGCATGTCAGAGGACTAGAAGTAGCTGTATACAGTTATTGATCACAAGGCTTGTCATTGTTATTTTCTATGGTTCATTTCAACAAGCATTCCTATAGTGTAGTGGGCATGTCAGAGGACTAGAAGTAGCTGTATACAGTTATTGATCACAAGGCTTGTCATTGTTATTTTCTCTGGTTCATTTCAACAAGCATTCCTATAGTGTAGTGGGCATGTCAGAGGACTAGAAGTAGCTGTATGCAGTTATTGATCACAAGGCTTGTCATTGTTATTTTCTCTGGTTCATTTCAACAAGCATTCCTATAGTGTAGTGGGCATGTCAGAGGACTAGAAGTAGCTGTATACAGTTATTGATCACAAGGCTTGTCATTGTTATTTTCTATGGTTCATTTCAACAAGCATTCCTATAGTGTAGTGGGCATGTAAGAGGACTAGAAGTAGCTGTATACAGTTATTGATCACAAGGCTTGTCATTGTTATTTTCTATGGTTCATTTCAACAAGCATTCCTATAGTGTAGTGGGCATGTCACAGGACTAGAAGTAGCTGCATACAGTTATTGATCACAAGGCTTGTCATTGTTATTTTCTCTGGTTCATTTCAACAAGCATTCCTGTATAGTGTAGTGGGCATGTCACAGGACTAGAAGTAGCTGTATACAGTTATTGATCACAAGGCTTGTCATTGTTATTTTCTATGGTTCATTTCAACAAGCATTCCTATAGTGTAGTGGGCATGTCACAGGACTAGAAGTAGCTGCATACTGTTATTGATCACAAGGCTTGTCATTGTTATTTTCTCTGGTTCATTACAACAAGCATTCCTATAGTGTAGTGCGCATGTCAGAGGACTAGAAGTACAGAGTTCCTGAGGAGAGGAATCGCTCACTCATTCTGATTGGCTAAAAATACATAGATTAACAGTGGTTTTAAAATTTAAAACTTTGACAGCAATTGAGTGGCGATGGTTGTTTAGTTTAGTGGTTGCGACGTTTGCCTTGCGAGTAGGAGAAGCGGGGTTCAAGTTCCAGAAGATCTCTCAAATTGTTTACTCACCAGGTTTACCTCACCATTTTCTTGAGAGGTTTTTCTTCAGAACCCTACCTCTAGGTAGGTAAGATCTTGTTTACTGATCGGTTAGGTTTTTTTATGGTTCAGGGTAGGGTTTTAGTTAGTTTATATTGTCATTTCATGATTCAATAGACAATATTCGTATTCTCACGGACGAGCTGGAACGAGCACTAAATGGAGGCTCATGCGGGGGAATCTTTTCTAATGCTAAATAGTTTTTAGCAAATTCCCCCGCATGAGCCTCCATTGAGTGTTCGTTCCAGCTCGTCCGTGAGAATACGACTATTGCCTATTAATTAAGTGAGCGATTACTATCTTTTCCTTTACTTCTCCTTATGTAAACCTACAGTTAGGATGTAATCCCTGTTGCTTTAGTAAATTTCAAGTGTTATGAGAATTTAGAGCTATGAATATGTAGATTAATAAAGTGGTGTATATACCAGTTACACTATTGATTGGTATACATGTTTTTCTGGATATCCAACTGCATGCACGTGGTGTGGTATACATCCGGTGATTGGTGGTCTATCATCATGAATAATTCATGAGTTTGAGAAGAGATATTGCCAAACAGAAATGTCATTCTTCCTAATTTTCAAAGGGTTTTCAAATGAGATCAACTTAATTTTAATTTCATAGGCACTTTAAGGATTTATTAATTAATAATTGTTACCGAGTTGATTTATTTGGAATCTACGAAAGGCCTGTGGTTGCACGAGCACCGTGATCACGTGTACAAAATAGCTTAGTGTCTGAAACAGTGAATGTCATTGAATACAGTGAGTGGCGTAGGGAAGGGATTGAGGGAGGAGGGGCAGTTTCCCCCGCTCCTCTGCCCAGTCCCATAAGAAAGATTGACAAGTCAACAATGAAAATGACCCAGAATTCATCATTTTGCCCCCAGTTTTCAGGACCTCCCTACGCCCCTGGTCCTTATAACAAATACTCTGCATGTCTTTCAGTGCCACCAGAGTAAAATGGAACGTTTTTGTAAACATTTGATTGATTTGTTCGTTACTCGGGCTACCTGTGGCAAGCCCGAGTCTTAAAATGGGTTCAGTGGGGTCTTTTTTTTCTAAAATCGTCTTCACAAACATTTATTGGTGTATATTAAACTCAGTTACAAATGGACGTGAGTCACCAAAGGGACAATTTCATATCGCATTAAAATGCATCTGAAAATCGTTGATCAAATACTTACATAAGAGTTTAATCTTGGCGATCATAAAGTGCCAATGACACGAAAAAGATCGATCCCATTTTTATTTCATTTTATTAAATTATAGACTTCTCCTAGCCATTTTGTGCAATGATAAATCAATTTGGAGAGCGCAAACATAATTTCATTTCGTATCGAAGTCAAAATTAGGCGACAATTTTTATGCCGTTAAAGTATGCTAATCACATGCATGACGTCACTAGGTCCTACATTTATATTCACAAAAGTAAAAATATGGCTGACTGCAAGGATTCTATTAGCAAAATTATGGCCATCGTCAAGGTTTCTCAAAGTAAGACATTTAAATTGAAAACTGGCCAAAAAATGCACTTATTTTGTAGTATATATGGAACGAATATAAATGCGCAGACCTAGTGACGTCACGCATGTGATTACCATATCATTAACGGCATAAAAATTGTCGCCTGATTTTGGCAATTCCGCGTGACTTCGATACGAAAACAAATAAGTTCGCTCTCTCCAAATTGATTTTTAATTGCACAAAATGACTAAGAGAAGCTTAGAATTTAATAAAATTAAAATAAAAACGGATCGAATTTTTCTTCGAATTTATGAGAGTGAAAAAATACGTCTGCATAGCAGGCTACACTTTAAGAAGAGAGTAAGTACTTTAACGGAAAAATGAAAGGAGGACTGATGAAATGTTAATACGATTGCTTAGTGGTGCCGTATGTAAATGTTTCCTTCAATAATGCACTGGCTGGATTGTTAGTGCTTGTCGAATATAAGCAAAGGAACAGATTATTTGAAAAAGAAAATATATTGAGCTTTATTAACAACTCGAGGATTATGCTCTATATTGTAACAAAATACTGGCCTCCGATTCCAGTTATCATCACTTTTTCCGGTAAAGTACTTTTATACCTTAAATAGTTAATATACTTATGGCTATTTTATCTTCCACTTGCATGTTTCACCTAGAAATATGACGTAGGTGAATATGAAATATTCGGCTACAACCCGTAAAGTAAATTTCTGGTGCAATCACATTTAGTGTGGAAATTCCGGAAAACATATACACAGAATGATCACTACAGATCACTTATATCGGGATTGTCACTGGAATACTGGAATAGTGTATCCTGACTATCTCATGTCAGCAAGCGTTTGTAGCTTACAGTACAAAATGTACCTGAACCAGTGATTTCCACAGACTATTCCATCTATTTACTGGACCCGACTTCTAAGAATTGGATGACGAGTTGTGTGGAATACTATCGACCCCCATAAGTGTGAATATCTGGTTAGATTGATAAATCATAGTGTTCAAAAGGGTGACGAGTAGAAATGTTTTACCTTCATACAGTATGTCCGTTTCGCATTAAAAAGTTACCGCTGTGTGCGATAACTGCAGGCGCACTTACTCAACGTTAGTCTCGTTCTGATGTAAATATCGCAAATATGAAGAAGTTAAAACTACAACAATACGCAGAATGGGCTATTATCACAGTTCGGCCATTTTGGATAAAACAATGGTTTTGGCCTCGGTAGCCTCGCACTGGTGGGTTTCAGAACGAGTTTACCGGACATAAACAAAGGTTTTTATTTTCCTGCGAATCAACATGGCCGCCGCGTGATGAACGTTGCCACTAGTAGTCATCAAGACGAGGCTAATGTTGAGTAAATGCGTCTGTAGTCATCGCATCCAGCGGTAATTCTGAAATGCGATGGTAGGTACTTCGTGTAACGTACCACATATAGTATTGGGGGAGGGGTGGCCCTGCTATACTATAATACCACATATACTATATACCAGTATATGTGGTACGTTACACGAAGTACCTACCAATGCGAAGCTGGACCATTGTAGCGTTAAATAAAGTCTTTCAACTGGCACGTTTATACCATGTGGAGTGTGATTGACAGTGACAATTGAAGGACATCCTTTATATTGTATGCGATATATAGGTTAAAACAATATGCAACCCACGCTCTGATTGGTCGATAACTGTTATGAGAGTACTATAACCATGTGTTATAAGAGTACAGATACACAGATGACGTCACGTTTATACAAACAGTAAAACATGCTCAGATTGGTCAATAACCATGTGTTATTAGAGGACAGATGCACAGATGAAGTCACGTTTATACAATAAACAATGTGAGACATGCTCTGATTGGTCAATAGCCATGTTATTAGAGTACAGATGACGTCACATATATACAATAAACTTTGATCTAAGTTTCCTTTTAGGAACATATTTTTGAAGCATATCACTGATGTAATTAGGTGCTAAGTCACTGAGGGCTTTAAGTACTGTTTAAAACACGAACAGCAGTGTTTTATCAAGTTTAAAAATTCGAGGGCGAAGCCCGAGAATTTTTAGACTTGATAAAACACGTGCTGTGAGTGTTTTAAACGGCTTCAAAAACGCTTTAAGAATGCAATGAAAGAAAGACGCACATCTCAAGGGAATGGTTACTTAATGAACCATTGAACCTTTGTATTCACAACGCCATGCAAAATATTCGAGTAATCACCGCCTGCAATTACGAACATCTCAAGGGAATGACATGAAGAAATTACCATACTATGTTGTATGTTTGGATGGCTTCAAGCGGACGTTTCGCAATGCTGAAAGCATTGTGTGGCAAAGAACAAGCTAGTACTTGCACTTGAAGGATTTGGTGTCGTGGTTTACCTCGATAAAGTTCAAGACTTGGAAAGCGATGTGACTGACATGACGGCAGACTCTAAATTTATGACTCCGGCAGAAAATATGTAAGTTTAATGCACGTTTTTATAATTTTACGGCTTTGAGTTTGGTTTAATAATTGGAACTAAATAGTGGCTCGGTAAACAAGTAATGGTAGTTGGATAACTTCATTTTAAAAATATTATCTGTGTATCTCGGTAGTCTGCTGATATTAGTAAATTTAGTGCAAAATTTATTATCTAGGTACCTTATGTTCCGTGTACTTTTTGCTATCTTTGGGTCTTTATCAGTGAATTCTTAATTAGGATGAAACTTTATATAAAATTTCATGTTCATTAATATTCTTTATATAAAATGTTCATCCTAATTAGCAATTCAGTGAGAAAGCTGAAACATCAATAGAAATTCCATTGTCTCAATCATAAACCCCGTTTCCCTCTGGGACAGAATTCAAATCCCTCCGCGGGCCTTTTAGAATGATGAGATTTTATCAGGTATAAAGGAGCATGCACGTGACTGATTTGCTTCATCTGATTGGACAAAATGCTCATTAATTATTCATGAGTTTTTGAAATGTTCACAATATATTTTTATACGAAGTACGCCCTGATTGGTAACCAGTGAAGTTGCTTCAGTATTGGTGTGATGTGTTCATACTTTCGAGTGCTAGTAATAAGAACCGCTGTAGGTTTGGCGCGCGCCAACTTCCGCCCAGGGGATTTTGATACAATTTGCATTGTGTATGTGTGTTATACGTTTGAATAGTTTCCAGTTGTTCAAAGAAAGATCGCTCTACTAGATTTCGAGTAATGGCTCAAAATGTCAAAAATATGGGGTTGACTTACGTCACAATTATGTCACTCAATAGTATGTGTGATCGGGTCAATATTTTGACATTATCGGTTATCATTATCAGAACATTTCAGCAGAATCAGGCAAAAATCTTAAGACATTGTTTAAATTCGCAAAGTGTCTTCGGAGTTTCGATCAAGACACCTTGACTGGACTCGAACCGCACGACTGTTCTGTGGGCTTTTATCGCACGGCGGCCATGTTGAGTCCCAGGAGAATAAAAACCTTTGTTTTCGTCAAGTAAACTCGTTCTGAAACCAACCAGTGCGAGGCTACCGGGGCCAAAACTATTGTTTTATCCAAGATGGCCGAACTGCGATAACAGCCCATTGCAGTAATCGTTCGAAACATCTATTATTATGCATGACTGATGAACTCACTGTATACATTCCGCATAACTCGTTCCTCAGTGACTACGCGAATTTGATGCCCGAAGAACGAGTTACTAACCCTTACATTAGCCTCCGCAGGTTTCTCTAATTTTTTGAAGAAATCAGATTATGGGCTCCCTGTGGCAGGTGAAGAAAATAGAGGGAGATTAGAGCCTCCTCTTCTCTCCCAGAGACACAGGTAACCCAATAGACCATTTTCTCAAGTATGCGCACGCAACAGACTTGACAGGCCGGTAAATACTTCACGTGGGAATCACGTAGTGGTTTCCTATAACCCTCCCTATTATTTCAAACAATACTAAATCCAAGCTTTTTTGCTCTGACGAAGGGCTAACGCTCGAAACGTCAGCTGCTACTCGCTTTCCACGGCGGTTAGCATACCTCAATCGACTTTGGTTGATTACATACCAGTCTAAATCCAACTGCCTACATGAAGTATTTCTTGGCGGGCCGTGAGTTTTGTTAGCCTTTGTTAGACTCGTTCTGATGCGACAGCCTTTGTTATTCAAATTATCGGCTATTGTACAACAATTGGCGGCTATTGTTCGAAAAGCGATTTGGCGGGCCAATATTGCGTGCGCATACCTGAGAAAATGGTCTATTCACGATTTTTTTATCTGATTTCTTCGAAAATTAGAGATGCCTGCGGAGGAGGCATATAATACATATAATAATGAGGCCCTGTTAGGGTTTTACGATTATGGATTATTACGGTTTTCAGAGAAGGGATACGGATTATTAGCAACTAAATAAAAGGATTACGGATTGTTTGGGTTGGATTTTAGGATTAAGGATTATTATCACATCGATGACTTAGGATATTTGCGTTTACAAAATAAGGATACGGATTATTTCCAAAATTTACCCATGATTACGGTTATTCAGACCCCCATAACGTGTAACAGGGCCTCAATAATTTATGTCATTGGTGGAAAGCGATTGGAAAGTGAAGGGGCGCGCATGGCTGATCACACCAGCAGCCGCGAAATATTTTGTGGCGCCAACGTCTTGCCATAGTTTTACCCACACAGCGGTCAAATGTCTGCGCGTGCGTATTACGGTCAGTCTGGTGGGCGGCCGCGCGAATTTCCCGCGCTAAATTTTCCTTAAAACATATTACAGTGAACTTCTACCCCCGAAAGTTAAGAAAAATACGTGAAAGTTAAGCTTTTTATTTTCACAGTCGACGGGAAATTGAACAAACTTCAAACTGTAAGTTTACCAATTTTTTTCGTAATTTACCAAAAACGTTCTCAAGGTTTGAAAACGGTTGTGTGAACAGTGACGGCCGCCGGCTCGCTTTGAATTTGTTTTGGAATATGTAGTTGTTGCAAGACTTTTGACGCATGCGCAGTCAGCGCAGACGTTTGACCGCTGTGTGAGTTTTACCTTCTTTAAGGTGGCCCGCTGACATTGTGACAACCGAATTGGCATCATAAAGATTCTCACTTTTCAGCGATACGTTTTTGGCCGATCTTTGAGATTTTTTGGACCATGTATTTCCTGATATTAAAGAAGAATAAACAAATACGCAATATTTTCGGATATGTGTTTCTATCGTCCCCTTGTTTTTACGTAAAATGCTAAAAACTTCCCTGTGAAAAATTGCGAATCTTCATCATTCCAATTCGGCTGCCACGTTACCCGCCGGCCACCTTAACGTTATTATTGTTGTTGTCGTTATCATTATTTGTAATATTATTACTATCATCGTCGTCGCACCATCAACATCCAGACCACACATTACATTACATTACATTGACGCTGAAGTCCATAACCAGAAGTCTCGATAAACCAATGAAATGCGGCCCATCAGCTTACGGTATAATCTATTATATCAGAAGTCCATAACCAGAAGTCTCGATAAACCAATGAAATGCGGTCCATCAGCTTACGGTATAATCTATTATATCAGAAGTCCATAACCAGAAGTCTCGATAAACCAATGAAATGCGGCCCATCAGCTTACGGTATAATCTATTATATCAGAAGTCCATAACCAGAAGTCTCGATAAACCAATGAAATGCGGCCCATCAGCTTACGGTATAATCTATTATATCAGAAGTCCATAACCAGAAGTCTCGATAAACCAATGAAATGCGGCCCATCAGCTTACGGTATAATCTATTATATCAGAAGTCCATAACCAGAAGTCTCGATAAACCAATGAAATGCGGCCCATCAGCTTACGGTATAATCTATTATATCAGAAGTCCATAACCAGAAGTCTCGATAAACCAATGAAATGCGGTCCATCAGCTTACGGTATAATCTATGTTTAGAACGGCGCTCAAACTACTTTCGTGGGGGAAAACAATGGCAGACATATTTCTTTTATAAACACAACATTAGTTATTCTCATTAGAATAAATGCTTTCATGTTTTGGACCAATCAGAGTTGCTGATGCATCGCTTTCTAAAAATAGATTTTACCGTAAACTGATTGGCCAAGATCGAGACTTCTGGTTACGGACTTCTGATTAAAGTAAAGGGGCTGTTTCACGATGAGAAGGCCTTTACGTAGTCCGGGCTGCGGACAAGTTATTGAGTGCGCTCTTCATTTGAACTGACGAAGCTCGCGCACATGTGGGATGTTTAAAATCAAAGCAATATGCAAAAATGACTAACAAACTGTGTATAGACATCCGGGGGGGGACTCCCTTATGTGAGGGGTACATGGATGCTCGTCGTACCTTTTAGGGGTCAAAATCAGGAGTTTGGTACCACTTAGGGTATCCACCAGCAAACACAGACATTTCTATGTAAAGCGGTACCTTTTAGGGTTCGGGTGTCAATTGAACAAAAAAGCTGTTATCAATTTACATTTTTATTATCTTTTAGGGGTCAAAATAAGCTTGAGCCACGCCCATTTTAGTACCTCTTAGGGGTCAAATCGAAAATGTCCGACGAGCATCCCTACCCCTTTTATATGGGAGTCACCCCCCTGGGATAGACATAGTCTTCAAGGAAAATATTGCTTATCATTTCAATCAAGCACTGAGGGAGGAGACGTTAACTGTTTCTAGTCAATTAACAGTCAGCAACATTCACTTTACACATGCGCAACACCATGACACAGCCACTTTATCATAAAGAAACATGCAATCACTCGGTGGAGATTTCAAAAACTGTGTCCGACTCAGTCTGTCACTTTATGGAGGATAGTCTCGTACGAGATGTGACTAGGAGAGCTGAGGCACTGAAAGAACGCACATGAACCACATGAAACCTTGGCAAACTTTTAATCTGTTACTCTCAATTTATTGACTATTCTCATCGGCGGCGCCGGGAGCAAGCACCCTAAATTAGGTACCTATAGGCGAATCCTTGCTGACGTCATTGTTTACGTTTTTGCCTCATTAGCATAAATTAAACTTCAAGCTACTAACACTCAAGCATGTTAAGGCCTGGTTCAGGAGTCAAATTTCGGGTAAAAACTGTTTTCCTTATTTCAGCACAGCCGAGTATGGTAAGTAAGTCAAGTTTCTCACGATAATAGGTATCGCTATTCTTGACTACCTTAAGTGGTTTGTGTGTAGTAAAACGTGTCACGTGGTCTGTCACGTGACTTACAACACGAAATCAGTAAATCAAAAACGCGGCTCCGAGTTTAAAACAGCTTGGTTGATGAGTGGATGTGTTTAGTTAAGGTTGAAGCCTTTTACCTAAATCAACTTAGAAAAGATGACTACAATGTTTCGTTAACGAATAATTAAGGCGAACATATGCAAAATAGGTCACGTGACTTTTTGTATCCTTAATATCTCCTTATCTTTACATGATAGTCATGTTTTCTAAGCGTGATCTGAAACACTGCGGGAGGAGTAATGTTTTAACAGGGTTACTTTATATTCATATGTTGATATTAGTATTACGGTGTAATTAGTTTTTGTTTAAAGTGTTATTTCTGTCAGAAAACATTTTTTAACGTACATCTATATTCCGTTAAATGAACCAGGCCTTAACATGCTTGAGCAAACAATCTACATCAGTTGAAAGAGAATTTTAAACTTAGTCATTACCGAAAATGTGAGATAAATATGTTAAATATTTACGGAGAAATTCACTTTTCAAAACTGTAAAATCGGCTGGGGGGCAAGAGTTGCTGACAGCCATACATTCTTTGTAAATTTAGAGATTTTTAAACGCTCATTCCTCAAAATATATTTATCATATCACACTCAAATTTTCGGTGATTATCAAGTGTGCCAAGCGCTTTCGATTTGTGCACTCTGTTTGTTTGTATCTATGTCGCTTGAAGTTTGATGTATGCTAATGAGGTAAAAACGTAAACAAGGATTCGCCTATTATCGCCAGGGACAGCATGCGCTCGTGGGTATGTACACGGATTACTCCGGTGACAGAATAGTATAAATACGCTGCCCTCTTATTCAGTAATCTCTCAATTCGTCGAACTGCCATCGGATGTGGAGTGCATCGCTTGGCTAGTATTACTCATCGCTGCCTTTTTAGCTTCGTAATGGCTAACGTGGACCAAGTAATCGCCCCAACCAAGCTTAAAAGCTCGAATTCTGGACGCCCTACGGCCTGTTCCAGTTGCCACGCAGTTGTCGTTCCTCCAATTGTTCCTTATGTCGTTCCTCCAGTTGTTCCTGGCCCCTAATCCTGTTGCAGCGCCTGCTGTGGTTCCGGCGCCCCAGCACCGGCTGACCCTGCTCTGCTAGCTGTTCCTGCTCTGCTAGCTGTTCCTCCCCCCGAGGTTGTTTTGCTTCACGTATTTAGTTTCCTTCGCTTGTACACGCCGGCAGCTTCCCAGTGCCTTTGTTGTTCGCCGTATTTAGCATGTTGTTTTCTTTATTTCCTTCCGGCCACATGGCCTCCCTTTTGTAGTTCCTTTCCGGCCTTCGTTAGTTACCCGTTGTTTGTGTTTTGTTTCGCCCCTGTGTACTCATCCTTTCGCCATGTAGTTTAGGTTGTTCTTTTAGCGCCGTACAGTCGCCCATGTCGCTATTTTGTTTGTTTATTCTATCAACCTTACTTGTTTAGTTTTATATACATATTTCTATTACTACCGTCGCTCGTCTACACGTCTACCCCGTTCATGTTTCTTCATGTTTTGTAGTTACCGTTATTTATATGCTTAGTATAATGTTTATCTATTGCGTTAGGTCGCCTGTGTGGTGCATAATTTTCTCAAGTCGCCTGTGTGGTGCATAATTTTCTATCAAGTCGCCTGTGTGGTGCCTAAACCTTTAATTTTCGTCGAGCAAAATTTTCTTTCAAGTCGCTTGTGTGGTACATAAACCTTTTTTCGTCGAGCATAATTTTCTTTCAAGTCGCCTGTGTGGTGTATAATTTTCTTTCAAGTAGCCTATGTGCTGCATAAACATTTTTTCGTTCGTTCAAGTCGTCTGTGTGGTGCATAATTCTCTATCAAGTCGCCTGTGTGGTGCATAAACCTTTTTTCGTCTAGCATAATTTTATTTCAAGTCGCCTGTGTGGTGCATAATTTCCTTTCAAGTCGCCTGTGTGGTGCATAATTTTCTATCAAGTCGCCTGTGTGGTGCATAATTTTTCTTTCAAGTCGCATGTGTGGTGCCTAAAAGCTCCTAAACCTTTTTTCGTCTAGCATAATTTTCTATCAAGTCGCCTGTGTGGTGCATAATTTTCTTTCAAGTCGCCTGTGTGGTGCATAATTTTCTTTCAAGTCCCCTGTGTGGTGCATAATTTTCTTTCAAGTCGCCTGTGTGGTGCATAAACCTGTTTTCGTCTAGCATAATTTTCTTTCAAGTCGCCTGTGTGGTGCCAAAACCTTTTTTCGTCTAGCTCAATTTTCTTTCAAGTCGCCTGTGTGGTGCCTAAACCTTTTTTCGTCAATCATAATTTTCTTTCAAGTCGCCTGTGTGGTGCCTAAACCTTTTTTCGTCTAGCATAATTTTCTATCAAGTCGCCTGTGTAGTGCCTAAACCTTTTTTCGTCTAGCATAATTTTCTATCAAGTCGCCTGTGTGGTGCATAATTTTCTTTCAAGTCGCCTGTGTGGTGCCTAAACCTTTTTTCGTCTTGCATAATTTTCTATCAAGTCGCCTGTGTGGTGAATAATTTTCTTTCAAGTCGCCTGTGTGGTGCATAATTTTCTTTCAAGTCGCCTGTGTGGTGCCTAAACCTTTTTTTGTCTAGCATAATTTTCTATCAAGTCGCCTGTGTAGTGCCTAAACCTTTTTTCGTCTAGCATAATTTTCTATCAAGTCGCCTGTGTGGTGCATAATTTTCTTTCAAGTCGCCTGTGTGGTGCCTAAACCTTTTTTCGTCTTGCATAATTTTCTATCAAGTCGCCTGTGTGGTGAATAATTTTCTTTCAAGTCGCCTGTGTGGTGCATAATTTTCTTTCAAGTCGCCTGTGTGGTGCCTAAACCTTTTTTCGTCTTGCATAATTTTCTATCAAGTCGCCTGTGTGGTGCATAATTTTCATTCAAGTCGCCTGTGTGGTGCCAAAACCTTTTTTCGTCTAGCTCAATTTTCTTTCAAGTCGCCTGTGTGGTGCCTAAACCTTTTTTCGTCTAGCATAATATGATTGAATCGGAAAGAAAAACAATAGGAAAGCATTTCAATGTTACGACATGCCGTACGGTAACCGTGCTGTAAGTCATTGCCGTAACTTGGCCGGCAGTCGTACGAAATCCGCTGTAATGTTATTTTATACTGTGATTGGATCGATTCGGTTTTTCTCAAGGATTGGGGAAACGATTTGAAAATATTAGTAAGACTTTGACAACAAGTTGAAGAAAAATCTGGCAACAAACTTTAAAAAGATATATCTAAGAACCGTTATGTTCGGGAGTCCAATTCAGATAGTGAATATTCTAGTTATAAGTATTTGTATAACTGCCTTGAGCTTGAGAACACAAAGGAAAGTCTGTGCCATGGATTCTGTCTTGCTGTTATTAACCTACCATGGTTTGATGTCCTCTCGGAGAACATTAACTCATACTTATAATACACTAATATTCACTAGTATACAAACTGGTGTAACGCATAACCGCAAACGTATTAATATGAAAGTTTACATACATTACAGCATGAGTCATATGTAATTTTATGTTAGTCTTGCCAAAGGGCGAATATACTCATAATAATGATTAATTGTTTTAGGTATTAATATCTTTGCATTTTATGTGAAATGCCTTTGTTGGTTGCAATTTAATTGGCCCGCAGGTTTGCTTTGTGTGCAAATACTTGTCTTTTGCTCCTTACACGTTTTCTCTTAAAGTTTTCTCTCTTTTAAATCTGGTTTGGAAAACAGACGTCAAATAGAACGGAGTTTTGTAAACTAACTTTAAATCTAACTTTAATTTGTGAGTATTGTGGTATACTGTTGATTCCATTCTCGCTCAGTGTGAGTCGTTTAACTTCAAAGTTCTGTGTGATTTTTTTTTCATTTTGTCATACACTCTGTGCCTAGGTATCCAGTTTTCCTTGTCTTTTTTACTCATCTTCCCTAAGCCATTCATTCGTGTATTGTTAATACCGAACCCACGACAAAACTAATTTTCCACACTTGTTTTTTGTTTGCAGGGAATATGTTTAATTCAATCGAATCTTCTTCATCAAGAACAGTGTTTATCCAGCTTTCCATCACGTGATTTGTAAATGACCATATTAGGGTGATATTGGTCGGGCACTGCAGCACATGGCCGTCGGATATCTGAGCATGCGCAAACCATGCATTTCCGGTTTAGTATATTTGGAAGAACATCAGCCAGGAAAAAAACGTTTCCTTGGCGAGTTGCTTACCTGATTAAAAATCTACTTGCCTTTCAGCAAAACATATCAAGCGCTCCTCCCTAGAGCCAGAAATGAAGTTCATTAATGTAAATTTACTTCATTGTTGAAATTCACAGCAGGCTTTTGTTCATTAACCAATCAGAATTCGAGTTTCGAATCGAGGCTCATTTTGAATTTTGCAAGTTTGTTTTCAACAGTGAACATTTGAAACGAAGAATGAATCAAATCAAATTTCCAATAATGAACTTCATTTCTGGCTATATGGAGAACGCTTGACCTGTTTTGACTGTAAAATTCGAGCCCTCTGTACGCATGCTCTCAGTGTTTGACCGCTGTACCGCACGGGAGTTGTGCTTGTAGCAATGGAATGCTGATGTTTGATGCTCTGAAATATCGTATCGTTATCGTACTTTCACAACATTCCCATTTTCACCGTCCATCGTAATTTTTATTATCGGCAATCTGATATTCAAGTTGCAACCTTAGGTAGAATATCTTATCGCCAACATTTTATCACTATACTTCCATTCTTCTACTCTCAATGTGGTTCTACTGGGTGGCAAACAAATCTTAATTCATATATTTAAAGGCACTTGTACGAGATTTGTAGTGTTATTCGCAAAACCTGTTTGTAAATGCTATTTTCCACCTCCAATTGATTCAGTAATGCATTATTTGTGTATGACTATTATACAAATAAGCTGCCTTATGCATTTTCAATTTTTTTTACCAAAGTTGATAAAATTCATAATTATAACACCCGACTGGCCTCAAGAAAATCTTTTTATCTTCCCTCCACTAGAACTAACTACGGGAAATTCAGTTTACGCTTCACTGGAGTCAAAATATGGAATGAAATAAAAGAAGATTATAAATCCCTAAAAAATCCGCATTTAAACATAATCTAAAATTAGATTTTTCGAATTGCTATTAGTTGAATTGACTTATAATCATTATTGTTATTTAAAGTTTAATCTCCTCCATCTCCTGATTTCTATATAATATGTGTGTATGTATGTGTGTTTATAAATATTTGTTTCAAACGACCTACAAATTATTATCTTATCAATGTAAGCTGTCTGACTCGACTAGCTCTTTAGCTATTTCAGACAGCTCGTGTCAACCCTGTTATTCTCTTTCTCATTAAGTATCACTTTGTAATTCATTGACACAAATAAATTATGTTGTTGTTGTTGTTGTGTTAAACCGACAGCGGAAGAAATTCTCTCCAAACAGAAGAACATGCCACAAATGCCGCGATGAATGTATCGTCGTACTACGCATGCTCGTCAATCGGCTTGATATCTGACAGTGGGGGGAGAGGGGAGGGAGATTATATTTTGTCAGATTTTCCAGATCCCCACTTTTAATAGAAATCAATTTTAAAGGCTTTTGAGAGAAAATAGACTCAAGTTAATTGATGTATCACAATTTCGTATCTCGGCTGGCCAGTACTAGTGACTGAAATGGCATCTACAAAAGCGAATGATAACTCTTCGCCCAGCAGCTCCATGGTACAATGACACAACCAAGGAGGACAAAAAGAAGCGAAGGAGGCTTCAGCGTCGTCGTCTATTATTCTGCCCTTCTTGAAGAAAATCGTGGTGATCCTAAACGTCTTTTTTTCTAGTGTAGAGAAGTTGTTGCCATATTGTGACAGTGATGAAAAGTTGGCAAACGATTTTGTTGATTTTTTTTGCTAAGAAAATTTCAAAGATACGTTTATGTCTAGAAACTACTGAGGCAGCCGGACTGTACTTGACGACCCTTGTTCTGCAGCAATCGGTATCTGCTGTGGCGCTAAGTTTCGGGTATTTCAACCAGTCTTTGTGGAAGAACTGTCTGCTCTTATTGGCAAGTCAACCATTAAAACATGTGCACCTGATCCCCTCGCGGCACCAGTTCTTAAGGACTGTTTGCGGGACTTATTGATGCCAGTATTTACCAGGATCGTAAATCTTTCTCTGGAGCGCGGCATTCTCACTGAGGATATGAAAGAGACTCGCTAAGACCGCTACTTAGAGCTATCAAATCAGTGAGTTTTAGAATGTTAAGGTTTTTGAATAGGGGGCTACTATGTTCACGAAAGTCAGAGTGAGTCATAATTCTCATTGCCTTTTTTTGAAGAATGATGACTTGCTTTAATGTGGAATGATAAGTATTTCCCCATACTAGTAAGCCGTAAGTTAAGAAAGGGTAAATCAGAGAATAATATAATTGTATTAGGATATTTATAGTTAAATATTTACGAATCTTAGATAATATTCCTACCCCTCTACGAAATGTAGCGGATATATGCTGAACTTGACTCTTCCAATTCAGATTTGAATCTAAGTAAACACCCAAATACTTTTGGCTTTGTTTTTGTGTACTTTTTACTTTTTGATGAATAGCCAAATTGATGGGAAAGAGGATTTTCTTTTGAGGGGGGTGGAAGATAACAAAATCAGTTTTATCTATATTAAGTGAGAGTTTGTTACAGGCTAACCATGTACTGACATACTCCAGATGACTATTAATATTTGACTCTAGAACAGTTATGTCCTTATTATCATAAAAAAAGATTAGTATCATCTGCAAAGAGATGAAAGTCGAAAAGATCTGAACAGTTCATAAAATCATTTATATATATAAGGAATAGAAGAGGGCCAATGAAATAGGTTGTTTGTTTGATGATACACTACCAATAGAAACAAACTGCTTTCGATTACTTAGGTAGGAAACAAACCATTCATTTGCTATGCCACGAATGCCATAATGGTTGAGTTTTCTTAACAAAATTGCATGATTGACAGTGTCGAATGCTTTGCTAAAATCAAGAAAAATCCCACAAGAGTAATTGCCCTCTTCTATTGCCTTTTGAATTTTATCGACAATTAAGATCAGGGCATGAACAGTAGAATGGTTTGATCGAAAGCCAAATTGTTTATCAAACAAGAGCCCATCTGGGCTTTCACTCGGGCCACATGAGATTGAAGATGAAATACACTTTCATTTGAAACCCTCTTAGTAATAACCAAAGGGAAGAATTATTAGCTGAATTTAGCAGTCTTTAGGAGTGGCCGGTAGCGCGGTGACTTTCATTCTCTGGGACTTTTGATAATGGCCGAATAAGCCACTGACATAGTTTATATACTGTAACATTTTAGGCCAATACCTTCTTCGGTAAATACTATACTTATCCTTTTACCTACACATTTTAGGCCGTTGATCAGTGGCCTAAAATATCACAGTTAGTAATGTTATGCTTATCCTTTTACCTACGCATTTTAGGCCGTTCATCAGTGGCCTAAAATGTCACAGTTAGTAATGTTATGCTTATCCTTTTACCTACGCATTTTAGGCCGTTCATCAGTGGCCTAAAATGTCACAGTTAGTTATGTGGGGCACATTTTAGGCCGTTCATCAGTGGCCTAAAATGTCACAGTTAGTTATGTGGGGCGCATTTTAGGCCGTTCATCAGTGGCCTAAAATGTCACAGTTAGTAATGTTATGCTTGTCCTTTTGCCTACGCATTTTTGGCCGTTCATCAGTGGCCTAAAATGTCACAGTTAGTTATGTGGGCGCATTTTAGGCCGTTCATCAGTGGCCTAAAATGTCACAGTTAGTTATGTTATGCTTATCCTTTTACCTACGCATTTTAGGCCGTTCATCAGTGGCCTAAAATGTCACAGTTAGTTATGTGGGGCACATTTTAGGCCGTTCATCAGTGGCCTAAAATGTCACAGTTAGTAATGTTATGCTTATCCTTTTGCCTACGCATTTTTGGCCGTTGATCAGTGTCCTAAAATGTCGCAGTACATTCAGAAGAAAGTGGGATGTTGATTACTGAACTGAATAATCAAAAAATAATCTTGCCCGCCAATAAGCCCTTATCCTAGAATTAGAAACACACAAATAGATAAGTCAAAACTCTACAAATGCAGACGCGTCTTTGTGCTCACTCGGAGTTCGAACTCGCAAACTGAACTAGCCTGCAATGCAGGCGTTTTATTTGGGAAAGGCGTTTTATTTGGGAAACCGAAATATATTTGGACGAGGGAAGAAATTCGTCTGAAATTCATTCGTGAGCGGAAAACGTCCACGAAATCGGGGAAAACCACTAGAAACGCCTGCATTGCAGGCTAAAACTGAACAGGCTTCGGGTTGCAAGGCCAGCGACCTAACTAGTGCGCTGTCTTACTTTCTACACCCCCCCCCCCCCCCCGAAAAAAGACCACACACTAACGGAACCTAAACTTGACATGCCCTTTACTTAGGGTACACCAAGTAATGAAGCCATTGATCGGAACTGGTCTAAAATGTCACAATACATTCACTCGGTCAGGAATAAGACATGAAAATGATTTGTCAGTTGACTCAAGTTATTTTTTATTTACTTTTTTATTTACATACGTGATTTATTGATACTGAAGTAACATAAAAAGCTTATGTATCGGCTTGGTAATTCAACTTTAACTTTAACTCAAATTATAACTGTAAATTACGTCAATTTTAACTTTGATACCGGTAACGTCATATTATTTTTAAATAATATGTTTGAATTCGAAATTAATAATTAATATACAAGCATTATATTTATTGTGGTTATTTTTTTCACAGTAAATCACTGGCCCAAAATGTCACAGTACATAACAAAGTGAACCCGTCGATATATATTAGTGAGCCGTTGATTATGCACTGGCCTAAAATGTTGAAATATATCATGTCGTTTACTTAAAAAGTTTCAGCCCGCGGAAGTTCGTATTTGAAAACCGAGTTTTTTGGTTTTGGTCGAGGGTACTAAGTCGAGCGTCGAGGGTAGCATGTCGAGCCGGGCGGGTTCGAGAAAATGTTTTTCGAGGGTACACCCACACACATATATAATATATATATTTAGTATATACCACACCAGTGAATATCACTTTTCGCGCGCTCTGATTGGCTACTCAAACATTGAATATGATTTCATATTCACCTCCGAGCAAAGCAGCGATCATCTCGCGCGAGTTTTTGTCCATTTGACAGAAAATAAAATAACTATTTGGTGCTGGCTATTCACCTGGAGTGTGGTAAAAGCGGCTCGGTAAATATCCACCACTATTCACCTCCACTTCGGTGAATAATCGTTAAATATACACTCGTTTTCAAAAACACTGATTGCCAAAACATATACCTTTTGTTTTCCCTATTGTTTCCCGCTCTAAAACAAAAGGTATATATATATTTTGGTGAGCAGTGTTTTTGAAAACGAGTGTATATATATATATAAATCCACATGATATTTTCCGTCTTCGTAAATGAAATGGGGTTTATAGAACTAACTCTATTCCGGCGTAAAATGGCGACCACACGTGGTTTTTCCGGTTGTCAAACTGCTGAACGACTTCCAGATTATTTCTCTCGGTGAAATGTTTCACTCCGCTTACAAAAGAAACCTATTAGGATTTCACAGGATTCTGCCCGCTAGGCGATACTGAACAACTGATTTCACTGGTGGTGTCTGTTGAACACATAAAACTTAATTTGATAAAGACCGTAAAAGTATTTCAGATAAGCTTAATAATTGCCAAACCAGAACCTTAGTTCTTTGGCCAGCAGAGCATAAGATATTGCCGCTGTGTGGACCTGTCCTACCTTTAACCACTCCGAAGATTGCTGGTTTCGTAGTAGAGTGTAGTAGATTTTGCATGCGCATGATCAAAACAGTACAATCACAAAAGAAGGTTATTTTCGCAGCAAAATGAATATGTAAATAATTTCTTTTTGCCATGAAATTGGATAATTCTGCATGTAGATTTTGCGAAAAGGAATGTTCTCCAGAAAGGCGTTGTATTTTGTACATTTAGTGAACATTTCACTTTTAAAAGGCTTTTCTTCGAAGTTTACAATGTTCCTGACCTATACTGAACCACGTGAATTTTGTATTTCTACGGTGGTCGCCTGGTTACATTTACATGTATGATATTCTCATGCAAAATCTACTGGACTCTCGTTTCCGCGACATTCCCGACCAGCAAGTCTGGGAAGCAGCGAAAAGGGAGGATCGTTCTGTACTTCTATAATGCCAACGAACCCACAATAGGACTGATCTCGCCTTAAATGGCAAAAAAACAGTGTCCTATTTTTATATTAACTGTGACATTTTAGGCCACTGATCAACGGCTTACTTTCTAGGTCCCACTTTGATGTTAACTGCGACTGCCACTGATCAACGGCCTATTTTGGCGTCCCCGCTTAAGTTACTAACTGCGACATTTTAGGCCACTGATCAACGGCCTATTTTGGCGTCCCCGCTTAAGTTACTAACTGCGACATTTTAGGCCACTGATCAACGGCCTATTTTGGCGTCCCCGCTTAAGTTACTAACTGCGACATTTTAGGCCACTGATCAACGGCCTATTTTGGCGTCCCCGCTTTAGTTACTAACTGCGACATTTTAGGCCACTGATCAACGGCCTATTTTGGCGTCCCCGCTTAAGTTACTAACTGCGACATTTTAGGCCACTGATCAACGGCCTATTTTGGCGTCCCCGCTTAAGTTACTAACTGCGACATTTTAGGCCACTGATCAACGGCCAATTTTGGCGTCCCCGCTTAAGTTACTAACTGCGACATTTTAGGCCACTGATCAACGGCCTATTTTGGCGTCCCCGCTTAAGTTACTAACTGCGACATTTTAGGCCACTGATCAACGGCCTATTTTGGCGTCCCCGCTTTACTAACTGCGACATTTTAGGCCACTGATCAACGGCCTATTTTGGCGTCCCCGCTTAAATTACTAACTGCGACATTTTAGGCCAATGATCAACGGTCTATTTTGGCGTCCCCGCTTAAGTTACTAACTGCGACATTTTAGGCCACTGATCAACGGCCTATTTTGGCGTCCCCGCTTAAGTTACTAACTGCGACATTTTAGGCCACTGATCAACGGCCTATTTTGGCGTCCCCGCTTTACTAACTGCGACATTTTAGGCCACTGATCAACGGCCTATTTTGGCGTCCCCGCTTAAATTACTAACTGCGACATTTTAGGCCAATGATCAACGGCCTAAAAGGATAAGCATAACATTACTAACTGTGACATTTTAGGCCACTGATGAACGGCCTAAAATGTCCCCCACATTACTAACTGTGACATTTTAGGCCACTGATGAACGGCCAAAAATGCGTAGGTAAAACGATAAGCATAACTTTACTAACTGTGACATTTTAGGCCACTGATGAACGGCCTAAAATGTGCCCCACATTACTAACTGTGATATTTTAGGCCACTGATCAACGGCCTAAAATGCGTAGGTAAAAGGATAAGCATAACTTTACTAACGAGCTAACTGTGACATTTTAGGCCACTGATCAACGGCCTATTTTGGCGTCGGTAGTAGGCATTGCATTACTAACTGCGACATTTTAGGCCAATGATCAACTGCCGATTTTGGTGTCGGTAGTATAGTAGTAAAAATTTTATGCCATTAATCGACATTAAACAAATAAATCTACAAACTGAACTACTGGCCTAAAATATCACAGTTAATATACTGTTAAAACAACATATAGTTTTATTTTTCTCGTATGTTGACCTTTTAATTTAAACACTACTTATTCGTTTAACACACTGCATTTGAGCAGGCATATATTCATTGTTTCGAACCCGAGAATTAACCGTACTACCGTACTTCATGGTCCCTTTCTTTAGTAGTGGGTTGTCGGTCAGGTGATTGTAAACTCTCGTCCGTTTAGCACAGAAAATGTATTCTGATGAATAGGGATCGGGTTGTCATGTAAGAAAGATGGCTCTTGAACAAACTGATAAGCTTCAGTAGGTTGGGTAGTCTCGAAACACTGGAGACCTTGGTCTTTCATTGTCTTCTTTTTTGTATTCTTGATTTTTTTTTAAAGTTTGAAAGTCGGATCTGAGCTTTATTATATCCGCTTTCAACTCGCCATTTTCAACTTCTAGGTCAATAATATATTCGTGATGACAGCATCTTGATTTCGGTCTTGTATATATTATCTTGCTGCACTAATTTGCCTTCCAAATGACTGAGTTTGGTTTCTTGATTCGTGTTTTGATGTGACGAGAGTAAGAATTCATTACGCATTTCAGTTAGGTCAGCCTCCATGTTACAAATCAAGGTCATTAAAGCAGCGAGAGAGTTCTTATTGTGGGCTAACATGCAATCCTTGTGAAGAATCTAAAGAATTCCGTCTCTTCCGGTTTGAATTTGACTCATGTGTATGTTGCTTTTGGAGTTTCAAGGATATGTTGATCCAAAACTACAGGCTCTTGGGGTTTTTCATTGACTTGTGAACTTGCAGGCTCTGTAATTTGTTTTGTTTTCTTAGTATAACATAAAGTGTTGAACATGTTCATGTTTTCAAGCATGTCGCGCGTGACCTCTGTTTCTTCGTTCATTAAGTTCTCTACTTTCATCTGTAATCTGGGAAACTTTATCTTTGCCCATGCCTTGGCACATAACTATTCCTGTTGTTAAAGAATCTGGCCCACCCAGTTTGCATTGCGCGCTTTTATTATTGTTATCATACGGGATATGTCTCAAATGGCCTCACGCTTCCTCACGCTTGTGTGACTTTGTTGTCAACATGGACGTGGGTGATGCTGACCTTAGGGTTAATATCGATACGGCAATCGGTGACAGCGAAGATGAAAGCCAGGAAAAAAGCAATGCCAAATGAAAGAGTAAATTACTACGGTTCTCCGGTACTTCAAGCTGGACAACGCGGGGAACAACGATCGAACGCTCAACAAAATGCATCGGTTCCCGGTCCCAGCTCAAGCACTACTAGTATTTTCGATCGTGTGGTAAGGAATTTTAATCCAACTTTACGTTCTTTGGAAGTGCTTCTTCGGTTTTTTCGTCATAAGATCCAAATTGACAACCTATTTTGTTGTAGGTTTGCGGATGCAAGAATACTTGCAGTCGAAAGAAGACTGCGAGAACGGCGGGCTGTCCTTGTCAAATGCTCTTCGAGGTGCAAATGTGGAACCAAGAAAGTAGCATGTAAAAATATAAAACCTAAGGAAAACGTGTTGATAAATAGGAACCCCAGTGCCTTTGTTCGCCATCAGAGAGCAGTAGAACAATCGGAGACTGAAATAAAGGTACGTACGTACGGCAGAACAAACTACTGATACTTCAAAGTTATAAGTATACATGTAGCTATATAAACTAAAGTAGATAATATTTAAACGCTTCTTTTATTTTTGTCTTAACAGGACTTTGTTGGAAAATTGTCAGGAGATGACAAAGATAAACTCCTCATCCGACTTTTAAGCCAAGGCCGCGGTAGCGTAGAGTTCGCAAAAAACATGCTTGAGGAAGAAACGCCGCCGCCAGAACCAGAGGAGAATGAACCGGCGGAGTCCTGGTGTATTTGTGGCGTCTGCCGTAGAATGCCAGAGGAACAGGAGAATGTCTGTTGCAGAAAAATAACGTGTGTAACTTCCTACATTATGTTTAACAATATTTGTTTAGATAGAGGTTCTGCAGTTGGCTATCAGGGCAAGGTGTGATATTCGTGCTGATGAACCAGACTACTCTACTCAAGAGTTACAGGAAGGCGGCATATAGACAGTACACCCTCTGGAAGTACGGGAAACTTGGCCGAGGAAATCGTAGAATCCTGCCATCCTGCGTAGTTTCGGTAATAAGGCATGCTTACCCAGCCCCAGATGGTGTTTACATGGGATTTCGGCAGTCCTAGGTGCCATTTTTTTGTGTTCGGGGGGGGGGGGGGGGGGGGGGTGCATGAAGAAATGGAGTTACAGGGGGGATAATGAACGCCCTAAATGTGCAATGTCTGCGCAAAGCGGTCACATATAGTGTAGTTGTATCCAATATGGATTTATCTGGTGAATAGAAAGTTATCCACTTTTGAACAAGGGGGTCACAAAATGGTTCATACCAACTCTGAAATAAGTTGGACAGTCTTGATGTCTTGTGTACATCACACTATTTTATTTAGTTGCAAAAGGTTAATAGCCCACTTTCGATATAAGCTTCACTAGTCGTGCACAAAGGTATCAATACATGATAGAATACAGGTTTTGAGCGGTACTGTATTACTCAAGATCCCAGGAAAATATAATTTATTATATTCTTCAAGAAAAGAATTCATTTAATTTACCCAGACCTTTGTATTGAAACCTTTGTACATGACCATTGAAGCATATAATCAAAAGTGAGGTATTGCCAGGTAATGGTAATAAATAACGAATTTGTAGAAAACTGTTACTGAAATAACCACAAAATCAGTTATTTTACTCTGTCACTAACCAGGGGCCATTTCAGTAAAACATTTACACTAATGGTGCTATGAATTCTAAACATGCATCCCCCCCCCCCCCCCCCAACTTTTGTATCAGAATGTTGCAAATGCCCCACCGTGCAACTTTGGAAACAGTGCAAATTAGTTCTTATAAACATTCACTATTTTGACTCTTTGAATAGTTCCCCACCCCCCAACTTTTCTTTCATGGAAAATACCACACCTCCAAGACAGAAACTCTGTCAAATGCCCCATGTATGCCCAGGGTGGGGTAGATCGGCAGGTTTGGAATTGATAGCCACATCCTGTATGTCTTGCCACCGTTTTCTGGCATAGAAACAGTGAACACAATAATTTATACAACTTAAAAATAAATTGGCCAGGTCTCTGTACCTTATAATGCTTTCTCTAATTTTAATATATAGTTTCTTTACAATCATGGAAATCATTTTGTTCAATGTACATGGCTTGGTTCATTTGACTGACAGTAAGAAAGCATTTGTTGCTTTTATTGAAAAACGTCTGAACCAGCAATTTAATTTTAAAACTTCATTAACTACAATGCTTATTGTGCACAGATACGAAAATGTAGTAACTGACCTCGGTTATTATTTTAAATTATCCGGTCCTTCAATTTCTTTTATATATAATTTTATCCAATATGTAAATATAGTGCAAAAATAGCTTGAACTTATTCTTTATTAGGCACTGATGATCAAATCATTATTAGGGTGGAGGGCCGGTGCAAATGGTAACACCATGGTCAAGTTTTGCTGAATCCAGACTACCACCACTCATTTATAACATTCTTGCAAAATTATAGCATAATGAGAAATGTTAGCCTGTGAATACAGCTGTCTTCCATCAGGAGCCACAACTAAAACACCTTGGGTAGCTTGTTCCGAGTTTTGGCTCCCAATAGAAGATGGCTGTTTTAACAGGCTAGAGAAAAACAGCATTAGCAGACAGAAAATCCCTAAACCTAAACACCTTTCAAAGAGTGAAGTTGAGTGAGAAAATAAAATTGAAAGTTTTCATTATATCTTCCACTTAGCTTCAATGTATTGTTAAATTATTATTAAAAATGCCTGTTAAAGTTTATTTACACCAAACATTGAAAATCACAGTTGTTTGATTTGATAAAAGTTTGAGCACCTTTGTACAACAAGAATGGGCCTGTTGAATTTATTTGCTGTATTTGTCCTGCATGAAAATAGGTCATTACAGTGTGACTACTTCAACTGGGGCTACTTAGACAATGAGAACACATTGGAAATCGAAAATAAAGCATGCTATATCCTAGCATATCCACATTAATTTTTTCCTTCCTCAAAACATTACATTTTGTGGTCCAACAAATTTGCTGTTTACCAGCTTTAACCTCAAGGAAGTTGAAATACCATTGTCTTGTACTTGACACTGATCACCTCTCATTTTTCAAGTGGCACCAGTTACTAACAGTAGTTTGTACTGACATCATGTTCTCAGTTGACTAAAACTACTAGAATCCTGGCCAAATTCAAAAACAGCACAAATAATTCTGGTAGTTGTTCCCCACTCACATCATGCAAATTAAATAAGCAACACGTGCATCCAATCACCAGTCCCATCTACTGTAACAAGCCTATGCAGCATTTTACATGTATGGCACTGGTCAGCTCTGTAAAAAAACATTTTCAAAATATTTATAGGTAAATTCACTAGACCCAGGCTAGTAGATTGGTTTGACGACTTGCCCAATGGGCAAGGAACCAAGATGGCCTTATTAAATTGTTTATTTGATTCAATTAAAATTTGGGCAAGCTTGAAAGACTTGTGGGCTAATGGAATAAGGTTGAAGCTTGCCTGAAGGGCAACCTTTCATTTCTTCTAACCCTGAATATGTGGAAATACCATCAGTAATATTATGTAATAGCATGATACTTCACGATTTTTGACCAGCAGTTTGCTGTCGTGGCCTAAGTCGCTCTTGTAGATGCATATTTCCATTCAAAACTAGTTTCCTTTCTTTTTTGGAAAAAAAATTAGTGTAAGACATGTATTTTACTTATAATTTCATGCGAAAGTTTGTGTGAAATGTAGCCCCACATGTTGTGTTGGAAATTAGCTCTGTCACAGGAATGGGTTCGATTAATGACATACATGAAATCTCAATATTCGGACCACCCAAAATAAGACTTCCTGTCGCTGTATCAAAAAATGGTGTGGATAGGAAAAAATATAGCAACTCTACTTTACAAATATCCAAAAACATCACTACATGTATCTCAAAATTTGATCGTAGTGGCACTTTAAATAACTAAGACAGATTAAAATAATAGAAAACTTACACTGAAATACTGCTGCTCTTGACCAATGAATTACCCAAAAATTCTTAGCTTGTTATAAATAAATAGGACTGGTCATAGGCATTTTGTGCAAATATACTTATTCAGATTTCTTCAAGGCCTGAAAACGTGAAAGCTTTGCCTTCACTAACTCTTCAGTTGAAGGAGCTCTCTTCATTGCTATTGTTGGTGCAAGATGGACAGGATTTGTTGGAGACACTTCAATGTGTCTTGTTATCGGCTGTACGTCTTCAGCACGTCTTCTTAAGATGTCAGCTTGTAGCACACCCAAGTAATTGTAATGCTTTGCTTCTTTTACTGCTTCCACCCTCCAGTTGCCTGAACGTTTGGAATAGATCTTTTTGAACTGACCTTCCAGGGTTTTCCGAAACAAATGAAAGTTGTGGTCAAGGGCTGCCAACAAAACTCTGCCTGTAAATGCTTCATACCTGTTAAAACAATATTTTTTTATGGCCATTATGCTGAGAACAACTCAAGGTAAATAACCCCTGCAATCTAACTGTTTTGAACCACATTGAATAATATTATTGTATTACTGAAACATGGGGCCTGAGAATGCATATGTACAGTGTAGTTACATGTACATAAGCATGCAGTCATAGAATATACTGCACTTTTAAATTTACCAACTTTCAATGGAAACTATTTCACACAAAATACGAGATGATTTGCTATTTTGGTGGATTGGCTAATTCGATAGGCTGATTCCTGGCTGTAATGATGTCTCTATCAATGCCAAGCACTGGCAGATGGCCAGTTCCGACTCAGGGGGTCCCCTTGTCAGGTGTGTACAGTTACTACAATGAAGACAAAATTCTTTCAAGTGAATCAAAAAATACAATAACGTAGGTTGTAAAAAAATAACCAAGGTCACAATGAATTTGACCTGAAAATAAATTTCACCTGTAACACATCAAACACTGTATTGCATTATATTTAAAATGCAGCCCAAGTCAATCAAAACTTATTTTTCAACTTTCACGTGGGAGTATAAAAAATTGAGCTGGAAGTTATACTAGTAGGGTTTGAAAAAGATGGAATACAAGTTACCCACAGTTTTCCAAACTGGTACTCCCTGAAAATAATGACTGGTCCCTCGTGCATCACCATACATGTACTTACGCAAAGGCAATCCTTTTGGGTGCATACTTCAACAGAATGGAGTTAAAATTCTCTAAATTGCTTGTATGCCTAAACACAAGAAAAAATGAAATCAATATAGAAGTGGAAACAAATTAGCTTTATGGCTTTAATCAGTTTATACATGTACTGATCATTTTTGGCTTTTGAAATGAAATCAAACCATTACATTGTAGTACATGTAGTTAATGAGGAATTGATCCAAATTCCTACCTAAAGAACACATAGAATTGAAGACTCTTCAACCAATCTCTATCAAAGACGATCGTTCTGAGTTCCATGGTGGCCTTTGAATCTTTGGCTAAATAGTTCTTTCCACCTTCGATACTTGCCATCATTCCATTCATGCTCCTCGCACACATGATGGATAATTCCTATCCACATATCCTAGGAATATAAAGTAAAACTTATGATAACAGTTAAATGTACATACTGGAAACAAAATATTAGTTTTGGCCTAGACATGAATGACCCTAGACATGAATGACCCTAGTGATAGGAACTCAGCCTTGTTGTCAAATAATATGAAACATAGTATTGTGCTGACAATTTTTTCCCCTTCCTCTCTCCCTTTTTTCATTTGGCAAATGTTAAAAAATTTAGATGTACAGTGTGTATGTACATACCAGTGTTGTATCCAGATTTTCAATTGAAACTCATACATGAAGTGCATACATGTACCAGATCTGTACAGCTTCATAGAAGCAGTAGACAAAAAAATCAAAGCTTTTGGCTGTCACCTTGAATGTAGACTGCTGACCACAATAATTGGAGGCTCTAATATGGCAGACAATGAGGTGAAGGTCCATGTTTTTGTGAGTTTTGGAAACCCCTAACTTTGGTAATTCCCCCCCCCCCCCCCCCCCCCCTAAAAAAAATCCATGCCAAAATGCTGTGGCTGCTAAGTGGTTTAATCTTCCATATTTACATGTACCGTTTGTTTGTACCGTTTCCGCTAGGTCAATATCCTCGCTGGAACGAAATAACTTGATCTCAATACTCTCTGATCCAACTTTAAATCTCTGACAGTTTTTAAGAGACTCATAATATTGGTCTTGAAGTGCCTTCGCCCAAAATAAGATGTTCTCCTCGGATGTTTTAAATGCAGCACAGCGAGCCGATGGCTTATAGATTTCAATATCTATTTCTTCGAATTTTAGCTTTCCGGATCCTGGCCCCTACACTGGCTTCAGGTCGTCGTACGTGACGTATATAAAACAAGAGCCCATCTGGGCTTTCACTCGGGCCACATGAGATTGAAGATGAAATACACTTTCATTTGAAATCCTTTTAGTAATAACCGAAGGGAAGAATTATTAGCTGAATTTAGCAGTCTTTAGGAGTGGCCGGTAGCGCGGTGACATGCATTGGGCCATACCATTTAAAATCTGCTCCCCCCCTATTGAGGGGTTCACTTCTGGGCCCCCTGTGATAGATTGGTGGGAATACCCTCTTGGATACTGTCATATTTAGTCCCCCCTTGGAAAAGAGCATGGAAGGCCCTCCGGATATTGCTGAACCCCCTTGGATTTCGTGTTTTTTAACCGGCTGCCCCCCCCTCCCTTCAGGATATCCATACCCCTCAATAGGCAAGTGTGTTGCACACCCCCTTGGATTTATTGTGCTATTTGACCCCCCCATCTCCACTGGATATCCACACCCCTCAATAGGGGGGGAGCATTTTTTTAATGGAATGGCCCATTCTCTGCTCCCCTAGGCCCTAGTATATATATTTCTCGTGTATGCAAATTAAAGAAGTTGACCTCTACTTATTCATGTACCGCACGCTTATGCACCTATCAATTGAAACCCCGACCCCCCCCACCCCGGGACAAGGTGGGGATTTGACTTGACATCCTTACAAATGTTGATAAACCCCCACACCAGTGGGCATGTTTTCTGGTAAAACCCCCACCCTGGTGGGGCAACTCAATGGTATTATGTCATTTTTAACAGTCTTAATAAAATAATAATGAGTGTATGTTGTTAAAAACTTTATTACAAAATGAATTCCAACAAGAGCTACAATTATAATGGCAGAACAAGAAGTACATGTGGTAAAACCTGCATGTATATATAATATTGATTTGCTCTGTGTCTTGTGCTGATGTACATGTATTGGCATAATGAATCTAACACAATACAAGGGCACCCAACGAGTACTTTTTGAAATTCGTTTGAAACCAGTTGTCTAGCATTTTAAGGCGCCTACTATGTCTTTTGACGTATTCTAGAAAGCTATTAGCTGTTCGGAATCGCGTCAACCGAAAATACTATGGCAAAATATTCCCGGCCTACAAATTTGTTAGTAGTCTAGCCCAAGTAACTTCATGTTGCAAAGTTTTGTGGAGTTACGAATTTTTTAGGGATTCTTTTTTCCTGTTCTGACTCTATTGATCAGACGAATTGGGACGTACGAATATTTTAGTCTCCCTTTTCTTCTATAATTAGGGATTGAAAACAAATTTTCTAGCCAGTATTTCAGAAAACAATTTTCTAGGGACAATTTTTTCAAATCCGAAAGTTTTAGGCTAAGTTACTCTCCCGAACAGCTTTTTAACCGAAAACTTCGTTGGGTGCCCTTGACAATAGAAAGGATAAACATTTTTCAGAGGTACAGTCAATCTAGTTTCGCTGTTGAATATTTTTTTGATTGGTTAATTTTGTTTTGTCATTCACATCCATCAATCGTAGTTCAGAAATAGCATGTACTTCCTGCCAAATTTAGAACCGTTGGTCGCGTGACACGGACACGGAACTACGATTGGGTAGATTGGTGAGTGATCAAAATAATTCAAAGGAAAACAATCTAAAATACTTGACATTTTGTATTCAATGAACCGTAAAAACAAAGGAAAATGCAAAAGGACGATCTAAAAGGATTAGATAAACTGTAGATAAGCACATTAACATGAGTAAACATACCTTCAAAGCCCTGATTTGAAGCTGGAACACGACGAGCGTCAAAATGGCGTCCACGTGCAGAAGCCCGCCAAGAAAAAATCCCCAGCAAATCCTGAAAAATCCCCTACCTCCTTGGGCAAAACTTGCTTTCAAATGCGATCAAATCCCCCACATTTCCCGACCTTGTCCCGGGGTGGGGGGGGTCGGGGTTTCAATTGATAGGTGCATTACATGAGTGTCTCAAATATATGTTTATATTTGTCCCATATTATAAGTTGTATTCCTGTCCACCTATGATGGAGCTATCAAATGATATATTTCTCTACTGTTCATTCTACCCTGCGGCTCTTTATCGCAGCTCGCGTCCATATCAGGTATTTATTAACTGAAATGCCTGTTGGTTATATACCCTCATTCCCAAAACTGATCTGCTCATTATATTACAGAACTATAAAGGGAACTGTTGGAAGCCTTTAATTTCTCGAACCAAAACCTCGGCCGTGAGAGGATTCTTGTTTAAGTTGATATTGCTTCGCTCATCATAAATTATTCTGTTCTCCGGGGTATTTCTGACAGCCAAAAACACGCTCAAAATTATTTTAGTGCATGTTGGCCTACAGATCACGGTGTTTGAGCTGGTATGTATTATGACCGAGAGGCATAAAACCTACGAAATGTACCTCAAACAAGAATACCGTCCGATGGCAAAATCTATCAGCGCCACGAGGTCAACAAATCGACAAAGAAATGCATATCTATATAAACACGCAATGATTTCAACCTCACCGTACCTTAATTCATGACCTGACAAGACACTGTTCAGTTTCACTTTCACTCTCAGCTTTGCTCTTGAGTTTGAGTTCGGCTTTGTTAAAGACTTCTTATTCAGTTGTATGGTATTGTGCAGTATATTTGAGTATACCAATCCACAGAGATTCCAATAACAAAGCCGTGGCGAAAGAGAAGCTTAAACCACAGGGAGCCCAGGCTCACAACATGAAGACAATATAAGGATTTGTATGAAACTTTATCGCTAGTATATATAGTTGATGGAAAATGATAATAAACATCCATTAAAGTTTACATACCACATCAAATGTTGTCCAGCTGTCGTTTCTTGTCTGTCTTGGAGCCTTCAAGCCGCATTTCAGCGAGAATTTTTAAAATATTTCTCGCTGAAATGCGGCTTGAAGGCTCCAAGACAGACAAGAAACGACAGCTGGACAACATTTGATGTGGTATGTAAACTTTAATGGATGTTCATTATCATTTTCCATCAACTATATATACTAGCGATAAAGTTTCATACAAATCCTTATATTGTCTTCATGTTGTGAGCCTGGGCTCCCTGTGCTTAAACGAGAAATATTTTGTCCTCCTAGAAAAACACAACATATTGCCCTTTCTATCGAAGAAGCCTTGGTTTCAGCAGAAAGGAAAACGCTAAATTCCAATTCGATATGTATGGATCTTTGAGTCCTTCAGGTCCGGCGTCGTGTCGTACATCTATATAAAATCACAGGCCATCTGGGTAAAAAACGCGGTCCTTCGGCTCCGACAAGAGCGCCAGTTGCAATACCCTGAGCCTGTTGGAAGGCTTTCGCACGAGTGAAGTTAAATAAAACATTAAACTGCTTACATTTGAGAGATGGGACTCCAAATTTGAGAGAGATTTGCTCGCGGATCCACCATTTTGATTTACTGTATTAAATTATGTAAATAAATTAACCTGGCGAGTGTTACGTGACCAGCACAGTGCGATCTGATTGGTGTGAATTTGACCTTTAACGCATGCGCTGAACGCTTGCTACACTGAATAAAAAAAAATAACGACTTGCATTTTATGACTCGGTGCTGCCACAGGCAGCCCGAGTAATTACTGGCCATCTGGGTAAAAAACGCGGTCCTTCGGCTCCGACAATAGCGCCAGTTGAAATATCCTGAGCCTGTTGGAAGGCTTTCGCACGAGTGAAGTTAAATAAAACATTAAACTGGCTTACATTTGAGAGATGAGAGTCCAAATTAGAGAGGAAGTTCCTCGCGGGTCCTCCGCCATCTTGCTTTACTGTATTAAATTATGTAAAGAAATTAACCTGGCGATTGTTGCGTGACCAGCACAGTGCAATCTGATTGGTGTTAATTTGACCTTTAACGCATGCGCAGAAATTTTGCGACACCCAACAAAAAAAAAATAACGACTTGCATTTTAAGACTCGGTGCTGCCACAGGCAGCCCGAGTAATAAAATTTCATCTTATTGATATAATTAATTAGTCTATTATACATTACTTTTTCTAGAAGTCTATTAAAAATAGAAAGAAGTGAAATAGGTCTGTAATTAATTAGTGTGACATGAGATCCATTCTTGTAAACAGGAATTACACGAGCAAGCTTGAAGCTATCAGGAACCTTGCCAGTTACAAAAGACAAATTAAAAAGTAATTCTAGTGGTTTAGATAGACATACTTTTAATAATTTTAACAAATTAGACGGTATACTAAAAGGTCCGGTGGCTTTCTTCGTATTAAGGTTCAAAATTTCTTCTTCTATTTCACGAGCAGTAACAGGAAATAGGTAAAAGCTATCAATAGGAGAGGCAGAAAGATAATCAAGAGGTGAGTTAGGTACCACAGGAATAGACATAGCCAGTTGATTACCAATGTTAGAAAAGTATCGGTTGAAGGCATCTGCAATCACCTTTGGTCTGTTATCTCAGAGTTGTTTTTAACAATTTTTGTAGGTACATTTATACCTAGTGGTTTTAAGGTTATTATTTGTTTAATTCCTTTCCAAACATAGCAAAGAAACAATGTCCTAAACGATGCGGCACTTCGTGCTATATCACATTGTTTTAGTCAAAGTTTGAATTCCGGCACCAACAAAACCTGGATCGGATCGGACCGGATCGGATCGGACCGGATCGGACCGGATCACATTTACGGTTAAATTATATTTTCCCGCCACAACAATTACGACCCGTTTCGTTTTGTATCACGTTTTATTTTTTTGCTTTGACAGCTAAGTATAAAATACATATGTTTATCTTTATATTTTGCCCTTTGACAGTCATTTCCTCCGGCATTTCCCCCGAATTTCAAGTGAAACCTTTCGTGGTGTGAGTCAGTAGTTCAATTCTATGAAGCTTAGTCCGGCGTGTCGATTTCATTGACACAAAAATGCGACCAAAACATTTTTCGAAGGCTATGAAAGGGCTCCAAACAGTTTAATTATTCCACACAAAAAAGAGAAAATCATGGATAATACACAATATTGTCTTCCCTGAACTGGTTCCCTTTTTGTTTGGCCGTTTCCTAGCCCTGCTAAACTCGAGTACTCGTTTGAATACCGGCACCAACAAAACCTGGATCGGATCGGATCCAGCCGGGTTTTTCTTAAATCAGCTTAAAACCACCCAACAAGGAGAGAAACACGACAGAAGACATCACAGTGACAATTAAGGTAAGTCATTTTATTCAAATATTTTACAGTATTTCTGGCTTGTAAACGGACTTCGCTACGCTCCCATACAAACCCTTATTTTTCGTAACTTGAGCTCGTAACTTGAGCTTGGGCTGCCTGTGATCGGACTGATATTATTATGCCTTTTATGGTCACGTTTCAAGTCAAGAGCACCCAAGCCGATCTTCGCAGCATAACTGGCCAACCACCGTCATCATATTATTGCCACGTTCAACAAATAGACTCGAAGAAGAACACGTTTTATTCAATAATTCAGGTGAGACTAGTAGTGAAATGACTTTGAAGGCTAAAATTGAAAATTAAACGAGACTTAGCTGTATGTAGGTTTAAGTTTGATTGCGTAGCAAGCGTTTGTTTTCCCCCCCGGATTTTTTCAGCCACACCCGGCTGATGACTCCTAGAATCCCAATCAAACTTCAACTTATTAAAGCTAAGTCTCGTTAAATTTTCAATTTCTATTTCGCCATCAGCCTAGGTCGTTATAGCCTCCTAAAGCAGACCCCGCAGCGACTTCCGTTTCACTCCCCGCCACCAGCGTCTGCTCAGTAGAGCAACACATTCAATACAGCAATAAACTCTCATCATACTACGATTATACCGCAATGAATGCTCTATAAATGAACTCGAATCTTCAAGAAAACACTTCAAAGAAAGCCCATGAACAAGTTCGTTTTATTTGTTCGAAAACTGAGTCAATAGCAGCGAGGAGAATTCGCATATTTGGCAGGGCCAAACTAGAGATCATGCACCGTCTAGATAATATAATATACCAGAACTGCTGTACCACACAGTCAATGGTACTCTGCATACGGTGCTTCATTATTTGTATGTAGAAACTTTTTTAACAAGTTGAATCGCTTCTCCGAAGCAGAAAAGACTTCGGCTCAGATATCGTCCAACAAGACAAAACGAGCTCGAAAATCCGCGGATTGCTTGATCGAGTGGCGCTTGCAGCAGTGACGAAAGTCGAAAGACCGATTCATCCTGCGATATTTCTGTTTCTGCAATTGCAGTAGAGAGATTGGTAAGTTTACGAAAACACCCTTCTTATCGGGAACGTTTAATTGCCTTAAATGATTGCTTTTAATGTTCACTCAAGTTAGGGATGTTGAATCTGTCGCAAACTGCCTCGAAACAGTCTTTATGAATTTCGAGTGAAAGCACAGGCTAACCAGGTACGATAGTATGCATGCTCTGCACGGTTGTTTCAAAATCAGCTGGGACATTAGGTTGCAGTCCCTCGATTGCACTAAAGTGCACGGTCAATGGTCATCAGAACGAGGCTTCATAAAATGAAGCAGATCGATTTCGTGGTGTTGATAAATTGTTAAAATTCTCGTCGTGTTTCATTGTTTGCTATCCTAGAGGTTTGCTATAAGTTTAAGACAGGTCCAGTAGTTGGTTTGAACATGTTTATATTCGGAATTTTAACGAAGGTAGTGCGATTTTATATGGTAAGATTGAGAACATGTTGTGGACAGCAAAGATGGTGGCCTGGATCATCTGCTGCAAACCTTCAAAACTGGAGTGAATTAGACCAAGATCGGAGCAATTCCCAAAATTAGGTGAGTTAAAATTGAATGCAACATTACTTTCTCTGTGTAAAAGTTCACTTACTTTTTTGCTAACTATTTTTTGGTAGAAATCATGGTCTGGTAAGAAAGTGCATGTATAATTTGTAGCTTCTGACGATTCCAAAATTTGATTGATGCTTTTTAGGGACCGGTCATTAATTAGAGGTGTCGGGGCTGGTGCAAAAGGGGAGTGGGTCCCCAATTTTCATGCAGAAAGCTAGACAACTACAATAGTTTTGAAAAGAATCTAACAAAACGCATTTTATTGGATTAGATTTCTAGAATATTGACTTTTTGTGTGTGCTCTCAACCATTGTCTTCGATATTAGTTATAAAATCAATCACTATAGAATATTTTATCTTTTATAGTTTTAATAATAATTATATCAGCACATTTAGCGTTATTTTTTAGAGTCATATAAAATATTTTAACTATCCAATTATCACAAAACACATTTTATCTTATTTTCTTTTTGTCGTGTCAAACCTGTAAGATAGCTGGATTGCTCCCTCGGGGACATCATTTGTATAGCTAAGTGTTTCTGACCACGTTAATAAATTATTGTATTGTGTCGTATTGTCAAAACACCAACTTCACACCATTTTGTATATACATGTACGTTTCAGAAAGGCCCCCATTATCAAATACTTGGAGCCACATGGGTTGCATACTTGTATCACAAACAGGGCCCTTACTAACAAAGGGTTCCTAAAAAATGACCCATAGAGAAAATGAGATATGGGTGATTTGAGCAAAAGTTCTAGCCAGAACAATGTACATGTATATAGTAATACAATAGTTTGTTTTATTTTTTAAATATCCTTTCTTTTCTTAATTGACAGAGGGAACCATACAGACATTCCAGGGATGGAACTCCTATGACATGCCTCTTTATACACTTATTCACATGATCAGCTGGCTCAGATTCAATTATACCTGAATTCATGGTGTACATGTATGGACATTACACCCTTGCTCCCCAAGAGAACTGAGACCTAGTGTCCATGTGTTTAGGATTACGTGATTCTCTGAATGTGCATTTTGATGACTAAGAATAAAAAAATACCTGTAAGTTCTCAGCCTGTGAAGTTTTATTTTGGTCCTTAGTAAATGCCTTCTTTAGCCTAGTACCATACAGAAAGATGGGGTCTGTAAATTTGACCACAATTCCCTATGAAACTAACAAAGTCCAAAAACAAGTACAAATCATCTACCTCTGTAACTGCACTTGTACTTGCACGATTCAAGTTTTTGTAGGTAAAAGTACAGACTCCAGGTTTTTCTGTATCATGGATTGAAATAGGAAGGAATTAAAGTACTGAGGAATATGCTTGCTGAACAAGGTAAAGCAGAAATGTGGTACATGTACAATGTAGGAACTTTAATCAATTTTGCCATACATTGTACCATTCATTACAATGGATGCCACTTTCTCTCATGTGAGTATTGTACATGTATAATGACTGTATCATGCCCGTCTAAGTTGTTTCAATCATCTTTAATAGGTGAAATGTCAAAAATATATATTCGTTATGAAGGGGTGTTCAGATGATGAGGGGGAAAATGGCTACCATTATTGTCCGGGTTGTCAGTAGAAATTGAAACAAGGCTACATAGTGTTTCACAGCCGGTTACAAGATAGATAGAGTTGGTGACAATATCAAAAGTAGGAAAATTTCGGCAAAACAGGCAGGCAGCTACTTTTAACCTGACAACCAGCGGAATGTACAGGTTGCTGGCTTCTATTGACAACTCTGGGTATGTCACTATTTACATTTTAAATTAACAACAGTATATGTATGTTATGGCACCAGGCACAAGAATAACACTGGTTCTTTATTGGGGTTAATATTTCTTATACACTGTGTGGGTCTTGCATATGAATCAAGTGTCTGTCTTTCTGTTTTGCCTTTTTTTTATTGGAGAGGTGTTTTTATTTCTGTATTTGCATGTACAGGTAGACTGTGCATGTATAATAGGTTAAAGCTATTTTGTTATTGTCTAAAACTTTTAATGAAGTTGTTGTGGAGCATTTGACAATATTTTTACTATTTGCCATTAAAAAATATTTATCATTTTTAATTTAGGTATTGTAAGGGAGTTTTCATTATTTATGACTTGGGGAGGGGGGGGGGGGGGGTCGGCATTTCATCTGCTTCTCTTGTTAAAATTTTTATGACCCCCCTATGAATGAATTAAAACTTAGATGACACCCCTATAAAATTGCTCAAAACTTTATTGCCCCCCCCCCCCAAAAAAAAAAAGATGGATGTACAAGAAAGAATGCAAATTGCATATACATGTAATCTATTAAATTTACAATTAGACTTGTAGCACAATCACCATGTACATTTGTGTAACATAGGGCTTTTTCATGAATTATTTTTAAGTACACTCAAACTACTACTATTGCTAAGATATGAGGTAGTTATCACAACTGAAACATTTTAAAGTAGTTTTGAATATTTATTAGGTATTAATAGGTCATTTATGGAATACCCATAATCCTTTGCGGGTGTGGCATTTTGACTATATCACTGCTTAAATGCCAAGAAATTAAAAAAATATTATGTAGAAGTTTCAAAATTACGACTGAACATCATAATGAAGCAATGATTTCTTCATTGACATCCACTTATTCATCTTTTCGGCATTTGAAGAGCTTTTCTTCTCATTATCCATCTCGGAATAACGCTTGACTGCTTTTGATACGTATGGTTTTGTTGTTGTGAAATATGGTGTAACGCAAGGCCGTTTCAGACCTCGTGCTTTCTGTTTAAGACCCTTATTATTCATAGAAACCCCCCGAATATGGAGAGGAGAGGTTACACAGGACCTTCGTTGCTTCTTGTGCGCTTCGAAGCAGAGTTTCTCGATTCCGAACGTTGTTTGTGTAGCTTTCTGCTCCCAGAGTGCCGTGGTAATTTGATCGTTACACTTGGATAAACATGAAGCCTGACTGAAAATATATTTCCGATTCAGCTTTTGTAGAATATCTTCGTTTTTATCAAACATAAAGCTGTAAAACGTAGGGGGATTTGGACTTTAATAACTGAACTGTGCTGTGGCGATATTACAAATGGTGAATGACCACTACAAGCTGAAATACGGACTTTATTGTGGGTAAGTAGGGTTAAACTTTACTGCATAAAAATACATAACAAGATTGTTTCCGAACTAGAAAATCCTTTATTTCTCAATCGCAGTGAATAATTTTGGAAAAATTCCTTTACATGCTGCTGAATATGCCCATGAACTATTGCTCAGATGAGTTAACTTTATTTCTAGGGTCCGCGGGAAGATGCTAGCTCCGTACTTGCACGATATGAAGCATTGTCGGACCTTCAGCGTTACACCAACACACCACAACGACTGGACTTCAAGTTTTTATTCCTGTTCTTTTAAAAATAAATGGAGAAAGCTCTTCCTTGGCCTATAGTGTACTTTTATCCTATTCAATAATCGAACACAATCAAATTCTTAAAATGTGGTCTGTTTGAGGACTAAATGGGAGATTTTTACTTTACTTATGCAAATGATTGTTACGCGTTACATGCATAATTTCTTAACTTTTTTCTGCATTTCCAAGATTTTTCACTACTTAAATAACTTTAGTTGCCAATATTTTAATATATTATTAAACTGAAATCATTTCTACAGCAAAATACAAAGTTTGAATGCAATCTGTCATTTCCTTGCGAAGATATTGGTAAATATATTTGAACAACCCTAAATGTACATGGTGATTGTGCTACAAGTCAAAATGTTTCTAGATTTATGGTATTTTCCATGATACATTACCTTTGTTTAGTAGAAAACACATATATACATGTATTCTTCTGAAAATCTCTACCTCACCGTCCTTCCCAGATGGGTACATGAAATTGTACCATTAATTTGTGCATAATATAGCATTCTAGTGCATCATATTGTATTGTTCCATAGTCTCAAATAAATAAAAGAAAGAGCTCAGTATTGGCATTAACTAATCTCCTCAACACCAATGCATTATCTATGGGGATGTGCCTTTGATCATGAGCTTAGAGAATACCATCCTGTGTATAAAGGAAACAAAGTAGAATGTTTTTTTTTTGTTGCGAGGGCAGAAGGCCCTAGCCTAAATTTTTGATATTTTACTGCTCTCTAAAACACTGGTTTCCTGTGTTCTGGAGACTAAACATTGGCTTAGCATTACAACAGCAATTTCATTTTACATGACAGGTATGTCAAAACTTTGATGACACCCCCAAGGAGTAGGTAAAATCTTTGATGACCCCCCTAAAAAGCACTTAAAACTTTTGTTGCCCCCCCCCCCCCTCCCATGATTTAACCGACCCCCCCCCCCCCCCCCCAACCATAAATAATGAACACTCCCTAACTGCACCACTGTGTTGTCAGCTAAGCTACATGTACATCATGTAATGACCCAACCATGCTTTGGAATGAGTGCAAGATGTAAACAAATCCTTATACATGTATTAATTTTGCTCTCTGACCAATTACCTGGCCCTAAACTTTCTTTGCTGGCCTCCACCCTGGGACAGACGAAGTTGTCAAATACCCCACATATATGCCTAGGTGTGGATGGGTAGGTTCGAGATTGTAGGGACTAGTGTACTACAATAAATATTTTCTAGGGTTAGATGCACTACACATACTTATCAGTAAATAATTTCACTTTTATATGTACTGTCAAGTGATTGCACCTGGCTTTACTAGTCTAAATGTAAAGATTAAATATCTCCCTAATGTGAATAATGAAAGAAATTAGTTTCTACTGGATGAATAAGGATTTTTCAACAAATGCACTGAGACAATGCAAGGCACTTGTCAAGCAACACCACAGGCAGCCCAAGCTCAAAGTTTGAATTTATTCGACAGTTGAACTACGAAGGTTCAAACATCCAGAATATCTGCTATTTTATCGCACTAAATGGCAAATGAATAACACAATAAACTTGCTTTGAAGATTAAGTTGTTCTGTCTTGAATTTGGGGGCCGATTTAACGAGTTTCTAGGAAACCTGGATTCACTCTACCTAAATAGAGGAAAGGCAGGCAAGCGTATAGCGATGGCGTACGTGTCACATACCTGTCATCTCCACGGCAAAAATGACCCTTAAATCCACTCAATCGACGTGATACTTCTGGATCCCGTAGACAGATCTCCTTGCTACGTATTCTCCAAGTTTCATGACCAAACATTCAACGAGTACCGAGAAATGATTTTTGTCACTTCGAATTTCGTCGTCCCAAACACCTCTTCACACTTTGACGAGACACCGGAAGTCCAATCGAAAGGATGCCTCGTTTTGGAGCTTTCCCATCCAATTGGTGCGGCGGTGATTTTCAACTCCAAAACGAGGCATCCTTTCGGTTGGACTTCCGGTGTCTCGTCAAAGTGTGAAGAGGTGTTTGGGACAGCGAAATTCGAGGTGACAAAAATCATTTCTCGGTACTTGTTGAATGTTTGGTCATGAAACTTGGAGAATACGTAGCAAGGAGATCTGTCTACGGGATCCAGAAGTATCACGTCGATTGAGTGGATTTTAGGGTCATTTTTGCCGTGGAGATGACAGGTATGTGACACGCCATCGCTATACGCTTGCCTGCCTTTCCTCTATTTAGGTAGAGTGAATCCAGGTTTCCTAGAAACTCGTTAAATCGGCCCCCAAACCCCCAAATTCAAGACACAACAACTTAATCTTCATCAAAGCAAGTTTATTGTGTTATTCATTTGCCATTTAGTGCGATAAAATAGCAGATATTCTGTATGTTTGAACCTTCGTAGTTCAACTGTCAAATAAATTCAAACTTTGAGCTTGGGCTGCCTGTGGCAACACCAGCACGCATGCACATGGTTTTTCAGAATTTCAGCATAAAAAGGCGTGAAAATTACACTTGTCATAGGATTTGCATATATTCATGAAGTGTTTCTTTTATAACTGCCCCTTCTACACCAGATAGTAACAGCAGCACTCCTGTATGTTGAGTAGATGGAGGTCCAGTGTTGCCATCTGATACTACAATAATTGTAAACAAATCGTGGCATTAGGAATGTAATCACCAAAAAGCCCTTGTTAAACACGACCCAGAGGTCACATGCAAAAAAATAGTTAGCTAAAATTTAACAACAGATATACAAAGTACATGAATCAAAGCTAATATCAATGTCTTACCTATTAATGGGAATTGCTCCGATCGTCTGTAAACACCACTTGTTCAACAGATAATTGCGGCCATTGTTGTTACTGTACGAAAGTCGATCTTCAAGTTCTAATTGTTAATTGGTTCGTGTTTGGCCCCAACTTTAGAAAAAAAACCTTACCAAGCCAAAGAAAAATTATTCGTTTCGCTATTGAGCTGGTTATTTTCAATAGTTATAGACGAAAAGGAAGTAAATTTTACAATTTTTATAACGCAGGTGCAACAGCTAACTTCGCCGCCATTTTCGTTGTCAAGGACTTAAACTTGCAAAAACTTGCATAGCAACAATAGTTGATCGCGCGATGGCCTGGAACATAATGTCCCGCTCGAAACAGCCGTGTCTGATTGGCTAAAAAGCCATGTTTTATCAGAGTATATAACATGGTTTTCCATGTTTTATTGTTTTGAACTGGCAGTTTCCTTTTATTTATATCTGGTCATTTGAGAACACTTGAGAAATGTTGAAAGCACGTGCCTCGGCTTGTGCTTTAACATTTCTCTCATGTTCTCAAATGCCCATCATGTTTTATGATAGTATAAAACATGGCTAAGGCTTCTTTATTTGTTAAGCAAATTGTGAAATAAAATACCTTTTGATTTAACACGCGCACATAATACAGCTTTGGTGGCCCATAGAGAACATGCTGCAAATAAGTCGAGTTGCTGTAAATAAGTCGAGTTGCTGCAAATAAAACAAGTTGCTGCAAATAAGTTGAGTTGCTGCAAATAAGTCGAGTTGCTGTGCACAAATAAGTCGAGTTGCTGCAAATAAGTCGAGTTGCTGCAAATAAGTCGAGTTGGTGCAAATAAGTTGAGTTGCTGCAAATAAGTCGAGTTGCTGCAAATAAGTCGAGTTGCTGCAAATAAGTCGAGTTGCTGCAAATAAAACGAGTTGCTGCAAATAAAACGCTGAGCTCTGTGTGCGCATTTGGCCGAGTAAGACTGGTATCCAGCTGACAGCGGCCCTACCACAAGCACCAGCAGCACTAGCACCACCACTCAGAGCACTAGCACGACAGGCACAGGCACTGTAAGTACTACACCATCTGTGATCGAGATTGATGTAGACAGTGCACCATCAACTTCTGGAACAAGTCGGTGCCCTATATGTTTTGAGAGATTCTGTGTTACAGAAATTGAAGATCATGCTGAGAATTTTTCATCTTGGTTGGTGGATAGTGACCAGCCACAGGAACCTAAGACTTTAAATGGAACTGCAGATGAAATTCCTGTGGACATCCATGTACCCTGATCCATCAGAACAAAATAAACTTTTAAAAGAGCAAATATCAGGATTGATTGCAGGGTCATTTACAGAATATACAAGATTGTCTGTCAGGAGAAAATGTCTGTGGGCTGACTTCAATTAAGTCAGCAAGGCAGAAGAAAATTCAACCAAATTCCATTATGGTTATGTTACTGCACTATATGTTCTTCTTATAACACGTTTATGTTGTGTTGTTCACACTGGCTATTCTCAAAAATGAAAAATACATCAACATTATAACATACAAAATACATCAACATGGTGAGAAATACATCAACATTAGGTGTTTTTGCATTTGCGTTGACCTTGCTGTTTTGTAGCTATAGTGTGAATGAGGCTTAACACTGCAATTAATAGCTAATTTGTTCTTTTAGCTTCATTGAGCCTGCAAGTCCTTCATGTTCTGAAAGAGATCAAATTCTTCTCTCTCATTGGATGGAAACTGCCATCCACTTGTTTCCATCATTTGGTCGAAGTACTCATTGTACAGGTCCTCCTCATTGTCCACTTCACACTCCTTTTCCATTTCTTTAAGTTTATCTTGAGGTACTGGAATCATGCAGTCCGCACAGATCCAAAGTTTTCAGGTAGAAAATACAAAATGTCAGGAACACCTGTAACTGTATTGTGTCTTGACTGCCTAATATAATGGCTGTTCCAGTGTTCTTTGACCTTTTCAAGTTCATCTTGAATAAGTTTTGCATAACAAAACCTGCACAGACAGTTCATGTCAAATGTATTACCAAGCTCAAGTACTCCTGATTGAACCATATCCTTGAAAAAGTTGTTCCAAAAGTTGGATCCTAAAGGATGACCACCATGCATCCTTCAATTCTTTGGTTAGAAGGGGAGGAACCATATTGGTGGGCTTTTTCTCCTGAAAATTCATCATTTTTGGTTGAGACTGTGATGAATACGGGAACTGGTATCCCGGTCACCTCCTCTGCAGCCAACTGAAGTCAACTGGAAATTCTGCTCTGAAATAACACTGCAATATCCCTGCAATGACAACATTTTCTGACCCACAATCAGATCTCACCATTGTTGGACATCCTTTCAAATTTTCAATTGCATCCAGATAGAGCCCAGCTGTAATCTTAGGGTTGTTGTTAGAGTGAACGAGCTCCAGCCATATAATTCTTCTACTATACCCACATACATGTATATACAATGTACATCCATGAATGGGGAAACCATATGGCTTGAGTTTGTTGTACCTACATGTAATAAGGAAAAAATGAAAATATACGCTTAAATTATTTTGAAATACATAGAGGTAATTAGACTAGAGTGACTGAATTTTAAATTACACTGTTTCAGTTGTATTTTCATTAGATTTTCTTCACACATTGCCTTGAAATATGTTTGTTTACATTCTTCTGGTACACCAAACTGATCGATCTTGGCTTCTGATTGGTTGATTTGAAATTATTGAGTGTATATATTAGTAACAACTCACCATCAATATGCCAGCAAAAGTTGGGCCCACTTGAAATGTAGTTTCTGCATGTGAGTCGTTGTTTGGCTCTTTCCTTCATTCCAACAGGATCGATTTCCTTCATGATATGATACTGCTTACCGTTGCACGTGAGACATGCATGCCATGTCTCAATCGAAGTGCATGCCAGAGCTATATCCCGCAAGTACTCCGGCTCCTTGCATCTCTCGCCTGATAATTTCTCTATCAATATCAACACAGTTACCCCTTCTTTTGAGATCCATGTCCTGCAGCTTCCTTTTGAGGGTTCTCACATGTATGTCAATTCCATGAAACATATATGTGAAGTAACTGATCAGTTCTTTCTTGGTGTAAGAAACCCTAATATTTGAATTGCAAATCATTTTCAGCCGTGTTTAAGAATACAATACATACGATACAATAATAATAATTAGTGTATGCTAATGAGAAAAGCAAGATAAAAGTTCTAAAAAAGCGGTCATCGGCAGCGAAATCCCTCGTGGTGAGGGTTAGGGTTTGGTTTCAAATCAGGGTTAGGGTTTGTTTTGATTCTTCCCAAATGCTTAAATATTTTTTATATAGTTGAGGGTGGCGCACTTGTGAGTATTTTTGTTCTAAAAATTTCTAAGTGTCGCTTTAATTTGTACTTTCAGGAACCCTACAAGTTTGGGTTTCTTACACCGAGAAAATACCAATGGCTTCGTAGCGATAACCTCTATGGAAGTATACCTTAACGAGGCTGTAAATATCTTGATCTAGTTTTGCCCCACAAGAAGAACAGTATTTTGCGTTCTCAACAGTATTTTTCGTGCCACACGAAGGGCAAAACATCACTATGAAAATATGTTGAAAAGTGACAACTCACGTGTTTAGCTAGGATACAAGTCAACCAAAATGGTCGCTGTCAGCTGGATACCAGTCTTACTCGGCCAAATGCGCACGCAGAGCTCAGCGTTTTATTTGCAGCAACTCATTTTATTTGCAGCAATTAACTCGACTTATTTGCAGCAACTCAACTTATTTGCAGCAACTCGTTATAGATTTGCAGCAACTCATTATACATGTATGTTTGCAGCAACTCGTTATATGTTTGCAGCAACTCGTTATATGTTTGCAGCAACTCGTTATATGTTTGCAGCAACTCGAGTTATTTACAGCAACTCAACTTATTTGCAGCATATATTATGTCCCCTATGGGTCACCGTATCTCCTGTGGCTCGAGTTTGTTTACATATAGCTTGGGCTTCCTGTAGCTCACCCCGCTAACTACATAAAAATACACAAGGCAGGCAACTAAATTCATGGCCGCCAAGTGTATTATGTACATGTAGTTCACGAGATGAGCCACAGGAAGCCCAAGCTATATATAAACAAACCCGAGCCACAGGAAGCCTGAGCTGTATTATGAGCGCGCGCTAAATTAGCACATACACAGCAGAATCAAGTCAAAAGGTATTTTATTTCACAATTTGCTAAGAAATAATGGATCAGTGGCAAATACACAAAATGAGAGGATGGTTAGCCTGTGGTGAAAGCGACAATTCGATCAAAAGCCGAACTTCTAGTTCGATCTCACAATCACATATATCAGAAGCTCTCTCTGATTAGCTAATCGCTGAGAAAGGAATGTTTGAGAGAGTATTGCTCAACTGAGCAAATGCTTGTGGCAGAGAAGTGAAACGGAAGTTGCAGCAGGGGTCTGCTTTAGGAGGCTAAGGTCGTTACAGAGTGGTACAAGATTTTAGAGTTGTCATTGAGACATTGAGACACAAGGAATTATAATAGGTACATTGTATCTAACATGAACAGAACTAAACATGCATGAACAGAATGTTATTCTGTAAGGTACTATCCTTGTAGCACTATCACAAACTGGATAATATACAATGTATCCTTCATATTCTTAAACTCAAGACAGAACAGGCCAACTGGTGTACTAAATATGAATAATAATGATATTATTTAATTGATAACTGAACATAATTATGTTCGCTAAAAATAGATATGTAAACATTTTGGAACATTAGTATTAGGGACGGACCATTAGATATTTGAGAGGGGGGGGGGGTTGGACAAAAACAAAACAAAAATTCAAGCACAGGTTTAATGAGAAAAAAAAATTGTGCACGACAAAAGCACAACAAAAAAATTACTGCAAAGCTTCATATTGAGCCATCCCAAGACAAATTTGGGAAGTAGGCTCAAGGGCTGTCGGAGAAGGCTAGAATCCTGATGTTTCCGGATGTTGGTTCATAGTATGCCATTGAGGGAGTGTTCATTATTTATGACTTGGGGGGGAGGGGGGGAGGTTGGCTAAATCATTGGGGGGGGGGGGGACAAAAAAGTTTTTAGAGCACTTTTGTAGAGGGGTCATCAAAGATTTTACCTACTTCTATACCAAAACGAACCCTCCCCCTAAAAAGATGTACATGTACACATGTAGTCATTGTTACCATGGAATTTTCATCTGTCGCGTGACCAATTAAATAAGTTCTTAGTCGACCGTTTTGAATGCATCGTCGTTGGATTGCTATGAAGCTGGCAGGAAGTTTGTTTGGGGGAATACAGAGAATTGAAGGTTGTTTAAAGCCTTTTCACCATTATTTTATAGGGTGCTGGAGGACATCATTAAGTCTGATGAGAGCTAGCTAACATGTAAATCAGCACTTTCTCGAAGAACTGAGTCTGTGCCTGGTGTTTTGACTGAGAAGGAGCCTTGTTTCTTGCTCATACAATGTAGGGATGGGCGATGAGCACTTCTTTCATCTTGCCGTAGGCTTTATAAATGGGGGTCTGGAGCCACCTATCATAGCTTTTTTGAATATTGGACAACATTTACCTGCCATTGATTCCAATATGATGCTATTAGGTCGAAATGGCTTTAGACTTAGTATATATTTTGAAGAATGAAGATGGGGGAGGGTCATGCTGCTGGTTGAATTTAGCTTGCTCTGAAGTGCTTATGGAATGGATGGATTGGTGCTGGGCAAGTTTAAAGTGCCTACCCATGACCACGTAAGTAGAACCCTGGGTCGAAATCTGGGTATAGACATCATCTCATTAATGCATTATATATTCTCCATGGCGCCTTTTTATCACAACAACATCGATGTATAGAAAATATACAGTTTTTGAGTTGTTAGTAAAGAAAAAAGTCATTTTAGTCAACATGTTAAGTATTTCTTCAAATAATTGCAAAGCCAAATTAATTAAATGACATCAAGATGACGTCTACCTAGGTTTCGACCCAGGCTTTTACTTACGCGGTCATACGGTCAGGAAAGGTCACATTTACACAATTTCAGACAAGCGCAGAACATAAAGTATTCATTTTAAACCAAAACCTTCTTCACAGAAGTACTCAAAATGTTTTGGAGGTTCATAAGCTAACAAAATTGGAAAAGGGTGATAGGCACTTTAAGTGTTCAGGGACAGAAAGTGAGGTTAGTGCAAACTTGAAAGCCTATATTTGATGTGAAACATGCATTTTTGTATGAAAATTTAGAACCTGAGGAGAAATATTTGTTTCTGTAAGTTTCGTTTTAGCCACTTTCTGAAACGAAATAATGTTGACTGAAGTTAATTAACTTATGCAAAGAAAGGAGGATGTAGATGAAATTATTCATTTTTAATATGCCTAATGCGTTCAATAGGATCATTTATCTAATTTTATATGTTATGCTGTTTGGGAATCTCAGGGCTTTGCTCTTTAAACTTACATCTAGCAAGACTGAAACACTCAAAGCAAGTAACCAGTAAAAGACCACAGGAGTGACCTGTGGACCACTAAAAATGTGGGCTTAACTCTTTATAGCCCATGGCCAGCAGCCTGTGGCTGTCAGAATAGTTCAATTACCCAGTAGCCCACAAATAGATTGTAATGCTTAGCACTTGAATAATTATTAATGGTCACTTTATGTCTCCAGTGCTCCCCTCCCATATAGACAGTCAGCTGTGTATGTCACATTCAGGTTTTGTTTCCATAATGTCTTGCAATGCATATTATTTAATAAACAGTCTGGATGATTCTCCATGTTCTATAACAAATTAATATTCCAACTTCCTGCACAGTACAAACTCCAAGCAGGTGATTGGCTAATGACAGTGACATCCAAGCAGGTGATTGGCTAATGACTGTGACATCCAAGCAGGTGATTGGCTAATGACAGTGACATCCAAGCAGGTGATTGGCTAATGACTGTGACATCCAAGCAGGTGATTGGCTAATGACAGTGACATCCAAGCAGGTGATTGGCTAATGACAGTGACATCCAAGCAGGTGATTGGCTAATGACAGTGACATCCAAGCAGGTGATTGGCTAATGACAGTGACATCCAAGCAGGTGATTGGCTAATGACAGTGACATCCAAGCAGGTGATTGGCTAATGACAGTGACATCCAAGCAGGTGATTGGCTAATGACAGTGACATCCAAGCAGGTGATTGGCTAATGACAGTGACATCCAAGCAGGTGATTGGCTAATGACAGTGACATCCAAGCAGGTGATTGGCTAATGACAGTGACATCCAAGCAGGTGATTGGCTAATGACAGTGACATCCAAGCAGGTGATTGGCTAATGACTGCTTTATTGGTGACCGCAGTATGCAGGGTGTTCAGTTGGAACATTAAAAGGGTTAGAGACTTTGTTTGTGTTTTATTGACAAATACAGGCATGCACTGAGTGTACAATGAACTCCAAATTTCTTTATACTGCATTTGGCCTCGTGTCTTTATTTAATTGTACAGTCAGCATGTGCCTGTATTTGTCAGTATTAATTATTTTGAGTTCATTGTACAGTCAACGCGTACCTGTATTTGTCAGTATTCATTATATGTCATTCATCATACACTCAGCATGTGCCTGTATTTGTCAGTATTCATTGTTGTTCATTGTGCAGTCAGCGCGTGTCTGTATTTGTCAGTATTCATTGTTGTTCATTGTGCAGTCAGCATGTGCCTGTATTTGTCAGTATTCATTGTTGTTCATTGTAGTGTGTCTGTATTTGTCAATAAAACATGCACATCAGTCTGTAGCCCTTAAATTGAATGCCTATCCAGAAAGAAATTCTTGAGCATGCATTATAAGTATAACAAAATCAAGCACACTGAGCAGCCAATGAAATTATGTGTTCTTAGGATGTTCACATGATTAATATTATAAATTGAGATAGATAACAATAATAGTAATAAAAATAATTACATTTATACTAAGAAACCCCATTAAATGCTATTACATATTATTTACAGAGCTTGGGCTACCTGTGGCCAATCAGTTGATGTGGCACAGACCTCACAAGGGAGAACATTCTTGTAGAAGCATACAGATGATCAACTTGTAGAAGCATACAGATGATGACTTGTCAATCTGAAGAAGTAAGCTCAGCATGTAATTCATCTAAAAAAAATCACCTTGAGGGTCAACTTTAGTTGGTTAACTCACAGTCGTCGTTCCACAAAGCAGAAGGTCACAGATCGAAGACAATCAGTTATTGTGTCTATTACAAGAACTACAAATGTACTATCATCATTTCAGCAGATATAAGTCGATCACCATGTTTAACAAATCAAAGAAAATGTCTGTTTCAAAATTAACATGACTGTAAGTAACACATGAAGAAGAGATGAAGGGGCAATTTCATTTCGAGATTACTTAATTGGCCAGACTCATTCGATTTGCTTCAGTGGTTGACATTGGCATTTTCCAGTTAATATTTGGCTGGAATACACTTTGGTTTTTGCCTAGGGATATACAAATGTCAATTGGCAATAACAGAGCCAATTTTTTACACAACAAGAACTGACAAGTTTAGTTCAGAGTTATTATAACGATGTTGTAATGAAGCAAAATATGTAAAAAGTGCCTGAAAGATTAGGTCTTTTTGACTTTGAGCTTCTCACAACATAAAAATGTAGACTCATTCAAGCTGGACTTGATGTAAAAAGAGATTCACTCACTGCGTCAACAGTCAGGATTCCTGACTAAAATGACTACTCTACGCTCTAGTGTACATTTCAGTGCATCAGCCCATGCCATTGTCATCAGTCCAACCATAAGTGGTCACACAGAGCTTATTTAGATTACCTCAATGGAGAATGTTGAAGAGCTGAGCGACAACATTGAAAACAAAGTGAACGAGTTGGTCCTTTGCTGTTTCTCCTGTGATGTTTTACAAAAATGCCGAAAAGCGACAAACATTACACAATTAATATTGAAAGACGAAGATCACAATGTCTTTAATCAAAAAGCAAGACCAAGTGGAGCAAGACGAAGTGGAAAACGACCCTGGTTGGTCGATATATGTTCAATTTGCCCAGACCTGAAACATGTTGACTTGACTGGATGCAGTGAGAATACAAAATATGTAATGTTAGGCTCACCGACAGTCAAAGAATTTTCAATTAAGGATGTTAGTATTGATTCTGATGTCACTGTTATAGACTACGCAGAAAACATAGAAGCCATCCGCGAGATTTATATCATTTTGTATAATCAACAGTCACGTAAACAACGCCTGGAACTTGCCGTTGAGGTTATTAGCAGAGAGGATGCCAAAGGATATACAAATCAAATAAGAGAAGCAGTTAACCAAAAATTAATTTCCCAATATCTTGCAATATGGGAGTGGGCTATTCTGCACCTCGCGTCGTATGCTGGTGATGTGGAACTGATTAACATTCTTGTTCACCAAGGAGTAGATGTGAATGCTAAAGACCAATATGAAGTAACTGCTGTGTGGTATGCAGCAACTTCAGAGGTTATGAATACACTTGTCACCCTTGGAGCAGATATAAACGTTTTTAAAGAGAATGTTTATGACGGCGAGAACCTGTTGATGTACCACTGCAAGAAAGACAGCATTGATGTTATCAGACTTCTAATAGAAAACGGAGCTGATGTTAATGTTAGAGATATATATTGTAAAAGATCAGCATTGTTTTTTTCGCAGAGTGAATACGTCACTCGCCTTTTGATCGAGTCTGGTGCTGACATCGAAATCTGTGATTCTAGAGGTAGGAACTGTCTCTTTTACTCAACAAATGGAAGCATTCTGCTTGACCTAATTGAAAGTGGCATTGATGTTAATTGCAGGACCAAATACAGTGGAAAGACAATACTGTTTGGCTTAACAGCCAAAGGGCTCTGCAACATTGTAGGTCTGTTGGTAGAAAGTGGCGTGGATATTAAAACTGTTGACAGATATGGCAGGACGTGCCTGTTCTATGTGACTGACCCAGAAGTTGTTCGTGTATTAGTGAGCAATGGAGCAAACATCAATGCTAGGGATAACATGGGCAGAACTCCATTATATCATGCCATACAACATCTGTTATCAAGCGATTCTGCAGATCTTTTACATACACTTATTGATTGTGGAGCGACACTAGATGTCAAAGATAACTGCAACGTGAGTGTGTTGTCCTATCTTATTCACTTGATGTTCAGTGAATATCTCACTGATTGCGAGATTGACTGGGAGTGTGACATCTGCTTTACAAATAACATTTTAGAAGACCCTACAACAACAGGATGTCCTTACCCGGGATATAATCGATATGTGGTAATGGAGGAAGTTGAGAATGAGAGGTTTTTTCAATGGTGTTGTAACCTGGAGGAATGTTGTACATCATCCTCAAATAGGTTGAATGAAATATTTCGTTTACTTGCTGCCCTTGGTTTTACATCAGATGATATTTGCAAGGAACTTGTAGATGCTTCCTTGTCCGCTTTCATTTCCATTTGGCCACAGGTTATACCTGTAGGTTACTTTCTTAATACTTTCAGGGAAATCGTATGTCACTTTGAAAGCGCCTTTGGTTCAAACAAATCGTTCTTGAACAAACTCTTTGTCAAGATATTGGTCATTGCTTTACGGGAGCAATCAACCGAATGGAGTGAAGAAATTCAAGTACATGTATGTGTATTACATGTACTTCTCAATTCAAATGCTTCTCCAAATGCACCCGATCATAATGGGAACACTGCCCTTCATCATGCTGTCCGGTTGCCTTTCCACTTCTCTATCACATATCTCCATTTACATCTGCCAGAGATCTTTGATTTACTTGTGGGCCATGGGGCGATAATAAACAGACAAAATCATAGACAAGAAACTCCTCTGCTTTATTTATTTAGAATCATATCAGAAGAAGAAGAAGATAAGATGATTTCTGTTTTAACAGGAAAGACAACATATGGTTGGCAAGCTCTGATTGACGTTTTACACTTTCTCATAGAGCATGGAGCCAATTTGAATTTGGTCACCAATTTGAATTTGGTCGACAAGTGGAATATGTCCATCAATGAATACTCCTCCGTGTTTCAATTCGCCATTCGTTTGTGCTTTAAGTCGTATTATATGGAAGACAATGGTTTGTTAGAAAGAGTGCATGTGCAAAGAGCAGCAATTGAATTATTCATTCTTTTATTTCAAGAACATAGGGCAGGTGGAGAGGCTTTTCGTATCACGGATGACAGAGGAAACACACTGCTTCATATGTGGGCTTCATTTGGATACCAGATGATAGTATCCCAGGGCGGATTCCAGAAAGTCCAACCAAATGCCAACTTCGAAAAGTTTGTAACTGTATTTGGAAAAATTATTTTAAAGCGGATGAGCGTTAATATAAGAAACTATAAAGCCCAGACGCCTCTTCACTTGGCTAGAACATGTGCTGCTGTTGATCTGTTGTTGAATTCTGGAGCAAATCCTAAAGTAATTGATGAAGCCGGTGATAGTCCATTACATGTGTGGCTTAAACGACAGGCAATATGTGTCAAACCAGTATGGTATAAAGAAGGCAAGATGAAAAGTGGAGGACTAATTCTTTTGCATCCTATAATTAACATCAATTTCAGCATCATTATACAAAATGGATTTGATCCCTGGGTGGTGAATGCCAATGGCGAGTCTATTCTAACCCTTATCCTCAGAAATGAATCTTTCGAGTCTGCAAAGGAACTCTTAGATGTGGGGATTCAAGTTACACAGCCAGGATCCCATCTCACCCTAAGCAACGGAGACTCGCCCTTGCATATCATTTGTAAAGACAACCACACTCGTAACTTTTGGAAGATCAGCCTCATTGATATTCTTCTAAAGGAAAAAAGACACAGTCCCAGTGTTGCAGACAAGAGCAGCAACACACCGCTCCACTATGCCTGCAGACAGGTGATGAGAACAGGAGACTTGAGCAGTGTTCACGGGTCTGTAGTAGAACGCTTACTCCAGTATGGAGCTGACATCCATGGAGAAGATAACGAGGGGAAATCATGCTTGGATGTTGCTACAGACATGCCTGAGCTGAAGGAGCTGCTGCTTAAAGACTTTGACATTGAAGATATCCCTGCAATCATTCCATGGTCGTCCAAGTCTGATCGATACAAACCTTTCCTTAAATTAGTTGCTCGATCGAAGAAGGTTCAACACATTGAGCTCTACTGTTTTTACGAAGAACCGATAGGGTCTGGAACATTTGGGCATGTGTTTGCTGGTATATGCGAAAAGGATGGTAGAGAAGTAGCAGTGAAACGTATGGAAAAAGCTCGATTAAGCAGACCAGAATTCCGCAGAGAAATAAAGAACCTTGTCGAACTCAAGGACTGTGAACAGGTGGTCAAGTATCTTTGTTATCACGAGGATCAACACTTTGTGTACATGGTGCTGGAGCTAATGGAGGGAAACTTAGAGGAGTATCATGACGATATCTGCCTGGATCCTCAAAACAATGTTGAGCTTTGTAAGGAGATTGTCTTGGGACTCCACTTTCTTCATGCCTATGGAATCATTCACCGTGACATAAAGCCACAAAACATACTCTTCAAGTACTCTCCACGTTTATGCCTGAAGATTGCCGACTTTGGCCTGAGTACCAAAGTTCATACCTGCAGTACTATGACCACCACTGTGATGCACCCAACAGCTGGCACGAGGTGTTGGATGAGCAGTGAGCTGCTGACCGCTAAAGATGTACCCAAGCATTCTAATGCATCTGATGTCTTCGCCTGTGGACTTGTACTACATTACTTGTTCTACAACAAGAAACATCCCTTCGCTCCATCTGACACAGCAAAGGGTCCAATTGTGATTCAAAATGAAACAGAGAGCAACATACTCCATGGTAAGCTATTGCTAGATCCCAACTTGGATTGCGGATCCAGAAGTCCTTCTCTCCTTGACAGCTCATCACATGAGTTGTGTCACTTGTTGAGAAAGATGCTGCTTGCTGACAAGAATCAGCGTCCAACTGCAGAAGAAGTCTTGTCCCACCTGTTCTTCTGGAGCAACGAGGAGAAGGTGAAGTTCCTGGAAGCTGTCGGTAACCAGCCAGAAATCCAATGTTCTCGTTTCAAGAGAAAGGAGGGGGATAAATGCTCTGTAGAGAAAGCCCTGGAGATTAATATTGGGAGTCAGTTCACTGTGTGCCCTTGGGATCGATTGAGTCCTGTTATGACTAACATACATGCCGAGATGACGTCTGGTGGACGAGCCTATGAGACTACATCAGCAGTCGCCCTGATAAGGTTCATACGGAATGCATATGCACACGTGTCAGACCGGACACGGCCCACTCCATTTCAGGAGCAGCTGCTGCAGCACTTTGTGTTCTTTATTGAATTTCCAATGCTGGTGATTGAAGTATACGAGGTGGTTACCAACCATGGATGGGATAAGAATCGAAAGGAAGTGGAGTACGCTATAAAGATGAAGTAAGGACTGTATTAATCCAGCTATTGTAAATAATCAATTACGGTACTTGGCTAGGTTAAACTGGTTTCCTGCATTACCAACCCAACGGTAATTGTTTTTCTTTGCTTTTGCTATAATATCTTTAAGTTGATCTCGTTTGAAAACCCTTTTGAAATGAGGAGGATGACATTTTCTGTTTGTCAGTATCTCATCTCATTCTAGAGATATTCAGGTGTTTACAATATGCAAACAAGATTATATTTGACATAGGAACGTGTACTCAGCCTGGAGACAAATCACAAAATGAAGAATATATCTGTGAATACGCATTAAAAACAATTAAATTGTGTACATGTATAGTACTAAGGAAAATGCACATCATTGTGAAAATCATGACGTTGCCATGGAAACACTCTTGGCCTCAGACTCCTTTCACACGTTTCTACGTCATAGGTCATTTAATTTGTATATTGTAAAAACCTGAATATCTCTAGAATGAGATGTACTATTTCTCAAACTCGTTCTGCGTGTTTCATCAGGGGTTCCAAATTCCAACAAAGCAATGGATCCTGAGGGGGTGGGCCAGAGGGATCCATTGCTTTTGAGGTGTTTGGAACTCTGATGAAACAAGCAGAACGAGTTTGAGAAATTGCTTCTCGAACAGTATTCATAGCTCATTAGTGAGTATTGTTTGTCCGGTATTTTGCCGCATATATAGTTATTGATTACAACTTAGGATTGTCATTGTTATTTTCTACGGTTCATTTCAACAAGCATTCCTATAGTGTAGTGTGCATGTCAGAGGACTAGAAGTAGCTGTATACAGGTATTGATCACAAGGTTTGTCATTGTTATTTTCTCTGGTTCATTACAACAAGCATTCCTATAGTGTAGTGTGCATGTAAGAGGACTAGAAGTAGCTGTATACAGTTATTGATCACAAGGCTTGTCATTTTGTTATTCCTATAGTGTAGTGGGCATGTAAGAGGACTAGAAGTACAGAGTTCCAAAGGAGAGGAATCGCTCACTCATTCTGATTGGCTAAAAATACAGATTGGCAGTGGTTTTAAAATTAAAAACTTTGACAGCAATTGAGTGGTGATGGTTGTTTAGTTTAGTGGTTGCGACGTTTGCCTTACGAGTAGGAGGAGTGGGGTTCGAGTTCCAGAAAGTCTCTCAATTTTTTTACTTAACAGGTTTACCTCACCATTTTCTTGAGAGGTTTTTCTTCAGAACCCTACCTCTAGGTAGGTAAGATCTTGTTTACTGACCGGGTTAGGTTTTTTTATGGTTCAGGGAAGGGTTTTAGTTAGTTTATATTGTCATCTTATGAATGAATTAAGTGAGCGATTACTCTCCTTGGGAGCTTGTCTAGAAGTAGGGGGCATTCATGAGGTCGAGGGTTCCAGTCTTACTCTGTACGCTGGCTTTTATTTCTATCTTTTCCTTTACTTCTCCTTATGTAAACCTACAGTTAGGATGTAATCCCTGTTACTTTAGTAAATTTCAAGTGTTATGAAAATTTAGAGCTATGAATATGTAGATTAATAAAGTGGTGTATATACCAGTTACACTAGTGGCTATTTTATCTTCCACATGCATGTTTCAGCTAGCAATATGACGTAGATGAACATGAAATATTCGGATACAACCCGCAAAGTAAATATCTGGTGCAATCACATTTAGTGTGCGTTCGGTTAACCGTATTATATTCCGGAAAACGTATACACAGAATGATCACTACAAATCGCTTATATCGGGATTGTTTTGTCACTGGAATACGAGTAGAAATGTTTTACCTTCATATAATATGTCCGTTTCGCATTAAACCGTTACCGCTGTGTGCGATAATTGCAGGCGCACTTAATCAACGTTAGTCTCGTTCTGATGTAAATATCACAAATATAAAGAAGTTAAAACTACAACAATACGCAGAATGGGCTATTATCACAGTTCGGCCATCTTGGATAAAACAATGGTTTCGGCCCCGGTAGCCTCGCACTGGTGGGTTTCAGAACGAGTTTACCGGACGTAAACAAAGGTTTTTATTTTCCTGGGAATAAATGCGTCTGTAGTCATCGCATCCAGCGGTAATTCTGAAATGCGAAGCTGGACCATTGTAGCGTTAAATAAAGTCTTTCAACTGGCACGTTTATACCATGTGGAGTGTGATTGACAGTGACGATTGAAGGACATCCTTTATATTGTATGCGATATATAGATTAAAACAATATGCAACCCACGCTCTGATTGGTCGATAACTATGTCTCATGAGAGTACAGGTCTATAACCATGTGTTATTAGAGTACAGATACACAGATGACGTCACGTTTATACAATAATCAGTGAAACATGCTCAGATTGGTCAATAACCATGTGTTATTAGAGGACAGATGCACAGATGACGTCACGTTTATACAATAAACAGTGTTAAACATGCTCTGAATGGTCGATAGCCATGTTATTAGAGTACAGATGACGTCACATATATACAATAAACTTTGATCTAAGTCTCCTTTTAGGAACATATTTTTGAAGCATATCACTGATGTAATTAGGTGCTAAATCACCGAGGGCTTTAAATGTTCACAATATAATTTTATACGAAATACTCTGATTGGTAACCAGTGAAGTTGCTTCAGTATTGGTGTGATGTGTTCATACTTTCGAGTGCTGTAGGTTTGGTATTGGCGCGCGCCAACTTCCGCCAGGGGATTTTGATAAAATTTGCATTTTGTATGTGTGTTATACGTTTGAATAGTTTCCAGTTGTTTAAAGAAAGATCGCTCTACTAGATTTCGAGTAATGGCTCAAAATGTCAAAAATATGGGGTTGACTTACGTCACAATTATGTCACTCAATAGTATGTGTGATCGGGTCAATATTTTGACATTATCGGTTATCATTATCAGAACATTTCAGCAGAATCAGGCAAAAATCTTATGACATTGTTTAAATTCGCAAAGTGTCTTCGGAGTTTCGATCAAGACACCTTGACTGGACTCGAACCGCACGACTGTTCTGTGGGCTTTTATCGCACGGCGGCCATGCTGAGTCCCAGGAGAATAAAAACCTTTGTTTTCGTCAAGTAAACTAGTTCTAAAACCAACCAGTGCGAGGCTACCGGGGCCGAAACTATTGTTTTATCCAAGATGGCCGAACTGTGATAACAGCCCATTGCAGCAATCGTTCGAAACATCTATTATTATGCATGACTGATGAACTCACTGTATACATTCCGCATAACTCGTTCCTCAGTGACTACGCGAATTTGATGCCCGAAGAACGAGTTACTAACCCTTACATCAGCCTCCGCAGGTATCTCTAATTTTTTTAAGAAATCAGATTATGGGCTCCCTGTGGCAGGTGAAGAAAATAGCGGGAGACTAGAGCCTCCTCTTCTCTCCCAGAGTCACAGGTAACCCAATAGACCATTTTCTCAAGTATGCGCACGCAACAGGCTTGACAGGCCGGTAAATACTTCACGTGGGAATCACGTAGTGGTTTCCTATAACCCTCCCTATTATTTCAAACAATACTAAATCCAAGCTTTTTTGCTCTGACGAAGGGCTAACGCTCGAAACGTCAGCTGCTACTCGCTTTCCACGGCGGTTAGCATACCTCAATCGACTTTAGTTGATTACATACCAGTCTAAATCCAAGCTGCCTACATGAAGTATTTCTTGGCGGGCCGTGAGTTTTGTTAGCCTTTGTTAGACTCGTTCTGATGCGACAGCCTTTGTTATTCAAAGTATCGGCTATTGTACAACAATTGGCGGCTATTGTTCGAAAAGCGATTTGGCGGGCCAATATTGCGTGCGCATACCTGAGAAAATGGTCTATTCACGATTTTTTTATCTGATTTCTTCGAAAATTAGAGATGCCTGCGGAGGAGGCATATAATACATATAATAATGAGGCCCTGTTAGGGTTTTACGATTATGGATTATTACGGTTTTCAGAGAAGGGATACGGATTATTAGCAACTAAATAAAAGGATTACGGATTGTTTGGGTTGGATTTTAGGATTAAGGATTATTATCACATCGATGACTTAGGATATTTGCGTTTACAAAATAAGGATACGGATTATTTCCAAAATTTACCCATGATTACGGTTATTCAGACCCCCATAACGTATAACAGGGCCTCAATAATTTATGTCATTGGTGGAAAGCGATTGGAAAGTGAAGGGGCGCGCATGGCTGATCACACCAGCAGCCGCGAAATATTTTGTGGCGCCAACGTCTTGCCATAGTTTTACCCACACAGCGATCAAACGTCTGCGCGTGCGTATTACGGTCAGTCTGGTGGGCGGTTGCGCGAATTTCCCGCGCTAAATTTTCCTTAAAACATATTACAGTGAACTTCTACCCCCAAAAGTTAAGAAAAATACGTGAAAGTTAAGCTTTTTATGTTCACAGTCGACGGGAAATTGAACAAACTTCAAACTGTGATTTACCAAAAAAGTTCTCAAGGTTTGAAAACGGGTGTGTGAACAGTGACGTTCGCCGGCTCGCTTTGAATTTGTTTTGGAATGTGTTGTTGTTGCAAGACTTTTGACCGCTGTGTGAGTTTTACCTTCTTTAAGGTGCCCGCTGACATTGTGACAGCCGAATTGTCATCATAAAGATTCGCACTTGTCAGCGATACATTTTTGGCCGATCTTTTGGACCATGTATTTCCTGATATCGAAGAAGAATAAACAAATACGCAATATTTTCGGATACGCGTTTCTATCGTCCCCTTGTTTTTACGTAAAATGGTAAAAACTTCCCTGTGAAAAATTGCGAATCTTTATCATTCCAATTCCCGCCGGCCACCTTAACGTTATTGTTGTTGTTGTCGTTATCATTATTTGTAATATTATTACTATCATCGTCGTCGCACCATCAACATGCAGACCACACATTACATTACATTGACGCTGAAGTCCATAACCAGAAGTCTCGATAAACCAATGAAATGCGGTCCATCAGCTTACGGTATAATCTATTATATCAGAAGTCCATAACCAGAAGTCTCGATAACCAATGAAATGCGGCCCATCAGTTTACGGTATAATCTATTATATCAGAAGTACATAACCAGAAGTCTCGATAACCAATGAAATGCGGCCCATCAGCTTACGGTATAATCTATTATATCAGAAGTCCATAACCAGAAGTCTCGATAACCAATGAAATGCGGCCCATCAGCTTACGGTATAATCTATTATATCAGTAGTCCATAACCAGAAGTCTCGATAACCAGAAGTCTCGATAACCAATGAAATGCGGCCCATCAGCTTACGGTATAATCTATTATATCAGTAGTCCATAACCAGAAGTCTCGATAACCAATGAAATGCGGCCCATCAGCTTACGGTATAATCTATTATACCAGAAGTCCATAACCAGAAGTCTCGATAACCAATGAAATGCGGCCCATCAGCTTACGGTATAATCTATTATATCAGAAGTCCATAACCAGAAGTCTCGATAACCAATGAAATGCGGTCCATCAGCTTACGGTATAATCTATTATATCAGAAGTCCATAACCAGAAGTCTCGATAAGCAATGAAATGCGGCCCATCAGCTTACGGTATAATCTATTATATCAGAAGTCCATAACCAGAAGTCTCGATAACCAATGAAATGCGGCCCATCAGCTTACGGTATAATCTATGTTTAGAACGGCGCTCAAACTACTTTCGTGGGGGAAAACAATGGCAGCCATATTTCTTTTATGAGCACAACATTAGGTATTCTCATTAGAATAAATGCTTTCATGTTTTGGACCAATCAGAGTTGCTGATGCAGGTCCAGTGCATCGCTTTCTAAAAATAGATTTTACCGTAAACTGATTGGCCAAGATCGAGACTTCTGGTTACGGACTTCTGATTAAAGTAAAGGGGCTGTTTCACGATGAGAAGGCCTTTACGTAGTCCGGGCCGCGGACAAGTTATTGACTGCGCTCTTCATATGAACTGACGAACCTCGCGCACATGTGGGATGTTTGAAATCAAAGCAATATGCAAAAATGACTAATAAACTGTGTATAGACATCCCGGGGGGGGGGGGGGGGGACTCCCTTATGTGAGGGGTACATAGATGCTCGTCGTACCTTTTAGGGGTCAAAATCAGGAGTTTGGTACCACTTAGGGTATCCACCATCAAACAGAGACATTTCTATGTAAAGCGGTACCTTTTAGGGGTCGGGTGTCAATTGAACAAAAAAGCTGTTATCAATTTACATTTTTATTATCTTTTAGGGGTCAAAATAAGCTTGAGCCACGCCCATTTTAGTACCTCTTAGGGGTCAAATCGAAAATGTCCGACGAGCATCCCTACCCCTTTTATATGGGAGTCACCCCCCCGGGATAGACATAGTCTTCAAGGAAAATATTGCTTATCATTTCAATCAAGCACTGATGGAGGAGACGTTAACTATTTCTAGTCAATTAACAGTCGCCAACATTCACTTTACACATGCGCGACACCATGACACAGCCACTTTATCATAAAGAAACATGCAATCACTCGGTGGAGATTTCGAAAACTGTGTCCGAATCAGTCTGTCACTTTATGGCATTCTCGACCCCAGACCCTTCTCTTATTTCTTACTGCGCATGCTCGACGAAATTGTTAGGATTTCGTCGAGCATGCGCAGTAAGAAATAAGAGAAGGGTCTGGGGTCGAGAATGACTTTATGGAGGATAGTCTCGTACAAGATGTGACTAGGAGAGCTGAGGCACTGAAAGAACACACATCAACCACATGAAACCATTGACAACTTTTAATCTGTTACTCTCAATTTATTGACTACTTAGGTTAAGACCCTGTTTGGTTAATCCACAGGTATACCGAAGGGAGGGGAGGGGTGGAAAGTTTCACGGAAACCGTGATTAAGCCCACAAGTTTTATGTTACAAAGCATTTAATTTCAAGGTTGAGAGAGTTCATTATAAGACTGATTTCGTTGCGCAATTGTTGGACTTCTCAGGATAACCGAGTATAGGGTTCCGTCGAGAGAATCAAAGCAGTAAAGTCCGAACCCTTGGATTCTCAGCCTTATGATTGCAAGATGACGTAGAGCTACTCTCTTGAAAGCCAAAATCGGATTTAGTACTCGTGTGATTAGAACGGGTCTCTGAGTGGTATCACCACTATGTCGTCTGCAGTTCGAGCAAGTCTGAAAAATAAAACTAGTAAATAGAAAGATGGCAACGTGGTGGTATCAGTTATGTGGATAACAAGTCTGTGTAAACATTAGTGTAGGCCTACGCATGCGTCGGCGAGAAAGTTCTACCCTGTATGTTTCTTACTTTCTCGACGAACAATAAGCACGTCATTTCTTGAGAAAACACTGTTTTTATCTGGTCTCGGCTCTATGCGTGGACATTTCGTATTAACATGACAAGTGCAATTACCCAAATACTACGCACGCGTTAATATCTCAGCCAATGAACAAAGGCATTCACTCACTCATTCCTACACTCATTCAATTATTCACTCGTTTGTTCGTTCGTTCATTCATTCATTCCTTGACAAATTAAATATTTGGGATAACCCTGTTTGATAGTCCATGCAAGTTTCATTTTATTTTACACTGATTCAAGAATACAGGGATAAGAGATAATACAAGACCACTTATAGAAGATAGATAGGTAATAGTAAGTAACAAAAGAAAAAAGTAATTAGTGCGCAGTGACCAAAGTAGCCGTGAAGCTTTTGAGTTAGTCACTGCTTACATATAGTATACATTTAAGTACATAAATAGAAGAAATAATGGCGCTCGTTCAGTAGGATTGATACATAGATAACTAATAATGTTTGGAAATTGAATTTGTACTGATGTTAATATTAATCCAAGGAGCTCACAGAAATTGAAATGATTGGACGAGCAAACAGGGTTATCCCACTATTCTCAGCGGTCTTACCCAAGTACGAATAAGAGGCGCAACCTACAGAATCACCTCACCATTTGAGCGAGGTCGCCAAACCTTCGACAACTAGTCGTCCTCTCGTCTGTAGTATGATGGCCGAGCAAGTTCTCCACCCACCATAGCGTCCATTTATGAATGTCTTGTCTCCCCAAGTACAAACCGAAGACCCTCCACCGACTCAAGCTAACCCAGATGTTAAACTGTTTCCGTTCGTGTTTCTTTTTTGTCGCCGTTCTCGCGTTTATCGGCTTCTTGTGTGTATAAAGTCATGGGATGTGTTTCGCTATTTGTTCCCTCGTGGCTGTTATTGGCATGCTTATTGTAATGCATATGTTATGTGAGCGGTCTCGACGAAAACCTTTTTCTAAGCCGCTCTTCTCGTATAAGTCATGGGATGTGTTTGGCTATTTTCCCATCATGGCTGTTATATATAGGCATACTTATTGTAATGCATGAGCGGTCTCGGCAAAAAATTCTAAGCCAATCTTCTTGTATAAATCATGAGATGTATTGGGCTATTTGTTCCCTCATTACTGTTTTTGGCATGCTTTATTTTAGCGCATGTGTTCATATGTGAGCGATCTCGGCGACAGTTTTCTACGCTGCTCTTCTCGTATAAATCATGAGATGTGTTGGGTTATTTGTTCCCTCATTACTGTTATTGGCATACTGTATTGTAATGCATGCATGTGTTCATATGTGAGTGGTCTCGGCAAAAGTTTCTACGGCGCCACTCTTCTTGTTTTAGTCATGGGTTGTGTTGGGCTATTTGTTCCCTCATTACTATTATTGGCATACTGTATTTTAGTGCATGTGTTATGTGAGCGCTTTTTGCGAAATATTGTTCTACTACGCCCTTCCCGTGCAGATCGTATATCGATTTGACTCATTGTTCCTTCATTTGGCAGTTCGTTGCCCCTTTCCCCTTATACAAAATAAAAATAATATAATACACAATAATTTTTTTAAATATATTTATATGCACAATAACTAGTTTACTAACTTCTTAAAGTAAAGCCTGAGGAGGATAGTTTGTTGCAAAACGATTTATATGAGCTAGAACCCCTTATGCCCTCTGGTACCTTATTCCATATTTGAGCTCCGCTATAGATAAAGCTCTTTAAAAAAAATTCTGTTCTAGGTCTAGGAATAAAAAGCTTAGTTGAGGATCCCCTCAGATTGTAATCAGTTTTTGAGTTTAAATTTTGAAAAATATTACAGTCTTTGGGGCGCTAATTCGTGAATCGTTTTGTACATGAGTCTGGCCTTCATTTGTGATCTACGCTCGTCTAAAGATGTCCACCCAGAATAAGAATAGAGTCTGTGGAAATCACTGATTCAGGCACATTTTATACTGTAAGCTACACACCCTTGCTGACATATGGGCCGCGTCAGGCAAAAAGGGCCCGGACGACATTCAAGTTAAATAATTCCTACAACGGTGTTCCTAATAACAGGTTGAAGATTGTATTCAGTATTCTAGACGAGAAGCGCTACATTTCATTCCTAACAATAAATGTCAGTTTAAAGAAATTGACAACAAAAATCAGGGGTGAAATTTACGTGATTTTGATGCAAGGGCCCGATTACAAATAAAACTGTCCATTTGAATTCCCCGGCGCCGCCATCTTGGATCTTATGACGTCACATTGTTGCCCCTTGAGTTGAAGAGCAACCGTGTGACGTCACACGATCCAAGATGGCGGCCATAAGGAAAATATGGTAATAAGTTCATGTCCTAGATACACCAATATGTTACTGACGTTCTATGACCGAAACATAATAGAACGTAATTAACCTATTGTTGTATCTAGGACATGAACTTATTACCCAAAATATGAGATCAAACATTGATTTTCAGTGGAGGTCGCCTTTAACCATAGTTAATATAGGGGAATGGTTAGAAAACCCGGCAAACTTCAAAGGCGCTGCAATTTAGGTTGGAAGGGGGTAAGACAAAAGATTGTGCACGGGCATAGTTCAATAGCGTCCCCTGAACGACTGAACCCAAACGTTTCTGGCTAATTGATTAACATATTCCAATCTATTCGTATTCTAGTTTCGTGCACGGTTAAGGTCGGAAAAAGCGAACAAAGACCTATAACAAAGATGGTCGCTGGGTTTCATAACTATTCCCCTCTATGCTTAACTATGCTTTAAGTCAGTAGAAATTGTAGAATCAAAATTAATTTAATTTGCATTCATTGGTAACTTATTTATTGAGATATGCCGTTAATATTAATACTGCGATTCTCATATTTACGTAACTCGAATGTATTTCCACTGTAGCATTTTAGCTACAGTCGTTCAAACGATTTGTGTCGCAAGGGAAAACAAAAAAAACAAAGTGAAACTATGTTTAAAGTGTTCAATTTGATTTCGTCAGGCTGTTCAACTTTGTGCAACAATGAATGGTTTAATGTAAAGTTTAATTAGAAATTCGAATTATTTCCGCAGTTTTAAAAGTTTACAAAACTCTGAGTTAAGGGAGTTATGTCACGGTGTTGCGCATGCGTGGAGTCAATATTCAAACGGTGGCTGTTTTAAAATTGGCGACGCACAGTTAACGTCTCCTTCAATGCTTGATTGAAATGGTACACAATATTTTCCTTGAAGACTGTCTATGCACAGTTTGTTAGTAAATTTTGCATATTTGCGGCTTTGATTTTAACCATCCCACATGTGCACGGGGTTCATTAGTTCAAATGAAAATCGCTGATAATAACTGTCACCATGGAACAGCCCCTTTAAAGGACTGTGTCACGGTGAGAGACCTTTACATTAGATGTCCGGGCCGTACACCACCATCATCAGCGATTCTCTTATGAACTGACGAACCTTGCGCACCTGTGGGATGGAAAAAAATCAAAGCAAATATTCAAAAAGGACTAACATTGTGTAAATATACATTCTTCAAGTAAAATATTGAAAAACTTTCAATCAGGCATTGAAGGAGGGGAGTTTACCTATTTGTGATTAATTAACAGCCACCAATCGAACACTGACTCCATACATGCGTAGTACCATGACATAGCCCCTTTAAAACACTAGAAACGAAATTGAAAATGACATTTAATTTCGTATTTTCTTCAATTGAATAATACACGTATAGCATTCCTTACCAGTGCCTTTAATAGAGTTTCATCCATCTGTAAATTACATCATGAAAATGAGGTCAAGGTTCTCGAAACGAGACTTTCTCTGCCTCAGGTAGAAACAAGACTGCCTTGTGTGCCAAACGATAAAAATGTGCGGGGAAATAAATACCATGCCAGAAAGGCGTATAAGCATTCGCTGACGGCCCAGAAACCAGGCTTTAGTACAATGGATTATTGGACGGCTAGTAATGTTTGGGGCCATTATGAGACTTTACAACGAAACCGAGATGCTTATTCACAAGCTTACAGCACGGCGCGCAAATTACCCTGGGTTCAAGAGGCTCGTGAAGAGAAGACGAGGCAGACGAAAAAGAAGAGCCTCTGGTGTTATCTATTGAGAAAAACACGTCAAACCGGTTTTGCTGGAGATTGGTAAGCCAATGAAAATTACCTTTACATCTAGCACTCACGGTTGCGCCTGGTAATGATAGATTATCCAATCAGAGGCTTCCTTTTTCTACTCTCCTTGCTTTTTCGCCTTTTATTTCGTCAAGCCAGTGAAACACGGGGTAAACGCAAATAGGTGACCACCGTTAAATGGAAACTGAACCCTAAAATCAACCCAACGTCTACACAAACATATTTTCGAAAGAAATATGTTCTGCTATTTTATTTTGATGTGTTACACGCCTATGAATAGAAAATCCGAAAACCTTGCTCACAAAATCCGCTACGTACAGACGGCTCGTAATTCGTGACGTCCGGTACGGGACATAAATTAGTTTGGCCTTGCTGTCCCGAAAAGCGGGACTAATGCTTCTAATTGCGGCCCATTGTGTTTTCTTTGTGCTGGAGGTGTGATTGTTTTTCGTTGGTATGTGTGACATACGAGCACTGAATTGCGGTTAGACTTCACTGTTCTGTAGGTCGTATCCTATTGGACGTCACTGATAAAGAACCATTATTTTAGGGTTAGGGTTTGTATTATTTCAGGGTTAGGCTATTGTTTGGGTAACCAATAACATTTCAGGTTGCAAACGGAGAGGTCTGCCCCCTGAATTGAGCCTCCACGATATAGATTAATCGAACTTGAAGACTAATTTTCTCTTCATAGACGCGCAACATAGAAAAATAAAATATCAGAACTTATTTCTTTCGAATACATCGGTATAGACGTTGGGTTGATTTTAGGGTTCACTTCCCTTTAATACGTATTCGCATACAGGACGTTCTCGTACATAATTGCGCGTCGTGCTATACGATCCACTTTCTTTTTACTTGGTGAAGAAGATAATGAAGGTGTCTTCCTTCGCATACATACTTTTTACGATCAACAAACATCACTTCGTGAGAATTTAGTAGAAAACTGTGTCGTTTAGTTAATGTTAAAGTAAGAGTCATTCTTGTTTTGTATGTGGTTTTTTTTACAACTAGTTTTGAAGCTTGTTGCTGTGTTGTAGAATATTATAGAGCAGATTTCGTATTAGTGGGACAAACTACGGCACTGACTACGGCACGGTTACTGTACGACATGCCGTGACTTTGAAATGGTTTCCGTATTGTCTTTGTCGTGCTGATCCAATCAAATTACAGAGATACGGCACAGCACGGCTACTGTACGACATGCCGTGACTTTGAAATAATTTCCCATTGTCTTTGTCCTGCTGATCCAATCAAATTACAGAGATACGGTACAGCACGGTTACTGTACGACATGCCGTGACTTTGAAATGGTTTTTGTCTTTCTGTTCCAATCAAGTTACGGTACAGTACGTTTACGGTACGGCTGACATGCCGTACCGTAATCTGCTCTAAATGCAAATCTGCTCTAAATGCAAATCTGCTCTAAATGCACGGTACGTTTGGTAGGTTAGAGTGAGGACAGCTAGACTGAAATGTCAACAGTTGTATTTATATCAATTCCTTTTGTAAAATAAACAATGACAACGTTCTTGCTTGCTGACTTGTTTATTTATTTCGTACTTCTTTGAACATACAAAAGCGTTTTCTTACCGCACTCTCGTAAGTACTATTTACAATATGTGCGAGCGAATTGTATGGAATTTAGAAAGCGGTTCGTCATTGAAAATCCCGTACAATTTGGTCGCTCATATTGTAATGTAGTTATGATATGCACTATATAAAATTTTAAAATATTTCTGAACTTTTGAAGAAAATCGTAAAAAAGGTTTCGGAGCAATAGTTTGCGGTACGGACATGCGCAGCGTGCACAAAAACACGTCCCACATTGGAGAGACGGTCTGTATGCATTAAGAGCAGTTGCATGAACCTTGCAAGTTCACCCTGAAGTCAGTGATAGGTTGTGGGGCCTCCCTCATTCTAACGCTAGCATGTTAGTATCCTTTATTATATGGACAATAGTGTTTTATTGAGAGATAAACCACTCGTACGAAACTAGATCCGGGTATTGAGTGGCGTACTTTCCATATCCTCACTAGTGAAAATATCGATGATGTCACGTTTGCCGCCTTTTGAACTACAAAGATGGCGGCAGGTTTGTTGAAATCACTGAGGAAGATGTAAACAGCTTAAATGAGCTGCATGACAATGAATATTCCGAGCACGAAAAGCCAGCTACGATCTAAAACTATTGTCTCGACCGCAACGAAGAGACAGGAAAACCCGATGAAACTCCCCAGAACAGCTTGGAAAGATCACGAAGAATTTTGTACTGACAAGTGAGTAAAATATATAGATAAGAATTCTTATATCAGTTTAATTGTTCATATAATAAAAAGAAAATTACACGGTGGTTTAAAGATATGAAGTCCAAAACATGCTCTCACTCGTGAATCGCCGACTCTCGAGGATAAACACACTGTGTGATAGATCCAGAATGAGTAGCCTAGCCTGCGACTACAGCCGTCTCGCATATACATCGGGAACCACAATCGAAACGAACTGAATGTTTCCGATATGATAAAAAGATGTCTTACAAATTTCGATTCATTGTGCTATCAAAGATAACACCAATGTGCCTACTATTGTCAGCGCGCACGCCGTTCTGCGCATCTTGCGTCCCGCGGGTCATCCCGCGAGACAGGCCATTTGCAGAACTATTTTGAAAAAGTTGTGTTAATTGTGTAATTTGACAGACAGAAAGATGAAGGATTTAAAATACGGTCGAAAGATATGCTTGAGAAATGAACGATTTGGTAAATCTTTAAATTCCACTACACGGCCACGCCACGAAAGACAATTTTCAGCTTAAAGTGAAATGGTATTAAAACTAAAAGAGCCGACCATTTCAATGATTTATCGTGGGGAGATGGTCGAAGAATCGTAGATTTAGGAGATTTACCTGGCCAATTGAATGAAGGTTGTTTGAACTGCCATGAATCGCTGCTGTCTTTTCGCCCAACGCCTTGTGCTTTAGGCCTGTCGATGCCTTCGATTTCGTCAGTTTCTCCAAACATGGACTCGACCGAGTATAAACAATGTGTGAATACGGTCAAATAAGCTTTGTGAAAACGGGTAAACCTCTTGGAAATCCAAAGAAGAATGAAGAAGGAAGGACTGTATGGGGTTTGAGCACAAAGGAAGCAGTAACAGGTTTGATTTTCAATGAAGAAAGTCGGAAGACGGGACTGACTCTTTTCCCCACCGCCATCTTGAAAATCTCCCAGAATGCAATAAAAGAAACCAATTTTCACAATTACTAGGGAGGCCTAGGTAAATAATGTCAGTTTTTGAAAATAAAATTAGCGATAAAGAGGCCTATCGTCCACATAACTTTTTAAAACGCGTGGATACCCCCATTTTTTCTTTTTGTAATTTATAATATAGAAGCTAAAACAACGTTTACATATATTTTTTGTCTATATAAAATTGAAACTCACTCCCAGTGTTGTCCATTTCAGCAAAAAATATACGTCTGTTCATGGTCACTAATGAGGCTTACAAAGCAATTTTTTTACAAAAAATGAAAATCATTGTAAGATAAATGGTTTGATTGGCATCCTTTGTGAAGAACGCTTTGTCTAACATTTTTGCCCTAATATTTTGCCAGATAACCCAAAATATTAATCGAATTAATAGTTTCTCGGACAAAGAAAAATGCTGAGTCAGCACTTTTTTCGATTTTCATCCTCAATTATCTCTCTTAAACGTATGGGTACCCCATAATTTTTTTTTCGATTTCAAAAGCTCCTTAGGGGGTTCAAACAATCCATATAGATTTTTAGAAAATAAATTGGTTTCACGCAATTAGTAGGCACCGTCTTTAATTAAGCGGCGTGAGAGAGTACCCAACCTGCACAGAATCCAGCTAAGGCTGACAACGGGTCTTGGAATGTAAGACTAACAGCTCGGTCTTGTCGCCATTTAGCTTGAGGTTATTGTGCAACATCCCACACACGCTTCGATTCAACACCGAAGACTTGAAGGGAAGATAGAGCTGCGTGTCATCAGTATACATATGGTGAGATACATCATGACGCTGCATAATGTCACCAATAGGAGCTGTGTATAAGAGATCGATACAAGATCGGTTCAAGGACAGAACCGTAAAGAACACCGCAGTTCAAAGGACGACTAGATGTTCTATAGTTCTCAATGCAAACAAACTGCTTCCGTCCGGTGCCGGATAGGAACAAAACCAGTTGTGCACAGTTCCCTCTATACCAAAGCACTCGGTGAGCCTAGACACCAATTGCACAATCAGTATGGTGATTGACGATCAAAGCCGGTGACAGATCTAATAGCAGTAAAACGATACATCTGTCCTCATTTTAAACTCTGATAAGCGCAGTTTCAGTACTATGACTTGCCTTATATGCTGACTGGAAGAGTTCTCAGTGCTAAGTTGTCAGTCAGATGTCGAGTAAAGCTGAGAAGCAACTCGGTACTCTTTCGCAAGATTTCGAATTAAGTAAGCATTTAAGTTCGAAATATTGGTGTGGTTACAGAAAACCTCATGGTCGAGGGAAGCCGGCTTCTTGAGTAGCGATCTTAGCGAGTCTCTTTCATATCCTCAGTGAGAATGCCGCGCTCCAGAGAAAGATTTACAATCCTAGTAAATACTGGCATCAATAAGTCCAAACAGTCCTTAAGGACTGGTGCCGTGAGGGGATCAAGTGCACATGTTTTAATGGTTGACTTGCCAATAACAGCAGACAGTTCTTCCACAAAGACTGGTTGAAATACCCGAAACTTAGCGCCACAGCAGATACCGATTGCTGCAGAACAAGGGTCGTCAAGTACAGTCCGGCTGCCTCAGTAGTTTCTAGACCCTGATAAACGTATCTTTGAAATTTTCTTGGCAAAAAAAATCAACAAAATCGTTTGCCAACTTTTCATCACTGTCACAATATGGCAACAACTTCTCTACACTAAAAAAAAGACGTTTAGGATCACCACAATTTTCTTCAATAAGGGCAGAATAATAGACGACGACGCTGAAGCCTCCTTCGCTTCTTTTTGTCCTCCTTGATTGTGTCATTGTACCATGGAGCTACTGGGCGAATAGCCTGATTTTCAGACGGTACGAGGTCGTCCGGGAGGGGGAGGAAGTGAGCGGACGACCTCGTACCGTCTGAAAATCAGGCTACTGGGCGAAGAGTTATCATTCGCTTTTGTATAGAGGCCATTTAAGTCACTAGTACTGGCCAGCCGAGATACCAAATTGTGATACATCAATTAACTTGAGTCTATGATTTTCTCTCAAAAGCCTTTAAAATTAATTTCTATTAAAAGTGGGGATCTGGAAAATCTGAAAAAATATAATCTACCTCTCCTCTCCCCCCACCCCCCATGCATGGTTGTTAGAAATCAAGCCGATTGTGGAGCATGCGTAGTACGACGATACATTCATCGCGGCATCAATCTCGTTCCCAGAGCCCGCGATCTTCTGGCCACCGCCAAGATACAGAGCTCTGGGATAATCTATATCGAGGTCAAATTTGATTGGCTAGCATATCTCACCGGAAGTAAATTAACAACGACGCCATGGAGTTGCTTCGTTCGATCGGCCATATAAAGACCGGCCTAAAAAGTGGTGAAAAAATCGCTAAAAATCAAGTTTGCCATTCTTGCCGTTGCTGCAGTCAAGTAAGTAATCATCGTGTTGAACTGTCTGGATAAAAAATCAAGAAGAGACACATTCTGAAGGCTTTTAAGAACGATATGTCAGGTCAGATGTTCGGGAGAATCTTTGACGAAATTCAACTGCTGAAATATTTACCAGATTAATTAGAACTGCGAGGGAAAAATTGCCACTAGGTAAATTGCTGATTTAGTGATTGAAATTAGTTTTGAATACCTGACTTTATACTCTGGGCAGATGCGGAAATAAAAACAATGAGTGGAACTAGAATAAAACGTGTGTGCATCTTTTTTGTGAAGTGAAAACAAGAATAAAACGTGTTTTATCTTTGCATAAGTATTTACTATTAGGCCTACATCCCGGGCCTACATGTAGTAGATGAATAATAACTATCATTCAACCTTGAGCAGAAGAAAACTTCAGCACAATGATAACAGCAACATGTAATATACTGGTACGGTTCTATTTTATTCTATTTTATCAATGTTTTTAAGTCACAGATAGACATACAGATATATGTATTTACAACTTATGCATCAGTCAATTCCAGCAATGCCCATCCCCTCCCCGGGACAACCCCCGGGCATTAGTCATTTTCGTTATTTTTTTTCCAAATTCCCCACGGTGGGGACAAGCAAGGTGTTCAAATGCCCCACAGTGGAGCCAAAGAAGTAAGGAAAATGCCCCACCCCCGGGCACATCCATAATGATATACTGCCCAAGTTTAATTCCATGCAAATACACAAGGCGCAGATAACTTGCTACTTCTCTATCTATTCATTGATAGTTTCCGTTACGGTTTTGTAGATCCGCCATCTTGTTTTGTATTTGTATTTATACTGCTGTATCAGTGATTATACTATTGAGCTGCCTGGAACAAAATGGTATTAATACATAGTTTATATTTCATTCCTATAAATAATCATTCGCACCGCGATTAACGTTATACAATAAACGCTTATTAAAACCACATGACATACTTTTATAATAATAGTGTGACTTCTGTTCATCCGGTGGACAGCAGCAAACAGTGTATATATTTGTAAACAAACTACTTGATATTCCAACTCGGACCGGCAGAGCTTGGGCCCCGAGTGCCTCCTGAATTAACATTTTAGCGTAGCGTGGCGTTAAGAATACAGGACTTATTGCAGATCAGTGTTAGATGGGCGGTGAACGTACGGGAACTGCTATTTTCTAGCTATATTGTAAAAATTAAACATCCATTTTCGTGTATACAAATAACGTGGATAAGACGGTATAAACTGCAGGTTTCTAGGTTTAGAGAAATAGATAGAATCCACAGGCAGCCGGAACAATTACAACAACTCAGATTTATTGGTTTTTTTTACTTGATACAGTATGGCGTCGTTACCACGAGACCTGCAGTCTCTTTCCCAGAATTATTTTCGGCAGTGTCAAATGCCCCACCATATGCCCCGGGGTAGAATAATGCCCGACCCCCGGGCCGTTATAAGGTTACAAATGCCCCACTTCCGGGATCTCAAAGTATGCAAATGCCCCACCATGTCCCGGGAGGGGGATGGGCATTGCTGGAATTGACTGATGCATTAGTTAGAATTAGGTCACAGAAGAATGTGTATATCCATCAGTTTTACCTTTTTAATCATAGATATAGATACATAGATTGTTTTAATTTACTCTTTAATTTGTGTCCCCAATTCCCTTTTTTTGCTAAATACCTTTAGACACGTTAATAAAGTTATTATTATTATTACACATATAACTCCCCCACCCCGGCATTTGTGTGGCACTCATTGGGTCAGTCTCATGGGGGTCAGCTAAGCTATGCAAATGCCCCTCTGTGGGCTTTGGAACAAGTATAAATCTCTTATACAGGGTTGCCACTAACCGGAGTATCAGGGGGAGGGGAAGGCCTGATACTCAGGTTAGGTTGCCACAGGTCAGGGGAAAGTCAGGGAAAAAAATGTTTTTCAAGGTCAGGGAATTTTGCATCTGGTCAGAGAAATTCTAAATTTCTTGTCAAAGTCACGAAGAAGTCGGGGAATTTTATAGTTAGGTTTCCATGATGGCCTCTCATGCCTCAAAGTGTCTGCAAGGGGAGGCTACAGGTTTTGATATTAAATGACGTTTGTTTTGGATGAGGGAATGTTGAACAGTCTTATTATGGTCAGTGAAAATTGTTTTCTGGTCGGGGAAAAGTCGGGGGAATTTTTTTCTTGATGGGTGGCAACCATGTTATAAATACTTACTATTTTGACTCTCTTTGACCAATTCCCCACCTCCCAACTTTTCTTTGCTGGCAATTAAATGCCCCATCCCTGGGACAGAAACTCAGTCAATACCCCACATACAAAAATGTATGCCTGGGAAGATGGGCAGATTTGGAATCGATAGAGCCATTACCAGTGATAAATTATTTTCTTTATACCTTTAGATGCCAATCATAATTATTGGAAAGAATGTGATGTAAAGTGGTAAGCTGTAGTGCTAAGTGTGCACGCCCTACGAGGGAAAGAGAAAAAATCTCTTACATTATTGGAAACCAATGCAAGTATTTGATCGTCAAACAAGGATGTTTTGATCACTTCAACAGATGTATATGCTGCTTTGCTCGATCCTTACCAGTCAGCCTGCACAATTTATTTTTCTGCTCCTTTGCACTTGCACTGTGGTGGAAGTGGATATATTACATCACCTTTAGGGTTTTTCTTCCTACAATCTCACAAGTAAAAATATCACCAATTGGTGTGTCAAATGCAGAAATGCAAGAGAAAACCCCAATGAAAACTCCTCACAAAGCCTATTAAAAGCAAGCCAAGTATTTTTCAGCCACCCTCAGATCTCAGGATGTCCTTTGGCTTTCTACCAGTGGCCTATTTGACCAAAATTAGAGCAGTTTCCATTCAAAATCCTGCTGCAGAATCTTCCCAAATGGCATTCTGGGGAAAGCTTGAGCCATTGACTTTATGGTTTGGCAGTTTGTAACTGAACAGGGCTAGCCAAACTTGGACTGGGGGGGAGGGGGGGTAGTTGAGTTAGTACTATGTATTTAACCCAAATTGGCACAGTAGACAATGGGATTTTTGTCCATTACCCACAATGCATTTTGGGATTGGTGCTGCAAAATTGTAAAGAGAAATGCAGTGTCAGAATGCCACGTGGGTTCACAGTCACTTGATGTGTTTTCTGTAAACAAACATGGTAGTTGGATAGATTAAATTGTGTTTGCTTTTAATAGATTTTAATTGCGAACTGGAAGAATTTTTAAACCTATTTTTAGCATATTGAACTTGGTAAAATTCAAAAAAATGAAAAACAAAAATTGAAAGTGTGTTTTTACGAAGATTGGAGTAAATAGGCCCTTTGCAGGACCTGGTCATGTGACCTTTTTAGCTTGTCAATCAAAAACAATTTTTTGAAAACTCTATAATTTAGCTCAATTTAACAGAGTTTGTGCCATGGCAAGCCATGCCAGTCAGCAAGTAGGAAATATTCAAACATTTGTGTAGCAGAAACAAATATATATATGTGTACATTCAAGACTTCACACTAACAGGGCAGCTTGTGAACATACATGGTGTGGTCCAGCAGTCTGTTTCCAGGGGCACACTTACTTATGATATATATTGTGTGTCAGATTTGAACCTACTTTAGAGTTTAGGGTCTAGCTTTTGTGTAAAACTGTGGAATTCTGAGTTTATATAGACAGCTCAAAATAATCCATCAGGTTGAAAATGGGTTCATTTTCACAACAACTTGGAAATCCAGGGTTTGGAGCAAACTTGTGTAAAACTGGGTCCAGTTTAGGACCCCATGGCCATGGCTGCACATGCATTGTACCAGCTATATATAAGTTCCACCCTGGATTGTAAAAGAACTAGGAAAGAACATCTGACCCACTTATACTTTCTAGACCTCGCCATCTATGGGAGGGCAAGGTGATTTGGAGGATGCACCCCCTTTTGAGATTCAAGTAGTATCAAAATTCAGAAAATACTACTTCAGAGACCTGATTTTCAAAAAATATTGGGGGCCAACCCCCCTGTGTCTATGGTGCTCATATGGTGCACCCCATTTCAATCCACCCCTGAATCCCCAGAGTCAGGCATTTGATCCTGAATTGTGGCCCAGGGTCAAGGCATTACAAACTGTAGAATACTTTGACTGGGAAAAGTAAAAGTATGGGCCCAACCTTCAATAATGGTTACCGAGCATCATATTTTTGTTGCACTTCATAGTTCTGAGTAAGTTCCCAGTAAGACAAACAGAACATCTTGAAACAAGGCCTTGGTGTTATATTTCCCAAAATATAAGGCTTTAAGCTTGGTAAATTTGTTTTCTCATTCAGATTTGGGTTAAACAACTTGAAGCCATTTCTAAAGCACTATACATTTTACAATATTATTATTCCTGTGCTTGAGCTCGCTCTTTTGGATTTCTGCATAAGCTTGTAGTCTTTCTGGACCAGGGCCCAGTTGTTCGAAGCAAGGGTAACTTTAGCCCTAGGATAGTGCTAAAACTGTACAGTTTACCATCTGGTTAGCAATTTAACCCCGGGGTAGTGCTTACCCTTACTTCGAACAACTAGGTTCTGGGTGGTAAACTAAACAAGCAATGTTTCACCACCCTTGAGAATTTGACTGAAATTTCCCCATTGATAGGTACATTACAGTCTTTAAGATTTAAATGAATAAAATATATTTGATACAACATAAGCTTATACTAAGGTGAAGGAATGCAAAGTTTCCTAATTAAAGAAGAGTATTAAAAGTTAATTCTAGCACAAAGTAATTAAGCTTATTAAAACTCACCCCAAAAATATCAAGGCTGATTATAAATTTATGTAAACGGAATAACATGTAACTTATATTTGAATATTATATAAAACAATCAACCAAAGGCAAAGTAACAAAATAAATCAACGTTTCAATTATATCCGCTATCGATATCCCGGCGATATGTTACACCGCGAAATATTCAACGATAACTATACCACATTAACTAAATCTAAAACAACATTTATTCAACCGATTCAAGAAAATTACACGTCCATGACACGAAAAGGACTGCCCGTGGAGCAATTAAACTTCTTGTTCGGACCAACACTGTGTACATTTTTAAAAGTTGTGATAACATGTTTCTCAGCAAACTCCACTTACTGCATCCTGAGACCTAAGTTACTGTCCTACAATCTACATGTAAGTCTAAGACCTAGCGCCTCCTCGTGAATTTTGGAGCACGGCAGTTTAAATCACACCTTTCTTGTCTCTGAGGGACCTAGTATCGATTGGCAAAAAGGTACCTTTAGCAGTTCCACTGTCGTTAGGATCTTTTTCTCTTTTTTTTTCCCACGAGACGGACGAACTTCTCAGCCGTCGGCCATTTTATCAATTTAGTAAGCCAGCGCTCTATTACCACAGCGGTTGCTTTCTCTGCGCATATTCATAGTACATTAGATACACGACGCATGCTCAGTAAACGACCTTTCACGCATGCGCTCTCAAACCGGAAGCATAAAATCCTGCTTCCGGTTATGGATTATCCCTCAAAGCGTTTGGTCACCGCTGGCCGAAAAACGCGCGGGCTCTGGGAACGAGATTGTCGCGGCATTTGTGGCATGTTCTTCCGTTTGGAGAGAATTTCTTCCGCTGTCGGTTTAGCACAGAAACAATGTCCTAAACGATGCGGCACTTCGTGCTATATCACATTTTTTTAGTCAAAGTTTGAATGTTTCAATTAGTTCAAGAGTGATGTGAGTGTTCGAAGCATCACATCGGACTGATATTATGCCTTTTATGGTCACGTTTCAAGTCAAGAGCACCCAAGCCGAACTTCGCAGCATTTAATAATCATGTGTATTGGTAAAACCAACCACCATCATCATATTATTACCACGTTCAACAAATAGACTCGAAGAAGAACACGTTTTATTCAATAATTCAGGTGAGACTAGTAGTAAAATGACTTTGAAGGCTAAAATTGGAAATTAAACGAGACTTGGCTGTATGTAAATTGAGTTTGATTGGCCATTGGGATCCTATGAATCTTCAGCATGCGTTGCAAGCGTTTTTGTGTTTTTCCCTGTTTTTTTTCCACTCCACACCCGACTGATGACTCCTAGAATCCCAATCAAACTTCAACTTACAGCTAAGTCTCGTTTAATTTCTATTTCGCCATCAGCCTAGGTCGTTATAGCCTCGTAAAGCAGACGCCACAAGCGTGTGCTCAGTAGAGCAATACATTCAATACAGCAATAAACTCTCATCATACTACGATTATACCGCAATGAATGCTCTATAAATGAACTAGGATCTTCAAGAAAACACTTCAAAGAAAGCCCACGAACAAGTTCGTTTTATTTGTTCCAAAACTGAGTCAATAGCAGCGAGGAGAATTCGCATATTTGGCAGGGCCAAACTAGAGATCGCTATATAATAGAGCAACACTGCTGTGCCACACAGTCAATAGTACTCTGCATACAGTGCTTCATTATTTGTATGTAGAAACTGTTTTAACAAGTTGAATCGCTTCTCCGAAGCAGAAAAGTCTTCGGCTGAGATATCATTAGAGAGCTTGAGGAGACATTTCATTCGTCCAACAAGACGAAACGAGCTCGAAAATCCGCGGATTGCTTGAGTGGCGCTTGCAGCAATGACGAAAGACCAAAAGCGCGTAAACTGAAGTACTCCCGTCAGAGGATTCTATTCAGGAAAATCATCCATCTATTATTTATCTGAGTACACCGGTTCATCCTGCGATAGTTCTGTTTCTGCAATTGCAGCAGGGAGATTGTTAAATAAGAGATTGGTAAGTTTACGAAAACACCTAGTTAGGATCTTGAATCTGTCGCAAACTGCCTCGAAACAGTCTTCGAATTCCATTTCAACAATGAATTTCGAGTGAAAGCACAGGCTAACCAGATACGATAGTATGCACGCTCTGATTGGCTAAAAAGCCATGTTTTATCAGAGTATATAACATGGTTTGCCGTGTTTTATTGTTTTGAACTGGCAGTTTTCTTTTATACGATCATAAAACACTCTGGTCATTTGAGAACACTCAAGAAATATTGAAAGCACGCAGTTTCGGCTTGTGCTTGAACATTTCTCTCATGTTCTCAAATGCCCATCGTGTTTTACGATAGTCATAAAACATGGCTGAGTCTTCTTTATTTGTTAAGCAAATTCTGAATTAAAATACCTTTTAATTTAGCACGCGCACATAATACAGTTTGGGCTTCCTGTGGCTCGAGTTTGTTTACATATAGCTTGGGCTTCCTGTACCTCACCTCGCTAACTACATAAAAATACACAAGGCAGGCAACTAAATTCATGGCCGCCAAGTGTACTCAAACGTAGTTCACGATATGAGCCACAGGAAGCCCAAGCTATATGTAAACAAACCCGAGCCACAGGATGCCCGAGCTGTATTATGAGCGCGTGCTAAATTAACACATACGGCAGCAGAATAAAGTCAAAAGGTATTTTATTTCACAATTTGCTAAGAAATAATGGATTAACATCAGTGGCAGATACACAAAATGAGGGGATGGTTAGCCTGTGGTGAAAGCGACAATTGAAGACTGGTGGAAAAAGGGCATAAGTAGTATGTTTATAGCGCTTAATTAAACTGACAAAAACAAAGTAATTATCATCTAGCATGCTAAGATATTACTTGAAATGTAACAGGAATGAAATACGGCTCAACAGCAAAAATATTTATTTTGGTTTTGTTATTTTATATTGGGGGGGAGGGGGGGTGGGGGGATAGAGATAGATCTAGAAATAACATCGCGCGCACGCTCATTGGCTGTACGTTTTGGCAGGAAATACCTTACCGCTTACATAGAGTCGCGTCTTCTGGCGAAGTAAACTGTTAATATTTTGGAGCTAAGACGGCCATTTCGGTAAGTTTCGTGTTCTGACCTTTCCAAAGATAGTCGTGTCGGGCCTGGTTTGTGCTTCGCCTGGGGACTTCTAAAAGTTCTAAGATGAAACCGTATAGAGTTTCCCTGTCAAAAGTTTTGCTGTGTACCCACAATTCTTTTTGGCCCGTGTAAAGTCCGAAGGTAAACCGAAGAGAATCGGGTCTAATCTGTGTTAGCTATGGGGATAGCTCGCGAGGATTTCGGAAAGATTATAGTTTTAAACAGCAAAGCGACTAAACTCTGTCGGCCGTGCAATAAGTCCGCTTTACAATCAAAATAAGTGAAAGTGTGAAAACCTAAGTACTTAAACAACGTTTCATTTTGACTGACACACTAAAGCGTGAAGCGAATTTTTGATGAGTGAATGGCTAATGTTTCAAATTTCAAATTAAATCAATACGGCAATGCAAGGAAAAATAAACAAACAGAATTAATGAAAGAATGTGATATAAAGTGGTAAGCTGTAGTGCTAAGTGTGCACGCCCTACGAGGGAAAGAGAAAAAATCTCTGACCCAAGTGGGACTCGAACCCAACGACCTCCAGGTTACATGTCTGGCGCTCTACCAACTGAGCTATCAAGTCAGATGACTGCAATCGTGGGTATTGGTGCATTTTATGGGGTCACGGCGATTATATATGTATATATAGGGTAGAGCGCCAGACATGTAACCTGGAGGTTGTTGGGTTCGAGTCCCACTTGGGTCAGATATTTTTTCTTTCCCTCGTAGGGCGTGCACACTTAGCACTACAGCTTACCACTTTATATCACATTCTTTACACTTACTAGTGCTACGCGGCAAACATGATTCAATATCATAACTACATAACTAAACATGAACAGAATGTTATTCTGTAAGGTACCGTAAACATCCGTGTATAAGCCGCACCCCAAATTTAGGGAAAAAACGTTTTTTGAAAAATACAAAAACTAATTATAAAATCTTTTGTCCGAGTTCATAAACGCTTGTACTTGATGCCAAACTTCTTCCAAAAATAGAATAATCTTTTGTTGGAGTTCATAAACGCTCGTACTTGAAGCAAAACTTCATCAGATTGTCATAAATACATAATCGCAACTTTAATTCGATCGAATATGGTTCACTTGCCTTGTCATTTCTTGTATATATTTTAACCTGCAGTCTTTAAATCACTCCAGAATTCTTCCGCTTTTATTCTACCATTAACTAACAACAATTCCAAGGAACCGCTTTCCTTTAATCGCTAGAGCAAGAAAGGTTTTCTGGCGAAACTACACTTGCACGAGTAGGTCTGAGGTCCGCCATTTTGTATTTTCATTAACTAGTGCCAATCTCCCACGTGTAAAATTGCGAAGAATGCCTGGTTAGATGCCTGCTTTGACAAGCGCTGCGAATCAGCGTGTTTTGGGAGGTAAATAAGCTTAATCGCATTTAAATATTCACGAAATTCTAATATATTAGGTCTAAGGTGGGTCTTAGAAGAGTCTTTCAAACTGCGTGTTTTTTTTCAATGATTATGCTTAAATTGCTATATTACACGATCGGATGCGATTTGAACCTGATTGTAATATACGCACCGTCGCGTAATAAAAGCTTCATACAGGTTCATGATATGTAAATATATCTTAATGTTGGGTCTCCTTTCTTGGTGGTAGATATATACGCCGCACCCCCGATTTTGAACGAAAAGTTTGGGTGAAAAAGTGCGGCTTATCTACGGGTGTTTATGGTACTATCCTTGTGGCACTATCACAAACTGGATAATATACAATGTATCCTTCATATTCTTAAACTCAAGACAGAACAGGTCAAGGTGTACTAAATATGAATAATAATGATATTATTTAATTGACAACTGCATGAACATGTAAACATACTAGATATGTAAACATTTCGGAGTCTTAGCATAAGGGACGGACCATTAGATATTTGAGGGGGGGGGGAGGGGGGTTGGGCAAAAACAAAACAAAAATTCGAGCACAGGTTTAACTGATGAGAAAAAAAATCTGCACAACAACAAAAATTACTGCAAAGCTTCATATTTAGCCATCCCAAGACAAATTTGGGAAGTTGGCTCAAGGGCTCAAAGGCTAGAATCCTGAAGTTTCTGGATGTTGGTTTATAGTACGCCATTTAGGGAGTGTTCATTATTTATGACTTTTTTATGGGGCGAGGGGGGGGGGGAGGTTGGCTAAATCATAGGAGGGGGGGGGGGGGGGCAAAAACGTTTTAAGAGCACTTTTGTAGGGGGTCATCAAGGATTTTACCTACTTCTACACCAAAATGAACCCTCCCCCTAAAAATATGTAGTCATTGTTGTAACGTGCAGAGTATAACTATAGACGTGTGTTCAATGCTAAGACGTTTAATGGAATGAATCAACTTCAATCAGTATTCAATTAAATATAGCTGTGGTAGCACGGTGATCATATGTGGTCTATTATTAGAGGTGTCATAGTAGCCTAATCAAATACGTCAATCACGTAACATACCCCTTCCTTTGAGGTTGAATAACATTTGTTGTACTAATTAATCTTGTCAGCTACAACTCCAAAATAATTAACATATTCAAATAATTCAAATAATTCAAATAATTAATAAGTGTTCATCATGAAATCATTGTCTTGTCCATATTAATATTTCGTAACTTTCACTAGTTCTGAGACAAGTCCTTATTTCTTAACATAGTCCTTGAGCCAGGCAGGTTCCCTTGTAGACCTCTTCGGTCGTGGAGTGACAGCTGGCGGTACTGTCATTGGTTCCAGCTGCTCCTTATACTGTGTCACTGGTTGGTCCAGTTTCTTGTCCGGGAGCGGTCCTGTGTCTGTTCCTTTTGGTTCCGTGTTCTGCGGTGTAGGTGTTTGTGGTGAACCCTTCTGTTCTTTCAGGTCCACTCGGTTTCTCCGGTATGTTCTCTCGTCCGTCTCGACTTCGTACGATCTCTCGTCATATCTCTTGATGACTGTCGCCTTGTCCCAGTCCCTCTTACCAAGCTTAAATGGCCTCATTCTTACAATATCTCCTTCCTCTAGAGGAGGGAGGTCGCGTGCCCCTCTGTTGTAGTATTTGGCCTGTTTGGCTTGTTTCACCTTTGTTTCGTCGACGACTTTCTCTGGAAGAACCGTTTGTTGCTTCAGGAGCTGTGCTGTCACAGGTAGCTGTGTCTTGCAGCGTCGCCCCAGTAGTCGCTGGGCTGGACTGGTTTCCATAGATTCAGTCGGCGTGTTCCTTAGCGCAAGTACTGACAGGTACAAGTCACCTTGTGTTTGCTTGGCCTTCCTCAGAAGTCGCTTTGCGTCTTTGACCGCTGCTTCTGACTTCCCATTGCTCTGTTGGTGTTCTGGACTTCCTGGCTGGTGTTCAAAACCCCACTCATGCGCAAAGTTGGAGAATTTCTCACAATGGAATTGTGGCCCGTTGTCACTTATAACAATGTCTGGTATCCCCTGTCTTGTGAAATGAGACTTCAGTTTCTTGATAACCTTGGTGCCAGGAAGGTAGTCGATTTCCCAGAAGTTTGAGAAATAGTATACAGTGATCAAATACTCCTTGCCATCGATCGTGTAGATATCAGTGCCGATCTTTTCCCATGGACGCTCTGTTGCTTCATGGCTCATCAGAGTCTCCTGCTGCTTTGCTCCGTAGGTAGTGCATGCTTCACACTGCGAGACATGCTCCTTTATTTCGGCCGTCATCCTGGGCCAAAACGTGCATTCTCTGGCTCGCCTTAGACATCCGTTCACGCCTGTGTGTGAGCTGTGTAGCCGCTCCTTCATCGTTTGACGCATGGATTTTGGAATGAGCAGGCGCTGTCCTTTGAACACGAGCCCATCATACGCCGCTCAGCTCATCTCGGTAGCTGTAGTAGGATGCGACTACAGCTGGTAGGTCCTTCTCCTCCTCCGGCCAACCGATCTGTATGCCTTCCTTCAGCTGCTGTGTATCGTCCTTGAGTGTGCAGGTCTTGATCTCAAGTGCAGTCGTTCCTCAGTCATCGGCAGGTGCTTGACTGCGTTTATTCGCTCAAACTCGCCTTGAGTGTTCTGCGTTGTGGGTAGAAATGCTTGTACACGATGTGTACGTTGTACTTCTGCACTTTCAGCAGCATCCCCTGTAGTCTCTTAGGTGCACTCCTCAGTGGCATGGTTTCAATTGCTGCTAGGGGCTTGTGATCGCTCTGTACCGTAACACTGCGACCTTACGCGTATTGATCAAACTTCTGAAGCGAGAATACCACTGCCAGCATCTCCTCTATTTGCGCGTATCGAGTATCCGGCTCTGTCAGTGCACGACTTGCGAAGGCGATAGGTTGCCCGTTCTGCATCAGGGCTGCTCCCAGTCCCTTCTCGCTGGCGTCACACTATTGATAGCTCTTGGTCCGGGTCATAGTACCTCAGTAGTGGTGCAGTGGTCACTACCGGTAGATCCTTCACCTTCTCGAAGGCTGTGTCATGCTCATGGCGCCACTTCCACTTGGCCTCCCTGTGTGTCAGCTGCTGGATCCGTTCCAATACTTGGGCTAGGCGAGGCAGGAATTTTGCAAGGTAATTGACAAACCCGCAAAATCGCCTGACTGACTTGACGTTGTCAGGTTTTTTGCATCTTTTCCACTGCCTCCACCTTCTCTGGATCAGGCTTCAGTCCTTCAGCCGTGATCAGGTGACCCAGGTATGGTATCTCCTTGCACTGCAATTTTAGTTTTCTCTTGTTCAGCTTTACACCAGTCTCTCTGCAGCGCTGTAAGAACTGTGTAAGCTTCTCATTGTGATCTTCCCTTGCCTCTTCCTCGGTGTCTCCGACTCCATAGATGACCATATCATCGTGTACAGTTAGAAGATCGTCCAGTCTATCGAGCGCTTGGTGTAGTCTCTTCTGGAAAATCTCCGACGCGACGCTTACACCAAACGGCAGTCGTTTCCACCGTATCGTCCGTACGGCGTGTCGAACGCTGTAAGGCGGCTTGACTCGTCATCCAACTGCACATGCCAGTAGCCGTTTCGTGCGTCCACCTTCGTGAACACTTTGGCATGCGCAAGATGACTGGCAATGGATATCTTTCTCTCTTAAGAGCTTTGTTTAGATGTTTCGGGTCTAAACAAAGTCTCAGTTCTCCTGATTCCTTCGTGGCGATAGCTAGGTTACTAACCCAGTTAGTTGGCTCATAAACGGGTGCTAAGACTCCCAGCCCCATTAGTCTCTCAAGTTCCGTTTTTAGTTTAGGCTTAACTGCAAACGGCACTCTACGCGAAGGCGCAACGTTAGGCGGCACTGTTGGGTCTACAGTCAGATGCTGTTCTCCCGCCAGTGTCCCTAACTCGCCTTCAAACACCTCTGTGTTGCTTGATGATTTATTGCGCGGTCTGTTGTTTATTTCTCTGATTGGTCGCGGAGATAATCTCAAAGTTCTCTTTGTGAACTTGAATTAAACCCATTTCCTGTATTACATTGGCGCCTATTTTGCTTGACAACTATAAATTCGACTGCATACTTCCGGTTGTTCTTTCCGTGTACAACAGTCACGTGACACGTTCCTTCCGGTTTTAACTCCGTCTTGTTCCACATCTGTAACACTTTCTTGGTGGGCCTTAATATCTCTGTGTTGTCAACGTATCTTTTCGGCAAGACATTTATAACAGTGGCACCACAGTCAACATGGAACTTGATCTTGTTTGTGCCATCATCATGTTAGCGTAGATCTGTTTACTATCAGCACGGGCCGCGCCGACTCTGTTTACGATTTCCGATTTTACGGTCACTGAGTAGCCATATTCCAAATTGCTTGAGTCCTCATCCGTTTCGAATTCAACTTGATGTGTCTTCTCTTGCCGGCACTGCTTTGCGAAGTGGGTTTTCGTGCCACACGAGTTACATGTTTGGCCCCACGCTGGACAGTTGTCACGCCCGGTTCGGTGTTTGCTTTCCACAATAACCGCATGGTTTTGTATCTGGCTTTTGTCGGCTGTCACCCGCTTTCCGATTTGGCGGCCTTGTTTTCGTGCTTTTCTACTCTCGGCTCTTTCTTGTTGACTTTAGTTTGTGGATCTCTTCAGCTTTGTTCCCTTGATCCATGTTTTTGATTTGCTTTGCGGAAACCTCATCACATCGATCTCGGTACATTTCTGTAATGTAAGCTTCGATTGCCGCAGCAGGCGCTTTCGTGTGCTGGCATCTCGTATTCCCAACACGAGTCTGTCCCGTATTAGCGAGTCATGTAAACAAACCCAAAAATTGCAAGACTGCGCTAAAGTCCTGAGTTCCGCGACGTATTTATCAATACTCTCTCCGTCCTTTTGGTCGTGGCTGTTGAATACGTATCTCTCATACGTCTCGTTGGTTTCTCCGATCGCGCATGCATCGAATTCCTCTGTTTTCTTCGGTCATATCGAAACTATTAAAGGTCTTCACCGCTTCGGTCCCGATGGAGTATAGGAACAACGCTACGTGATACTCCTCCATCTGCTGGCTGAGTTTCGTCACAATCGCGTTGTTCTTCCACTGTTGCTTGTAGACTTTCCAGTTCACTGCTTTGTTCTCCCCTGTCAAGTTCAGCCCGGTCGGCGGCTGGATTCCTTGTAACATCGGCGGTTGGTTTGGCTGATCTGGCGCTGTTCCCGCGGCACTGGATCCTGATGCTTCCCCCATTGTTCTGTAGACTCTATTCTGTCCTACTCGTTACTACTATTTCAAAGTTTCGCTTAGGAATTAACCGCTTGCCACCATGTAACGTGCAGAGTATAACTATAGATGTGTGTTCAATACTAAGACGTTTAATGGAATGAATCAACTTCAATCAGTATTCAATTACATATATATAGCTGTGGTAGCATGGTGATCACATGTGGTCTATTATTAGAGGTGTCATAGTAGCCTAATCAAATACGTCAATCACGTAACAATATTGTTACCATGGAATTTTCATCTGACCAATAATAAGCTGTTCTTAGTCAACCGTTTTGAATGCATCGTCGTTGGATTGCTTTGAAGCTGGCAGGAAGTTTGTTTGGGGGAATACAGAGAATTTAAGGTTATTTAAAGCCTTTTCATCAGTATTTTATTGAGTGCTGGAGGACATATGCATCATAAGTCTGATGAGAGCTAACATGTAAATCAGCACTTTCTCGAAGAACTGAGTCTGTGCCTGGTGTTTTGACTGAGAAGGAGCCTTGTTTCTTGCTCGTAGGGATGGGCCATGAGCACTTCAGTCATCCTGCCGTGGGCTTTATAAATGGGGGGCTGGAGCCACCTATCATAGCTTTTTTGGAATATTGGACAACATTTACTTGCCATTGATTCCAATATGAAGGTATTAGGTTGAAATGGCTTTAGACTTAGTATATAGTTTTGAAGAATGAAGATGGGCAAGGGCCATGCATGCTGCTGGTTGATTGGATTTTCAGGCACGCTCTGTGGTCAGTGGCTGAATTTAGCTTGCTCTGAAGTGCTTATGGAATGGATGGATTGGTGCTGGGCAAGTTTAAGTGTTCAGGGACAGAAAGTGAGGTTAGTGCAAACTTGAAAGCCTATATTTGATGACAGTGAAGCATGCATTTTTGTATAAAAATTTAGAACCTGAGGAGAAACATTTTTTCTGTAAGTTTCATTTTAGCTACTTTCTGAAATGAAATAATGTTAACTATATGCAAAGAAAGGAGGATGTAGATGAAATTATTCATTTTTAATATGCCTGATGCGTTCAATGGGATCATTTGTCAAATTTTATAATGTTTTGCTGTGTGGGAATCTCAGGGATTTGCTCTTTAAACTTACATCTGCAAGCAAGACTGAAACACTCAAAGCAAGTAACCAGTAAAAACCACAGGAGTGGCCTGTGGGCAATAAAGCGTTAAGCCCACATTTTTAGTGGCCCATGGCCAGCAGCCTGTGGCTGTCAGAATAGTTCAATTACCCAGTAGCCTATAAATAGATTGTAATGCTTAGCACTTAAATTAATGGCCACTTCATGTCTCCAGTGCTCCCCTCCCATATAGACAGTCGGCTGTGTACATTGTATGTTACATTCAGGTTTCGTTTCCATAATGTTTTACAATGTATAATTATTATTTAACTAATAATATACATGAAAAATATTCTCAATTCTGATTGGTTGAGGGCAATGCAATTTCAAGGATACACATGCAGTGCAGAAAAAAGGAAACATAGTGCGGAAAAGAGGAAATACGATGCAAATTTCTTTGGAAAGCAATGAAACATTTCCTTTCGACTTCTGAGAACACTGAAACAATTTGAATGAATTTGAAAGTGTGAACTATGACTATTATGGTTTGTTGACTGAATAAATTACTTTGTCACATGACTCGCCAACGTCACTTCCTGACATTTTTGCATGTATATTATTAATAAGTAATCATACGGTTTTCTCGTGCAATTTGGGGTTAATTTTCACTCGTGTGTTTTTCAAAGAGCTCATTGTGCTCGCCCTGCGGGCTCGTGTAATTTTGATACTCTTTGAAGAACCCACTCGTGCAAATTAATCCCAAATTGCACTCGAAACCGTATCATTACCTACATGTATACAAACAGTCAGGATGATTCTCCATATTCTATGTTCTATAACAAATTAATATTCCAACTTCCTGCACAGTACAAACTCCAAGCTAATGACTGCTTTATTGGTGACGACAGTATGCAACTTGTGTTCAGATGGAACATTAAAAGGGTTAGAGACTGTGTTTTATTGACAAATACAGGAATGCACTGACTGTACGATGAACTCCAAATTTCTTTATACTACATTTGGCCTCGTGCAGTAATCTTTATTTCATTGTACAGTCAGCATGTGCCTGTATTTGTCAGTATTCAATATTTTTCGTTCATCGTACAGTCAGTGCATTCCTGTATTTGTCAATAAAACACAGTCTCTAACCCTTTTAATGTTCCATCTGAACACAAGTTGCACGTGCCTGTATTTGTCAGTATTCACTAATTTGAATTCATCGTACAGTCAGCGCGTGCCTGTATTTGTCAGTATTCATTATGTTGTGTTCATTGTGCAGTCAACGCGTGCCTGTATTTGTCAATAAAACATGCACGTCAGTCTGTAGCCCTTGAATGCCTATCCAGAAAGAAATTCTTGAGCATGCATTAATCAAGCACACTGAGCAGCCAATGAAATTATGTGTTCTTAGGATGTTCACGTGATTAATATTATAAATTGAGATAGATAACAATAATAGTAATAAAAATAATTACATTTATACTAAGAAACCCCATTAAATGCTATTACATATTATTTACAGAGCTTGGGCTGCCTGTGGCCAATCAGTTGATGTGGCTCAGACCTCACAAGGGAGAACATTTTTGATCAAATTGTAGAAGTATACAGATGATCACTTGTCAATCTGAAGAAGTAAGCTCAGCATGTAATTCATCTAAAAAATTAACCTCGAGGGTCAACTTTAGTTGGTTAACTCACAGTCGTCGTTCCGCAAAGCAGGTCACAGATTGAAGACAATCAGTTATTGTGTCTATTACAAGAACTACAAATGTACTATCATCATTTCAGCAGATATAAGTCACCATGTTTAACAAATCAAATACCATAATGTCTGTTTCAAAATTAACATGACTGTCAGAACACACGAAGAAGAGATGAGGGGGCAATTTCATTCTGAGATTACTTAATTGGCCAGACTCATTCAATTTGCTTCAGTGGTTGACATAGGCATTTTCCCGTTAATATTTGGCTGGAATACACTTTGGTTTATGCCTAGGGATATGTCAATTGGGAATAACAGAGCCAATTTTTTACACAACAAGAACTGACAAGTTTAGTTCAGAGTTATTATAATGAAGTTGTAATGAAGCAAAATATGTAAAAAGTGCCTGAAAGATTAGGTCTTTTTGACTTTGAGCTTATAACAACATAAAAATGTAGACTCGTTCAAGCTGGACTTGATGTAAAAAGAGATTCACTCGCTGCCTCAACAGTCGGGATTCCTGAATAAAATGACTACTCTACGCTCTAGTGTACATTTCAGCGCATTAGCCCATGCCATTGTCATCAGTCCAACCATAAGTGGTCACACAGAGCTTATTTAGATTACCTCAATGGAGAAAGTTGAAGAGCTGAGCGACAACATTGAAAACAAAGTGAACGAGTTGGTCCTCTACTGTTTCTCTGATGATGTTTTACAAAAATGCCGAAAAGCGACAAACATTACACAATTAATATTGAAAGACAAAGATCACGATGTCTTTAATCAAAAACCAAGACCAAGTGGAGCAAGACCAAGTGGAGAACGACCCTGGTTGGTCGATATATGTTCAATTTGCCCAGACTTGAAACATGTTGACTTGACTGGATGCAGTGAGAATACAAAATATATAATGTTAGGCTCACCGACAGTCAAAGAATTTTCAATTAAGGATGTTAGTATTGATTCTGATGTCACTGTTATAGACTATGCAGAAAACATAGAAGCCATCCGCGAGATTTATATCATTTTGTATAATCAACAGTCGTATAAACAACGCCTGGAACTTGCCGTTGAGGTTATTAGCAGAGAGGATGCCCAAAAATATGCAAATCAAATAAGAGAAGCAGTAAACCAAAAATTAATTTCACAACATCTTGCAATATGGGAGTGGGCTCTTCTGCACCTCGCATCATATGCTGGTGATGTGGAACTGATTAACATTCTTGTTCACCAAGGAGTAGATGTGAATGCTAAAGACCAATGTGAAGTAACTGCTGTGTGGTATGCAGCAACTTCGGAGGTTATGAATACACTTGTCACCCTCGGAGCAGATATAAACGTTTTTAAAGATAATGTTTATGACGGCAAGAACCCGTTGATGTACAACTGCAAGAAAGACAGCGTTGATGTTATCAGACTTCTAATAGAAAACGGAGCTGATGTTAATGTAAGAGATGAATATTGTAAAAGATCAGCGTTGTTTTTTTCGCAGAGCGAATACGTCACTCGCCTTTTGATCGAGTCTGGTGCTGACATCGAAATCAATGATTCTAAAGGTAGAAACTGTCTCTTTTACTCAACAAATGAAAGCATTCTGCTTGCCCTAATTGAAAGTGGCATTGATGTTAATTGCAGGACCAAAAGGAATGGAGAGACAGTACTGTTTGGCTTAACAGCCGAAGGGCTCTGCAACATCGTAGGCCTATTGGTAGAAAGTGGTGTGGATATTAAAACTGTTGATAGATATGGCAGGACGTGCCTGTTCTACTTGACTGACCCAGAAGTTGTTCATGTATTAGTGAGCAATGGAGCAAACATCAATGCTGGGGATAACATGGGCAGAACTCCATTATATCATGCCATGCAACATCTGTTATCAAGCGATTCTGCAGATCTTTTACATACGCTTATTGATTGTGGAGCGACACTAGATGTCAAGGATAACTGCAATGTGAGTGTGTTGTCCTATCTTATTCACTTGGTGTTCAGTGAGTATTTGACTAAATGGAGGATTGACCGGGAGTGTGACATCTGCTCTATAAATAACATTTTAGAAGACCCTACAACAACAACAGGATATCCTTACCCATATAATCCATATGTGGTAATGGACGAAGTTGAGAATGAGAGGTTTGTTGGAATTTACGATAACTCGTTATCAACCTCCATCAGGTTGAACGAAATATTTCGTTTACTTGCTGCCCTTGGTTTTGCATCAGATGATATTTGCAAGGAACTTGTAGATGCTTCCCTGTCCACTTTCCTTTCCATTTGGCCGCACGTTATGGACTTTCTTGATATTTTCAGGGAAGTCGTATGTCACTTTGAAAGTGCATTTGGTTCAAACAAATCGTTCTTGAACAAACTCTTTGTCAAGATAGAGGTCATTGCTTCGTGGGAGCAATCAACCGAACGGAGTAAAGCAATTGAAGTATGTGCACTACTTTTCGATTCAAATGCTTCTCCAAATGCACCCGATCATAATGGGAATACTGCCCTTCACCATGCTGTCCGGTTGCCTTTCCACTATACTGTCCGTGCGTCTTTTGAATATCTCCATTTACGTGTCCCTATGCATGATGTACTGCCCGAGATCTTTGATTTACTTGTGGGCCATGGGGCGATAATAAACAGACAAAATCATAGACAAGAAACTCCTCTGCTTTATTTATTTAGAATCATATCAGAAGCAGAAGAAGATCGTATGATTTTAGTTTTAACGGCAAAGTCAACATATCGTTGGCAAGCTCTGATTGACGGTTTGCACTTTCTCATAGAGCATGGAGCCAATTTGAATTTGGTCACCAATTTGAATTTTTTCGACAAGTGGAATATGTCCATCAATGAATACTCCTCCGTGTTTCAATTCGCCATTCGTTTGTGCTTTAAGTCGTATTATAGGAAACACAATGGTGAGCAAGAAAGAGTGCATGTGCAGAGAGCAGCAATTGAAATATTCAATCTTTTATTTCAAGAATATAGGGCAATTGGAGAGGCTTTTCGTATCACGGATGACACGGGAAACACACTGCTTCATATGTGGGCTTCATTTGGATACCAGATGATAGTATCCCATGGCGGATACCAGAAAGTCCAACCAAATGCCAACTTCGAAGAGTTTGTAACTGTATTTGGAAAAATTATTTTAAAGCGGATGAGCGTTAATATAAGAAACTATAAAGCCCAGACACCTCTTCACTTGGCTAGAACATGTGCTGCTGTTGATCTGTTGTTGAATTCTGGAGCAAATCCTAAAGTAATTGATGAAGCCGGTGATAGTCCATTACATTTGTGGTTTAAACCACATTCAATATTTGTCAAACCAGTATGGTATCAAGAAGGTGGCAATATGAAAAGTGGAGGACTAATTCTTTTGCATCCTATAATTAACATCAATTTCAGCATCATTATACAAAATGGATTTGATCCCTGGGTGGTGAATGCCAATGGCGAGTCTATTCTAACCCTTATCCTCAGAAATGAATCTTTCGAGTCTGCAAAGGAACTCTTAGATGTGGGGATTCAAGTTACACAGCCAGGATCCCATCTCACCCTAAGCAACGGAGACTCGCCCTTGCATGTCATTTGTAAAGACAACCACACTCGTAACTTTTGGAAGATTGGCCTCATTGATATTCTTGTAAAGGAAAAAAGACACAATCCCAGTGTCGCAGACAAGAGCAGCAACACACCGCTCCACTATGCCTGCAGACAGGTGACGAGAACAGGAGACTTGAGCAGTGTTCACGGGTCTGTAGTAGAACGCTTACTCCAGTATGGAGCTGACATCCATGTACAAGATAATGAGGGGATATCATGCTTGGATGTTGCTACAGACATGCCTGAGCTGAAGGAGCTACTTCTTAAAGACTTTGACATTGAAGATATCCCTGCAATCATTCCATGGTCGTCCAAATCTGATCGATACAAACCTCTCCTTAATTTAGTTGCTCGAGCGAAGAAGGTTCAACACATTGAGCTCTACTGTTTTTACAAAGAACCGATAGCATCTGGAACATTTGGGCATGTGTTTGCTGGTATATGCGAAAAGGATGGTAGGGAAGTAGCAGTGAAACGTATGGAAAAAGCTCGATTAAACAGACCAGAATTCCGCAGAGAAATAAAGAACCTTGTCGAACTCAAGGACTGTGAACAGGTGGTCAAGTATCTTTGTTATCACGAGGATCAACACTTTCTGTACATGGTGCTGGAGCTAATGGAGGGAAACTTAGAGGAGTATCTTGACGATATCTCCCTGGATCCTCAAAACAATGTTGAGCTTTGTAGGAACATTGTCCTGGGACTCCAGTTTCTTCATGCTAATGAAATCATTCACCGTGATATAAAGCCAGCAAACATACTCTTCAAGTACTTCCCACATTTATGCCTGAAGATTGCCGACTTTGGCCTGAGTACCAAAGTGCATACCTGCAGTACTATGACCACCACTGTGATGCACCCAACAGCCGGCACGAGGTGTTGGATGAGCTGTGAGCTGCTGACCGCTAAAGATGTACCCAAGCATTCTAATGCATCTGATGTCTTCGCCTGTGGACTTGTACTACATTACTTGTTCTACAACAAGAAACATCCCTTCGCTCCATCGGACACAGCAAAGGGTCCAATTGTGATTCAAAATGAAACAGAGAGCAACATACTCCATGGTAAGCTATTGCTAGATCCCAACTTGAATTGCGGGTGCAGAAGTCCTTCTCTCCTTGACACCTCATCACACGAGTTGTGTCACCTGTTGAGAAAGATGCTGCATGCTGACAAGAATCAGCGTCCAACTGCAGAAGAAGTCTTGTCCCACCTGTTCTTCTGGAGCAACGAGGAGAAGGTGAAGTTCCTGGAAGCTGTCGGTAACCAGCCAGAAATCCAATGTTCTCGTTTCAAGCGAAAGGAGGAGGATAAATGCTCTCTAGAGAAAGCCCTGGAGATTAATCTTGGGAGTCAGTTCACTGTGTGCCCTTGGGATGGATGGAGTCCTGTTATGACTAAAATGCACGCCGAGATGACGTGTGGTAGACGAGCCTATGAGACTACATCAGCAGTCGCCCTGATAAGGTTCGTACGGAATGCATATGCGCACGTGTCAGACCGGACACGGCCCACTTCATTTCAGGAACAGCTGCTGCAGAACTTTGTGTTCTTTATTGAATTTCCAACGCTGGTGATTGAAGTTTACGAGGTGGTTACCAACCATGGATGGGATAAGAATCGAAAGGAAGTGGAGTACGCTATAAAGATGAAGTAAGGACTGTATTAATCCAGCTATTGTAAATAATCAGTTACGGTACTTGGCTAGGTTAAACTGGTTTCCTGCATTACCAACCCAACGGTAATTGTTTTTCTTTGCTTTTGCTATAATATATTTAAGTTGATCTCGTTTGAAAACCCTTTCTAAATGAGGGGGATGACATTTTCTGTTTGTCAGTATGTCATCTCATTCTAGAGATATTCAGGTGTTTACAATATGCAAACGAGATTAAATTTGACGTACATGTAGGAACGTGTACTCAGCCTGGAGACAAAAAAAAAATGAAGAATATCTCTTTGAATACACGTTAAAAACAATTAAAATCGTGCACACGTATGGTACTAAGAAAAATGCACATCATTGTGCAAGTCATGACGTTGCCATGGAAACACTCTTGGCCTCGGACTCCTTTCACACGTTTCTACATCATAGGTCATCTCATTTGCATATTGTAAAAACCTGAATATCTCTAGAATGAGATGTACTATTTCTCAAACTCGTTCTGCGTGTTTCATCAAGGGTTACAAATTCCAAGAAAGCAATGGATACTGAGGGGTTCAGGCTTTTGAGGTGTTTGGAACCCTGATGAAACGAGCAGAACGAGTTTGAGAAATTGCCTCTCGAACAATACCTGTATTCATAGATCATTAGATCATTGTTTGTCTGGTATTTTGCTGCATATAGTTATTGATTACAAGGATTGTCATTGTTATTTTCTATGGTTCATTTCAACAAGCATTCCTATAGTGTAGTGGGCATGTCAGAGGACTAGAAGTAGCTGTATACAGTTCTTGATCACAAGGCTTGTCATTGTTATTTTCTATGGTTCATTTCAACAAGCATTCCTATAGTGTAGTGGGCATGTCAGAGGACTAGAAGTAGCTGTATACAGTTATTGATCACAAGGCTTGTCATTGTTATTTTCTATGGTTCATTTCAACAAGCATTCCTATAGTGTAGTGGGCATGTCAGAGGACTAGAAGTAGCTGTATACAGTTATTTATCACAAGGCTTGTCATTGTTATTTTCTCTGGTTCATTACAACAAGCATCCCTATAGTGTAGTGGGCATGTCAGAGGCCACTTGAAGTAGCTGTATACAGTTATTAATCACAAGGCTTGTCATTGTTATTTTCTCTGGTTCATTTCAACAAGCATTCCTATAGTGTAGTGGGCATGTCAGAGGACTAGAAGTAGCTGTATACAGTTATTGATCACAAGGCTTGTCATTGTTATTTTCTCTGGTTCATTTCAACAAGCATTCCTATAGTGTAGTGGGCATGTCAGAGGACTAGAAGTAGCTGTATACAGTTATTTATCACAAGGCTTGTCATTGTTATTTTCTCTGGTTCATTACAACAAGCATTCCTATAGTGTAGTGGGCATGTCAGAGGCCACTTGAAGTAGCTGTATACAGTTATTAATCACAAGGCTTGTCATTGTTATTTTCTCTGGTTCATTTCAACAAGCATTCCTATAGTGTAATGGGCATGTCACAGGACTAGAAGTAGCTGTATACAGTTATTGATCACAAGGCTTGTCATTGTTATTTTCTCTGGTTCATTTCAACAAGCATTCCTATAGTGTAGTGGGCATGTCAGAGGACTAGAAGTACAGAATTCCAAAGGAGAGAAATCGCTCACTCATTCTGATTGGCTAAAAATACATAGATTAGCAGTGGTTTTAAAATTTTAAACTTTGACAGCAATTGAGTGACGATCGTTGTTTGGTGTAGTGGTTGTGACGTTTGCCTTACGAGTAGAAGGAGCAGGGTTTGAGTTCCAGAAAATCTCTCAATTTTTTTACTCACCAGGTTTACCTCACCATTTTCTTGAGAGTTTTTTCTTCAGAACCCTACCTCTAGGTAGGTAAGATCTTGTTTACTGATCGGTTAGGTATTTATATGGTTCAGGGTAGGGTTTTAGTTAGTTTATATTGTCATTTCATGATTCAATTAATTAAGTGAGCGATTACTCTCCTTAGGAGCTCGTCTAGAAGTAGGGGGCATTCATGAGGTCGAGGGTTCCAGTCTTACTCTGTACGCTGGTTTTCATTTCTATCTTTTCCTTTACTTCTCCTTATGTAAACCTACAGTTAGGATGTAATCCCTGTTACTTTAGTAAATTTCAAGTGTTATGAAAATGTATAGCTATGAATATGTAGATTAATAAAGTGGTGTATATACCAATTACATTAGTGATTGCTATACAGGTTGCTACTGGATATCCAACTGCATACACGTGGTGTGTTATACATCCGGTGATTGGTGGTCTATCATCATGAATAATTCATGAGTTTGAGAAGAGATATTGCCAAACAGAAATGTCATTCTTCCTAATTTCCAAAGGGTTTTCAAATGAGATCAACTTAATTTTCATTTCATAGGCACTTTAAGGATTTGTTAAATAATAATTGTTACTGAGTTGATTCATTTGGAATGTACGAAAGGCTTGTGGTTGCACGAGCACCGTGATCACGTGTACAAAATAGCTTAGTGTCTGAAACAGTGTATGTCATTGAATACAGGCCTTATGAGTGGCGTAGGGAAGGGAGGAGGGGGGAGGGGGGAGGGGGGAGGGGGGTGGGGGGAGGGGGGAGGCAGTTTCCCCCGCCCCTCTGCCCAGTCCCATAAGAAAGATTGACAAGTCATCAATGAAAATGACCCAGAATTCATCATTTTGCCCCTCCTAGAATGAAAACGGCCCCGAATTCATCATTTTGCCCCCAGTTTTCAGAACCTCCCTACTCCCCTGGTCCCCTTATAACAAAACCTCTGCATGTCTTTCAGTGCCACCAGAGTAAACTGGAACGTTTTTGTAAGCATTTGATTGATTTGTTCATTACTCGGGCTACCTGTGGCAAGCCCGAGTCTTAAAATGGGTTCAGTGCGGTCTTTTTCTTCTAAAATCGTCTTCACAAACATTCATTGGTGTATATTAAACTCAGTTACAAATGGACATGAATCACCAAAGGGACAATTTCATATCACATTGAAATGCATCTGAAAATCGTTGATCAAATACTTACATAAGAGTTCAATCTTGGCGATCGTAAAGTACCAATGACACGAAATAGTCGATCCCATTTTTATTTCATTTTATTAAATTATAGACTTCTAGCCATTTTGTGCAATGATAAATCAATTTGGAGAGCGCGAACATAATTTTATTTCGTATCGAAGTCAAAATTGGGCGACAATTTTTATGCCGTTAAAGATATGCTAATGACATGCATGACGTCACTAGGTCCTACATTTATATTCACAAAAGTAAAAATATGGCTGACTGCAAGGATTATATTAGAAAAATTATGGCCATCGTCAAGGTTTCTCAAAGTAAGACATATTTAAATTGAAAACTGGCCAAAAAATGCACTTATTTTGTAGTATATATGGAATGAATATAAATGCGTAAACCCCGTGACGTCACGCATGTGATTACCATATCTTTAACGGCATAAACATTGTAGCCTGATTTTGGCAATTCCGCCTGACTTCGATACGAAAATAAATAAGTTCGCGCTCTCCAAATTGATTTTTAATTGCACAAAATGACTAAGAGAAGCTTAGAATTATAAAAACGGGATCGTATTTTTTCGAAAAAATACGTCTGCATAGCAGGCTACACGTTAAGAAGTACTTTAACGGAAAAATGAAAGGACGGCTGATGAAATGTTAATACGATTGTTTAATGGTGCCAGAAGTAAAGTTTTCCTTCAATAAAGCACTAACTGGATTGTTAGTGCTTGTCTAATATAAGCAAATGAACAGATTATTTGAAAAAGAAAATATATTGAGCTTTATAAACAACTCGAGGATTATGCTCTATATTGTAACAAAATACTGGCCTCCGATTCCAGTTGTCATCACTTTTTCCGGTAAAGTACTTTTATACCTTAAATAGTTAATATACTTATGGCTATTTTATCTTCCACATGCATGTTTCAGCTAGAAATATGACGTAGGTGAACATGAAATATTCGGATACAACCCGCAAAGTAAATTTCTGGTTCAATCACATTTAGTGTGCGTTCGGTTAACCGTATTACATTCCGGAAAACGTATATACAGAATGATCACTACAAATCGCTTATATCGAGATTGTTTTGTCACTGGAATACTGGAATAGTGTATCCTGACTATCTCATGTCAGCAAGCGTTTGTAGCTTACAGTACAAAATGTGCCGCCTGAACCAGGGATTTTCAGGGACTATTCCATCTATTTACTGGACCCGACTTCTAAGAATTGGATGATACTGTCGACTCCCCATAATTGTGCATATCTGGTTAGATTGACAAATCATAGTGTTCAAAAGGGTGACGAGTAGAAATGTTTTACCTTCATATAATATGTCCGTTTCGCATTAAAAAGGTACCGCTGTGTGCGATAACTGAAGGCGCACTTAATCAACGTTAGTCTCGTTCTGATGTAAATATCACAAATATGAAGAAGTTAAAACTACAACAATACGCAGAATGGGCTGTTATCGCAGTTCGGCCACCTTGGATAAAACAATGGTTTTGGCCCCGGTAGCCTCGCACTGGTGGGTTTCAGAACGAGTTTACCGGACGTAAACAAAGGTTTTTATTTTCCTGGGAATCAACATGGCCGCCGCGTGATGAACGTTGCCACTAGTATTCACCAAGACGAGGCTAATGTTGAGTAAATGCGTCTGTAGTCATCGCATCCAGCGGTAATTCTGAAATGCGAAGCTGGACCATTGTAGCGTAGTCTTTCAACTGGCACGTTTATACCATGTGGAGTGTGATTGACAGTGACAATCGAAGGATATCCTTTATATTGTATGCGATATATAGGTTTATACAATATGCAACCCACGCTCTGATTGGTCGATAACTATGTCTTATGAGAGTACAGGTCTATAACCATGTGTTATTAGAGGACAGATGCACAGATGACGTCACGTTTATACAATAAACTGTGAAACATGCTCTGATTGTTCAATAGCCATGTTATTAGAGTACAGATGACGTCTCATGTATACAATAAACTTTGATCTAAGTCTCCTTTTAGGAACATAGTTTTGAAGCATATCACTGATGTAATTAGGTGCTAAGTCATTACTACCATTTGCAAGCTACCGTTAAGCGTGAACCTTTTTCCGCGTTCGTTTATGTTTGAAACTAGACGTCTGGCGTGCCAAACCTGTGCAATTCGTAGGTTTTCAACCTTGATGTTGAAAACCTTTGATACGCGTTCAGTTCTACCGTCGTGCAACTCGGATTATGCCAAGAGACAGTTATTGTCTTGCATCTCTCATAATTCTGAGCGTCCAAAACTTTAACTTGAACCGACATTTATATGATTTAGCGCGTAGCGCGAAGGAAAATCTAGCTGAAACGTTTCCAAACCTGAATCCCACTCGCTGAAACGTGAAGGCGCGACATGTCAAAGGTTGTCACAATCGCGGTTAAATTGCAAAGGTTTGTGCCGCCAAACGTCTAGGTTTCAAACATAAACGAACGCGGTAAAAGGTTCACGCTTAACGGTAGCTTGCAAATGGTAGTAAGGGCTTTAAATGTTAACAATATATTTTTATACGAAGTACGCTCTGATTGGTAACCAGTGAAGTTGCTTCAGTATTGGTGTGATGTGTTCATACTTTCGAGTGCTAGTAATAAGAACCGCTGTAGGTTTGGTATTGGCGCGCGCCAACTTCCGCCCAGGGGATTTTGATAACATTTGCATTGTGTATGTGTGTTATAAGTTTGAATAGTTTTCAGTTGTTTAAAGAAAGATCGCTCTACTAGATTTCGAGTAATGGCTCAAAATGTCAAAAATATGGGGTTGACTTGCATCACAATTACGTCACTCAATAGTATGTGTGATCGGGTCAATATTTTGACATCAGTTGTATCAATAAATTGTTTGTGACAATTTCAGCAGAATCAGGCAAAAATCTTAAAACTTATGACATTGTTTAAATTCGCAAAGTGGCTTCGGAGTTTCGATCAAGACACCTTAACTGGACTCGAACCGCACGACTGTTCTGTGGGCTTTTATCGCACGGCGGCCATGTTGAGTCCCAGGAGAATAAAAACCTTTGTTTTCGTCAAGTAAACTAGTTCTGAACCAACCAGTGCGAGGCTACCGGGGCCAAAACTATTGTTTTATCCAAGATGGCCGAACTGCGATAACAGCCCATTGCAGTAATCGTTCGAAACATCTATTTTTATGCATGACTGAACTCACTGTATATATTCCGCATAACTCGTTCCTCGGTGACTACGCGATTTTGATGCCCGAAGAACGAGTTACTAACCCTTACATTAGCCTCCGCGGGTATATCCAATTTTTTGAAGAAATCAGATTATGGGCTCCCTGTTGCAGGTGAAGAAAATAGAGGGAGATTGGAGCCTCCTCTTCTCTCCCGGAGTCACAGGTAACCCAATTCACTATTTTTAAACTGATTTCTTCGAAAATTAGAGATGCCTGCGGAGGAGGCTACCCTTGCATATAATAATGAGGCCCTGTTAGGGTTTTACGATTATGGATTATTACGGTTTTCAGAGAAGGGATACGGATTATTAGTATAAACCTATGGCGTACCATCCCCGCCAAAATTCATGGTTTGAATTCGAAGTTCTTCACATGAATTTTACACTCAAGTAGAATATTTCATATTGTTACTTTGTATTTTATAAGCTTTATCAAGGTTTCAACATACGTGTTTTATATTTGTCGTTGAAGTTTTACATTCGAGATTGTCACTGTTCATTCTAAACTCCACGTCATGCATTCGTCGTTCGAGTTTCACATTACAAAGTCGACGACTTTTATTTTCAACTCGACGTTTTGAATTGAACTTCACGCTTCAGTAACTTGACCTTGGGAACCTCGTACCCAGAACTCCTCGGTAGTCATCCTTGGAGTTGTTAGGTCTGGTAATAAATGCAGGCGCTACGCAGGCGCAGATGTGACAGGAACAACACACGTGATTGATCTCTGTGTTCTACTGACTATGGAACCCGTTAAGAATACGAAAGCTGCCCTTCGCCGTGTTGCAGATAGCCTGCTTTCAGCGGAGAAAGCGGAACTGCGAGAGGTTTGTTGTCGAGTTCTCTTTTGCAAGTTCGCAAACCGTAAATATCATGCTCTTTCCATAGCGCCAGAAGATCTTTACTTAGAAGTAGGCTCTGCTATAGCTTCCTCCTGCTCCGTTTTCAAAGTTCGCCTTCGCCTTTACCCTCCTTCACCTTTACCTTGGTTCCAAAGGTTTTCTAGAGAGAACACAGCTGCTCGCTTCTTTCTCCGCGGCTGGGTAAAGGTACTTTGAAAACGGAGCAGGAGGAAGCTATACAGAGCCTAGGCTTCTAGGTAAAGATGTTCTGGCTGTGCTTTCGACAGGCTTTGGAAAGAGTATGATATTTACGGTAAAGAGAACTCGACAACAAACCGTGATTTAATTCGCCACTGAAAAGTATTATTGTCGACCAAATTGCAGAGATGCAATCCGGCAATTGACTTCACGGCCGTCAGTGAACTTAGTAGCGATGTACAGTAGAGGAAATAATCAGAAATCAGCCTCAATACATTTATGCAACGGTCGTCCATTTCTTTCGACAAACATTCACTAAGCGGATGGACTTCGACTCCTCAGAGAAAGACTGAGCTTCTCGGTTTCTACTCAGTCTCTCGTTAGGGTTGACGATCACAACCTTTACCTGTGTACTTTGCACTCGTAGTTTGTTTGTCCACAAGTTCTTCAATATCGAGTTCTGACAAAACATTGTCTCTAAACGAAGCACTATGCTACTATAATCATCCTCCTGTTGGCAGTTATCGAGTCGTCGAATTGTTTCTTGAACTACGGAGAGTACAAACTCTGCCGCCATTTTGTGATTGACTGACTGTTGCGCCTGCGTTGTTTATGTCAGCGGTTCCCAAGGTCAACCGGGAAGTTACTGAAGCGTGAAGTTCAATTCAAAACGTCGAGTTGAAAATGAAAGTCGTCGACTTTGTAATGTGAAACTCGAACGACGAATGCATGACGTGGAGTTTAGAATGAACAGTGACAATCTCGAATGTAAACCTTCAACGACAAATATAAAACACGTATGTTGAAACCTTGATAAAGCTGGGCTACGAGTTAAATAGCTATTGACTCGTAGCAGGAGCCCATTACCCATTCGGGCTGCGGGTCTAATCGTTAATTAGCAACTAAATAAAATGATTACGGATTGTTTGGGTTGGATTTTAGGAATAAGGATTATTATCACATCGATGACTTAGGATATTTGCGTTTACAAAATAAGGATACGGATTATTTCCAAAATTTACCCAGGATTACGGATTATTCAGACCCCCGTAACGTATAACAGGGCCCCAGTAATTTATGTCATTGGTGGAAAGCGATTGGAAAGGGAAGGGGGGCACATGGATGATCACACCAGCAGCCGCGAAATATTTTGTGGCGCCAACTCCTTAACGTCTTGCCATACTTTTACCTTCTTTATGGTGGCCCGCTGGTATTGTGACATCCGAATTGGTATCATATAGATTCACACTTTTCAGCGATATGTTTTTTGCCGATCGTTGAGATTTTTTGGACCATGTATATCCTGATATTCAAGAAGAATAAACAAATACGCAATATTTTCGGATATGTGTTTCTATCGTCCCCTTGTTTTTACATAAAATGCTAAAACTTCCCTCTGAATAATTGCGAATCTTTATCATTCCAATTCGGCTGCCACGTGGCCACCTTAACGTTATTATTGTTGTTGTCGTTATCATTATTTGTAATATTATTACTATCATCGTCGTCGCACCATCAACATCCAGACCACACATTACATTACATTGACGCTGAAGTCCATAACCAGAAGTCTCGATAACCAATGAAATGCGGCCCATCAGTTTATGGTATAATCTATGTTTAGAACGGCGCTCAGACTACTTTCGTGGGGTGAAAACAATGGCAGCCATATTTCTTTTATGAGCACAACATTAGTTATTCTCATTAGAATAAATGCTTTCATGTTTTGGACCAATCAGAGTTGCTGATGCAGGTCCAGTGCATCGCTTTCTAAAAATAGATTATACCGTAAACTGATTGGCCAAGATCGAGACTTCTGGTTACTGACTTCTGATTAAAGTAAAGGGGCTGTTTCACGATGAGAGGCCTTTACGTAGTCCGGGCCGCGGACAAGTTATTGAGTGCGATCTTCATATGAACTGACGAACCTCGCGCACATGTGGGATGTTTGAAATCAAAGCAATATGCAAAAATGACTAATAAACTGTGTATAGACATCCCGGGGGGGGGGGGGACTCCCTTATGTGAGGGGTACATAGATGCTCGTCGTACCTTTTAGGGGTCAAAATCAGGAGTTTGGTACCAGTTAGGGTATCCACCATCAAACAGAGACATTTCTATGTAAAGCGGTACCTTTTAGGGGTCGGGTGTCAATTGAACAAAAAAGCTGTTATCAATTTACATTTTTATTATCCTTTAGGGGTCAAAATAAGCTTGAGCCACGCCCATTTTAGTTCCTCTTAGGGGTCAAATCGAAAATGTCCGACGAGCATCCCTACCCCTTTTATATGGGAGTCACCCCCCCGGGATAGACATAGTCTTCATGGAAAATATTGCTTATCATTTCAATCAAGCACTGAGGGAGGAGACGTTAACTGTTTCTAGTCAATTAACAGTCACCAAGATTCACTTTACACATGCGCGACACCATGACACAGCCACTTTATCATAAAGAAACATGCAATCACTCGGTGGAGATTTCGAAAACTGTGTCCGAATCAGTCTGTCACTTTATGGCATTCTCGACCCCAGACCCTTCTCTTATTTCTTACTGCGCATGCTCGACGAAATCGTTAGGATTTCGTCGAGCATGCGCAGTAAGAAATAAGAGAAGGGTCTGGGGTCGAGAATGACTTTATGGAGGATAGTCTCGTACAAGATGTGACTAGGAGAGCTGAGGCACTGAAAGAACACACATCAACCACATGAAACCATTGACAACTTTTAATCTGTTACTCTGAATTCATTGACTACTTAGGTTAAGACCCTGTTTGGTTAATCCACAGGTATACCGAAGGGAGGGGAGGGTGGAAAGTTTCACGGAAACCGTGATTAAGCCCACAAGTTTTATGTTACAAAGCATTTAATTTCAAGGTTGAGAGAGTTCATTATAAGACTGATTTCGTTGCGCAATTGTAGGACTTCTCAGGATAACCGAGTATAGGGTTCCGTCGAGAGAATCAAAGCAGTAAAGTCCGAACCCTTGGATTCTCAGCCTTATGATTGCAAGATGACGTAGAGCTACTCTCTTGAAAGCCAAAATCGGATTTAGTACTCGTGTGATTAGAAGGTCTCTGAGTGGTATCACCACTATGTCGTCTGCAGTTCGAGCAAGTCTGAAAAATAAAACAAGTAAATAGAGAGATGACAACGTGGTGGAATCAGTTATGTGGATAACAAGTCTGTGTAAACATTAGTGTAGGCCTGCGCATGCGTCGACGAGAAAGTTCTAATCTCATACCCAGCCCTGTATGTTTCTTACTTTCTCGACGAACAATTAACACGTCATTTCTTGAGAAAACACTGTTTTTATCTGGTCTCGGCTCTATGCGTGGACATTTCGTATTTACATGACAAGTGCAAGTACCCAAATACTACGCACGCGTTAATATCTCAGCCAATGAACAAAGGCATTCACTCACTCATTCCTACACTCATTCAATTATTCACTCGTTTGTTCGTTTGTTCGTTCGTTCATTATTCATTCCTTGACAAATTAAATATTTGGGATAATCCTGTTTGATAGTCCATGCAAGTTTCATTTTATTTTACACTGATTCAAGAATACAGGGATAAGAGACAATACAAGACTACTTATAGAAGATAGATAGGTAATAGTAAGTAACAAAAGAAAAAAGTAATTAGTGCGCAGTGACCAAAGTAGCCGTGAAGCTTTTGAGTTAGTCACTGCTTACATATAGTATACATTTAAGTACATAAATAGAAGAAATCATGGCGCTCGGTCAGTAGGATTGATACATAGATAACTAATAATGTTTGGAAATTGAATTTGTACTGATGTTAATATTAATCCAAGGAGCTCACAGAAATTGAAATGATTGGACGAGCAAACAGGGTTATCCCACTATTCTCAGTACGAATAAGTACGAATAAGAGGCGCAACCTACAGAATCACCTCACCATTTGAGCGAGGTCGCCAAACCTTCGACATCTAGTCGTCCTCTCGTCTGTAGTATGATGGTCGAGCAAGTTCTCCACCCACCATAGCGTCCATTTATGAATGTCTTGTCTCCCCAAGTACAAACCGAAGACCCTCCACCGACTCAAGCTAACCCAGATGTTAAACTGTTTCCGTTCGTGTTTCTTTTTTGTCGCCGTTCTCGCGTTTATCGGTTTCTTGTGTGTATAAAGTCATGGGATGTGTTTGGCTATTTGTTGAACCCTCGTGGCTGTTATTGGCATGCTTATTGTAATGCATATGTTATGTCAGCGGTCTCGACGAAAACTTTTTCTAAGCCGCTCTTCTCGTATAAGTCATGGGATGTGTTTGGCTATTTTTCCCTCATGGCTGTTATATATAGGCATGCTTATTGTAATGCATGAGCGGTCTCGGCAAAAAATTCTAAGCCGCTCTTCTTGTATAAATCATGAGATGTGTTGGGCTATTTGTTCCCTCATTACCGTTATTGGCATACTGTATTGTAATGCATGCATGTGTTCATATGTGAGTGGTCTCGGCAAAAGTTTCTACGCCACTCTTCTTGTTTTAGTCATGGGTTGTGTTTGGGCTATTTGTTCCCTCATTACTATTATTGGCATACTGTATTTTAGTGCATGTGTTATGTGAGCGCTTTTTGCGAAATATTGTTCTACTACGCCCTTCCCGTGCAGATCGTATATCGATTTGACTCATTGTTCCTTCATTTGGCAGTTCGTTGCCACTTTCCGCGTACGTCGTGGTACACACTTGGTTTATTTGGCTTGTTCATAACAACAGTTTCAATTATTGTGCATTGGTCAAGTACCTCTCGCTTATTGGGTATTATCTTGCTTTCCATTGCAATTATCCTCACTGATGATGATGATGATCGAACTTTATTTAAACACGCTGGCCTCATTCAACTTAAACGCCAAGAGAGGCGTGCATTAAAATTATAAACATCTCAATATGTGATTATAATTACTAATACTTATCCTAAGCTAATATACATAATTGATAAAGTAATCTATATGGTAATATAAAAAATAAAAATAATATAATACACAATAGTTTTTTAAAATATATTTATATGCACAATAACTAGTTTACTAACTTCTAAAAGTAAAGCCTGAGGAGGATAGTTTGTTGCAAAACGATTTATATGAGCTAGAACCCCTTATGCCCTCTGGTACCTTATTCCATATTTGAGCTCCGCTATAGATAAAGCTCTTTTAAAAAAATTCTGTTCTAGGTCTAGGAATACTGAAAAAGCTTAGTTTAGGATCCCCTCAGATTGTAATCAGTTTTTGAGTTTAAATTTTGAAAAATATTACACAGTCTTTGGGGCGCTAATTCGTGAATCGTTTTGTACATGAGTCTGGCCTTCATTTGTGATCTACGCTCGTCTAAAGATGTCCACCCAGAATAAGAATAGATGGACTAGTCTGTGGAAATCACTGATTCAGGCACATTTTATACTGTAAACTACACACCCTTGCTGACATATGGGCCGCGTCAGGCAAAAAGGGCCCGGACGACATTCAAGTTAAATAATTCCTACAACGGTGTTCCTAATAACAGGTTGAAGATTGTATTGTATTCTAGACGAGAAGCGCTACATTTCATTTCTAACAATAAATGTCAGTTTCAAGAAATTGACAACACAAATCAGGGGTGAAATTTACGTGATTTTGATGCAAGGGCCCGATTACAAATAAAACTGTCCATTTGAATTCCCCGGCGCCGCCATCTTGGATCTTATGACGTCACATTGTTGGCCCTTGAGTTGAAGAGCAACCGTGTGACGTCACACGATCCAAGATGGCGGCCATAAGGAAAATTTGAGATCAAACATTTATTTTCAATGGAGGTCTCCTTTAACCATAGTTAATATAGGGGAGTGGTTAGAAAACCCGGCAAGCTTCAAAGGCGCTGCAATTTAGGTTGGAAGGGGGTAAGACAAAAGATTGTGCACGGTCATAGTTCAGTAGCGTCCCCTGAACGACTGAACCCACACGTTTCTATTGGCTAATTGATTAACATATTCCAATCTATTCGTATTCTAGTTTCGTGCACGGTTAAGGTTGGAAAAAGCGAACAAAGACCTATAAAAAAAAAAGCTTGGTTTCATAACTATTCTCCTCTATGCTTAACTATGCTTTAAGTCAGTAGAAATCGTAGAATCAAAATTAATTTAATTTGCATTCATTGGTAACTTATTTATTGAGATATGCCGTTAATATTAGGAGCATTACTGCGATTCTCATATTTACGTAACTCGAATGTATTTCCACTGTAGCATTTTAGCTACAGTCGTTCAAACGATTTGTGTCGCAAGGGAAAACAAAAAAAACAAAGTGAAACTATGTTTAAAGTGTTCAATTTGATTTCGTCAGGCTGTTCAACTTTGTGCAACAATGAATGGTTTAATGTAAAGTTTAATTAGAAATTCGAATTATTTCCGCAGTTTTAAAAGTTTACAAAACTCTGAATTAAGGGGGTTATGTCACGGTGTTGCGCATGCGTGGAGTCAATATTCAAACGGTGGCTGTTTTAAAATTGGCGACGCACAGTTAACGTCTCCTTCAATGCTTGATTGAAATGGTACACAATATTTTCCTTGAAGACTGTCTATGCACAGTTTGTTAGTAAATTTTGCATATTTGCGGCTTTGATTTTAACCATCCCACATGTGCACGGGGTTCATTAGTTCAAATGAAAATCGCTGATAATAACTGTCACCATGGAACAGCCCCTTTAAAGGACTGTGTCACGGTGAGAGACCTTTACATTAGATGTCCGGGCCGTACACCACCATCATCAGCGATTCTCTTATGAACTGACGAACCTTGCGCACCTGTGGGATGGTAAAAATCAAAGCAAATATTCAAAAAGGACTAACATTGTGTAAATATACATTCTTCAAGTAAAATATTGAAAAACTTTTAATCAGGCATTGAAGGAGGGGAGTTTACCTATTTGTGATTAATTAACAGCCACCAATCGAACACTGACTCCATACATGCGTAGTACCATGACATAGCCCCTTTAAAACACTAGAAACGAAATTGAAAATGACATTTAATTTCGTATTTTCTTCAATTGAATAATACACGTATAGCATTCCTTACCAGTGCGTTTAATAGAGTTTCATCCATCTGTAAATTACATCATGAAAATGAGGTCAAGGTTCTTGAAACGAGACTTTCTCTGCCTCAGGTAGAAACAAGACTGCCTTGTGTGCCAAACGATAAAAATGTGCAGGGAAATAAATACCATGCCAGAAAGGCGTATAAGCATTCCCTGACGGCCCAGAAACCAGGCTTTAGTACGATGGATTATTGGACGGCAAGTAATGTTTGGGGCCATTATGAAACTTTACAACGAAACCGAGATGCTTATTCACAAGCTTACAGCACGGCGCGCAAATTACCCTGGGTTCAAGAGGCTCGTGAAGAGACGAAAAAGAAGAGCCTGTGGTGCTATCTATTGAGAAAAACACGTCAAACCGGTTTTGCTGGAGATTGGTAAGCCAATGAAAATTACCTTTACATCCGGCACTCGCGGTTGCGCCTGGTAATGAGTAGATTATCCAATCAGAGGCTTCCTTTTTCTACTCTCCTTGCTTTTTCGCCTTTTATTTCGTCAAGCCAGTGAAACACGGGGTAAACGCAAATAGGTGACCACCGTTAAATGGAAACTGAACCCTAAAATCAACCCAACGTCTACACAAACATATATTCGAAAGAAATATGTTCTGCTATTTTATTTTGATGTGTTACACGCCTATGAATAGAAAATCCGAAAACCTTGCTCACAAAATCCGCTACGTACAGACGGCTCGTAATTCGTGACGTCAGGTACGGGGAATAAATTAGTTTGGCCTTGCTGTCCCGAAAAGCGGGACTAATGCTTCTAATTGCGGCCCATTGTGTTTTCTTTGTGCTGGTTCAGGGTTAGGCTATTGTTTGGGTAACCAATAACATTTCAGGTTGCAAACGGCGAGGTCTGCCCCCTGAATTGAGCCTCCACGATATAGATTAATAGAGCTTGAAGACTAATTTTCTCTTCATAGACACGCAACACAGAAAAATAAAATATCAGAACTTATTTCTTTCGAATACATCTGTACAGACGTTGGGTTGATTTTAGGGTTCACTTCCCTTGAATACGTATTCGCATACAGGACGTTCTCGTACATAATTGCGCGTCGTGCTATAAGATATAAGAGGATAATGAAGGTGTCTTCCTTGGCATACATACTTTTTACGATCAACAAACATCACTTCGTGAGAATTTAGTAGAAAACTGTGTCGTTTAGTTAATGTTAAAGTAAGAGTCATTCTTGTTTCGTATGTGTTTTTTTTACAACTAGTTTTGAGGTGAGAAAAGTTATTCGTGATTGAAGCCTGTTGATGTGTTGAAGAATATTATAGAGCAGATTTTGTATGAGTGGGACAAACTACGGCACTGACTACAGCACGGTTACTGTACGACATGTCGTGACTTTGAAATGGTTTTTGTCTTTCTGTTCCAATCAAGTTGTAGTTACGGTACAGTACGTTTACGGTACGGCTGACATGCCGTAGTTTGTCCCACTCATGCGAAATCTGCTCTAAATGCACGGTACGTTTGGTAGGTTAGAGTGAGGACAGCTAGACTGAAATGTCAACAGTTGTATTTATATCAATTCCTTTTGTAAAATAAACAATGACAACGTTCTTGCTTGCTGACTTGTTTATTTATTTCGTACTTCTTTGAACATACAAAAGTGTTTTCTTAACGCACTCTCGTAAGTACTATTTACAATATGAGCGAGCGAATTGTATGGAATTTAGAAAGCGGTTCGCCATTGTAAATCCCATACAATTTGGACGCTCATATTGTAATGTAGTTATGATATGCACTATATATAATTTAAAATATTTCTGAAATTTTGAAGAAAATCGTAAAAAAGGTTTCGGAGCAATAGTTTGCGGCACGGACATGCGCAGGGTGCACAAAAACATGTCCCACATTTGAGAGACTGTCTGTATGCATAAGAGCAGTTGCATGACCCTTGCAAGTTTACCCTGAAGTCAGTGAGAGGTTGTGGGACCTCCCTCATTCTAACGCTAGCATGTTATTATCCTTTATTATATGGACTCTAAGTATTGTCTCGACCGCAACGAAGAGACAGGAAAACCCGATGAAACTCCCCAGAACAGCTTGGAAAGATCACGAAGAATTTTGTACTGACAAGTAAGTAAAATGTATAGATAAGAATTCTTATATCAGTTTAATTGTTCATATAATAAAAAGAAAATTACACGGTGGTTTAAAGATATGAAGTCCAAAACATGCTCTCACTCGTGAATCGCCGACTCTCGAGGATAAACACACTTTGTGATAGATCCAGAATGAGTAGCCTGGCCTGCGACTACAGCCGTCTCGCATATACATATCCTAAGCTAATATACATAATTGATAAAGTAATCTATGTGTTAATATTAAAAAAATTAATGATATAATACACAATCATTTAAAATATATATATTTCTATGTACAATAACTAGTTTACTAACTTCTAAAAGTAAAGCCTGAGGAGGATAGTTTGCTACAAAACGATCATATGAGCATATGATCTAGAACCGCTGCATAATGTCACCAAGAGGAGCTGTGTATATAAAGAGATCAAGGACAGAACCGTAAAGAACACCGCAGTTCAAAGGACGACTAGACGATCTAAAGTTCTCAATGCAAACAAACTGCTTCCGTCCGGTGAGATAGGAACGAAACCAGTTGTGTACAGTTCCCTCTATACGGCCAAAGCACTCGGTGAGCCTAGACACCAATTGCAAAATCAGTATGGTGATCGACGATCAAAGCCGCTGTCAGAACTAATAGCAGTAAAACGATACATCTGTCCTCATTTTAAACCCTGATAAGCGCAGTTTCAGTACTATGACTTGCCTTATATGCTGACTGGAAGAGTTCTCAGTGCTAAGTTGTCAGTCAGATGTCGATTAAAGCTGAGAAGAAACTCGGTACTCTTTCACAAGATTTCGAATTAAGTAAACATTTAAGTTCGAAATAGTGGTGTGGGTTACAGAAAACCTCATGGTCGAGGGAAGCCTTCTTGAGTAGCGGTCTAAGCGAGTCTCTTTCATATCCTCAGTGAGAATGCCGCGCTCCAGAGAAAGATTTACGATCCTGGTAAATACTGGCATCAATAAGTCCAAACAGTCCTTAAGAACTGGTGCCGCGAGGGGATCAGGTGCACATGTTTTAATGGTTGACTTGCCAATAAGAGCAGACAGTTCTTCCACAAAGACTGGTTGAAATACCCGAAACTTAGCGCCACAGCAGATACCGATTGCTGCAGAACAAGGGTCGTCAAGTACAGTCCGGCTGCCTCAGTAGTTTCTAGACATAAACGTATCTTTGAAATTTTCTTAGCAAAAAAAATCAACAAAATCGTTTGCCAACTTTTCATCATTGTCACAATATGGCAACAACTTCTTTACACTAGAAAAAAGACGTTTAGGATCACCACAAATTTCTTCAATAAGGGCAGAATAATAGACGACGACGCTGAAGCCTCCTTCGCTTCTTTTTGTCCTCCTTGATTGTGTCATCGTACCATGGAGCTGCTGGGCGAATAGCCTGATTTTCAGACGGTACGAGGTCGTCCGGGAGGGGGAGGAAGTGAGCGGACGACCTCGTACCGTCTGAAAATCAGGCTACTGGGGGAAGAGTTATCATTCGCTTTTTTAGAGGCCATTTAAGTCACTAGTACTGGCCAGCCGAGATACGAAATTGTGATACATCAATTAACTTGAGTCTATTTTCTCTCATCAAAAGCCTTTAAAATTAATTTCTATTAAAAGTGAGGATCTGGAAAATCTGAAAAAATATAATCTACCTCTCCTCTCCCCCCACCCCCCATGCATGGTTGTTAGAAATCAAGCCGATTGTGGAGCATGCGTAGTACGACGATACATTCATCGCGGCATTTGTGGCATGTTCTTCCGTTTGGAGATAATTTCTTCCGCTGTCGGTTTAGCACAGAAACAATGTCCTAAACGATGCGGCACTTCGTGCTATATCACATTTTTTTAGTCAAAGTTAGAATATTTCAATTAGTTCAAGAGTGATTTGAGTGTTCGAAGCATCACATCGGACTGATATTATGCCTTTTATGGTCACGTTTCAAGTCAAGAGCACCCAAGCCGAACTTCGCAGCATTTAATAATCATGTGTATTGGTAAAACCAACCACCATCATCATATTATTACCACGTTCAACAAATAGACTCGAAGAAGAACACGTTTTATTCAATAATTCAGGTGAGACTAGTAGTAAAATGACTTTGAAGGCTAAAATTGAAAATTAAACGAGACTTGGCTGTATGTAAATTGAGTTTGATTGGCTATTGGGATTCTATGACTATGAATCTTCAGCATGCGTAGCAAGCGTTTTTGTGTTTTTCCCTGTTGTTTTTTTCACTCCACACCCGACTGTACACTCCTAGAATCCCAATCAAACTTTAACTTACAGCTAAGTCTCGTTTAATTTCTATTTCGCCATCAGCCTAGGTCGTTATAGCCTCCTAAGCAGACGCCACAAGCGTCTGCTCAGTAGAGCAATACATTCAATACAGCAATAAACTCTCATCATACTACGATTATACCGCAATGAATGCTCTATAAATGAACTAGGATCTTCAAGAAAACACTTCAAAGAAAGCCCACGAACAAGTTCGTTTTATTTGTTCCAAAACTGAGTCAATAGCAGCGAGGAGAATTCGCATATTTGGCAGGGCCAAACTAGAGATCACTATATAATAGAGCAGCACTGCTGTGCCACACAGTCAATAGTACTCTGCATACAGTGCTTCATTATTTGTATGTAGAAACTGTTTTAACAAGTTGAATCGCTTCTCCGAAGCAGAAAAGACTTTGGCTGAGATATCATTAGAGAGCTTGAGGAGACATTTCATTCGTCCAACAAGACAAAGCGAGCTCGAAAATCCGCGGATTGCTTGCACCAACGACGAAAGACCAAAAGCGCGTAAACTGAAGTACTCCCGTCAGAGGATTCTATTCAGGAAAATCATCCATCTATTATTTATCAGAGTACACCGGTTCATCCTGCGATAGTTCTGTTTCTGCAATTGCAGCAGAGAGATTGTTAAATAAGAGATTGGTAAGTTTACGAAAACACCCAGTTAGGATCTTGAATATGTCGCAAACTGCCTCGAAACAGTCTTCCATTTCAACAATGAATTTCGAGTGAAACCACAGGCTAACCAGATACGATAGTATGCACGCTCTGATTGGCTAAAAAGCCATGTTTTATCAGAGTATATAACATGGTTTGCCGTGTTTTATTGTTTTGAACTGGCAGTTTTCTTTTATACGATCATAAAACACTCTGGTCATTTGAGAACACTCAAGAAATATTGAAAGCACGCAGTTTCGGCTTGTGCTTGAACATTTCTCTCATGTTCTCAAATGCCCATCGTGTTTTACGATAGTATAACTGACATGGCTGAGTCTTCTTTATTTGTTAAGCAAATTCTGAATTAAAATACCTTTTGATTTAGCACACGCACATAATACAGTTTGGGCTTCCTGTGGCTCGAGTTTGTTTACATATAGCTTGGGCTTCCTGTGGCTCACCTCGCTAACTACATAAAAATACACAAAGCAGGCAACTACATTCATGGCCGCCAAGTGTACTCATACGTAGTTCACGAGATGAGCCACAGGAAGCCCAAGCTATATGTAAACAAACCCCAATCTCGTACCCAGATCCCATTTGTTTCTTACTGCGCATGCTCGACGAAATAATAGGGCTCTGGAAGAATCCGATTTTTGTGTATTCTGATTGGCTGTTCTGAACAATGCAATTTTACCGGAAGTCAAACATAAAGTAATTTATTTGGACAAATGCATTGAAAATTGGGGGTATCTAAACGCTAAAACCCGTTGGATTTTACCTAAATGGTTGTCGATCTCTTCAGGGATTCTTAGATATTTGCTTGCATCCTATCGGGAGTTCAAATCACTTCAGCGGCAAACTCAAATCATACGGTACATGAATTCGAAAATCGAACCCAACCAGCAGTAGCAGTTGATATAGCCGAGGGATTTACCGTAACAGATAGGTAATACTACGCATTCCCATTTTAACAACATTGTTCGTAAGTGCTCTATAGGCAGAAGTGGCGGCATTTTCCGATCTCTTAAATTTGTGAACTGGCACTGATCGCTTAAATATAAGCGTTTGTACTGATGAGAATGCAACGAACTCCAGCCTTCAAGGAGCTAAAATACGAGAGAATGGCAAGTAAAAATGCCTTGACTTGCTTCTACGGTGTATTCAGTTGCTGTTTGTGTGGTCATCGGGCTCAGGTAAGGCGATTTCAGCGATCAGTTTTCGATCCTCATGAATCATCTTCACGTGTACTGGAATCTGTAATGTCTGATGAATCCACCGATACCGAAACACGAGCCTGATGCATGAAAATAAAGCCTTAAAATCCAAACTGAAAACGGCAGAAGATGAAAGAGACTCCCTACGGGTTGCCCTGGCACTAGCAAGCAAAATATCACTATCAAAATACCGGGCGAACTTCCAAATCTAAACCAAAACATAGGCCTGAGGCGCTGAGCGAGAATCGAACCCGAAGAAACGACTTCTCAATGATAAGCATGCGCAGAGTTGCCGGAAGTCCGTGATTCGCGGACTTCCGGAATCGGATTCTTCCAGAGCCCTATTATTTCGTCGAGCATGCGCAGTAAGAAACAAATGGGATCTGGGTACGAGATTGAACAAACCCGAGCCACAGGATGCCCGAGCTGTATTATGAGCGCGTGCTAAATTAACACATACACAGCAGAATAAAGTCAAAAGGTATTTTATTTCACAATTTGCTAAGAAATAATGGATTAACATCAGTGGCAGATACACAAAATGAGAGGATGGTTAGCCTGTGGTGAAAGCGACAATCGAAGACTGGTGGAAAAAGGGCATAAGTAGTATGTTTAGAGCGCTTAATTAAACTGACAAAAACAAGATTTTACTTGAAATGTAACAGGAATGCAATACGGCTCAACAGCAAAAATATTTATTTTGGTTTTGTTATTCTATATTGGGGGGAAGGGGGGGGGATGGAGATAGATCTAGAAACAACATTATCGCGCGCGCGCTCATTGGCTATACGTTTCGGCAGGAAATACCTTACCGCTTACATAGAGGTTGCGTCTTCTGTCGAAGTAAACTGTTAATATTTTGGAGCTAAGAAGGCCATTTCGGTAAGTTTCGCGGTCTGAGCTTTCCAAAGATAGTCGTGTCGGGCCTGGTTTGTGCTTCGCCTGGGGACTTCTAAAAGATTCTAAGATGAAACCGTATAGAGTTTCCCTGTCAAAAGTTTTGCTGTGTACCCACAATTCTTTTTGGCCCGTGTAAAGTCCGAAGGTAAACCGAAGAGAATCGGGTCTAATCTGTGTTAGCTATGGGGATAGCTCGCGAGGATTTCGGAAAGATTATAGTTTTAAACAGCAAAGCGACTAAACTCTGTCGGCCGTGCAATAAGTCCGCTTTACAATCAAAATAAGTGAAAGTGTGGAAACCTAAGTACTTAAACAACGTTTCATTTTGACTGACACACTATAGCGTGAAGCGAATTTTTGATGAGTGAATGGCTAATGTTTCAAATTTCAAATTAAATCAATACGGCAATGCAAGGAAAAATAAACAAACAGAATTAATGAAAGAATGTGATATAAAGTGGTAAGCTGTAGTGCTAAGTGTGCACGCCCTACGAGGGAAAGAGAAAAAATCTCTGACCCAAGTGGGACTCGAACCCAACGACCTCCAGGTTACATGTCTGGCGCTCTACCAACTGAGCTATCAAGTCAGATGACAGCAATCGTGGGTATTGGTGCGTTTTATGGGGTCACGGCGATTATATATGTATATATATGGTAGAGCGCCACTTGGGTCAGATATTTTTTCTCTTTCCCTCGTAGGGCGTGCACACTTAGCACTACAGCTTACCACTTTATATCACATTCTTTACACTTACTAGTGCTACGCGGCAAACATGATTCAATATCATAACTACATATACATATATAATCGCCGTGAACCCATAAAACGCACCAATACCCACGATTGCTCTCATCTGACTTGATAGCTCAGTTGGTAGAGCGCCAGACATGTAACCTGGAGGTCGTTGGGTTCGAGTCCCATTTGGGTCAGAGATTTTTTCTCTTTCCCTCGTAGGGAGTGCACACTTAGCACTACAGCTTATCACTTTATATCACATTCTTTACACTTACTAGTGCTACGCGGCAAACATGATTCAATATCATAACTACATATAGAATTAATGAAAGGCTTGAAAAAACCAAAAGAAGAAAACATAATTAAGTTAACTGAAACTAAAAGAACTGTTTGACCTGTACTGAAACTGAGTATTGTGTGTGTAAATTTCACGATTTTCGCGAAAGAAAAACAAAATTGGGCAAACATACTACTTACGCCATTTTTCCACCGAGGTCTTCCATTCGCCATATCAGAAGCTCTCTCTGATTAGCTAATCGCTGAGAAAGGAGTGTATTGCTCAACTGAGCAGACGCTTGTGGTGCAGAAGTGAAAATGGAAGTTGAAGTGGGGGTCTGCTTTAGGAGGCTAAGGTTGTTACAGAGTGGTACAAGATTTTAGAGTTGTCATTGAGACATTGTTGACTGAATAGACACAGTCAAGGAATTATAATAGGTACATCGTATCTGACATTTTTATTTACGTCAAACTAAACATGAACAGAATGTTATTCTGTAAGGTACCGTAAACATCCGTGTATAAGCCGCACCCCAAATTTAGGGAAAAAACGTTTTTTGAAAAATACAAAAACTAATTATAAAATCTTTTGTCCGAGTTCATAAACGCTTGTACTTGATGCCAAACTTCTTCCAAAAATAGAATAATCTTTTGTTGGAGTTCATAAACGCTCGTACTTGAAGCAAAACTTCATCAGATTGTCATAAATACATAATCGCAACTTTAATTCGATCGAATATGGTTCAACTTGCCTTGTCATTTCTTGTGTATATTTTAACCTGCAGTCTTTAAATCACTCCAGAATTCTTCCGCTTTTATTCTCCCATTAACTAACAACAATTCCAAGGAACCGCTTTCCCTTAATCGCTAGAACAAGAAAGGTTTTCTGGCGAAACTACACTTGCACGAGTAGGTCTGAGGTGCGCCATTTTGGATTTTCATTAACTAGTGCCAAACTCCCACGTGTAAAATTGCGAAGAATGCCTGGTTAGATGCCTGCTTTGACAAGCGCTGCGAATCAGCGTATTTTGGGAGGTAAATAAGCTTAATCGCATTTAAATATTCACGAAATTCTAATATATTAGGTCTAAGGTGGGTCTTAGAAGAGTTTTTGCTTTAATTCTTTCAAACTGCGTGTTTTGTTTTCCAATGATTATGCTTAAATTGCTATATTACACGATCGGATGCGATTTGAACCTGATTGTAATATACGCACCGTCGCATAATAAAAGCTTCATACAGGTTCATGATATGTAAATATATGTTAATGTTGGGTCTCCTTTCTAGGTGGTAGATAAGCCGCACCCTCGATTTTTAACGAAAATTTTGGGTGAAAAGTGCGGCTTATCTACAGGTGTTTACGGTACTATCCTTGTGGCACTATCACAAACTGGATAATATACAATGTATCCTTCACATTCTTAAACTCAAGACAGAACAGGCCAAGGTGTACTAAATATGAATAGTAATGATATTATTTAATTGACAACTGCATGAACATGTAAACATAGATATGTAAACATTTCGGAGTCTTATCATAAGGGACGGACCATTAGATATTTGAGGGGGGGAGCTTCATATTTAGCCATCCCAAGACAAATTTGGGAAGTAGGCTCAAGGGCTCAAAGGCTAGAATCCTGAAGTTTCTGGATGTTGGTTTATAGTACGCCATGGGCAAAAGAGTTTTAAGAGCACTTTTGTAGGGGGTCATCAAGGATTTTACCTACTTCTACACCAAAATGAACCCTCCCCCTAAATATATGTAGTCATTGTTGTAACGTGCAGAGTATAACTATAGACGTGTGTTCAATACTAAGACGTTTAATGGAATGAATCAACTTCAATCAGTATTCAATTAAATATAGCTGTGGTAGCATGGTGATCATATGTGGTCTATTATTAGAGGTGTCATAGTAGCCTAATCAAATACGTCAATCGCGTAACATCCCCCTTCCTTTGAGGTTGAATAACATTTGTTGTACTAATTAATCTTGTCAGCTACAACTCCAAAATAATTAACATATTCAAATAATTCAAATAATTAATAAGTGTTCATCATGAAATCATTGTCTTGTCCATATTAATATTTCGTAACTTTCACTAGTTCTGAGACAAGTCCTTATTTCTTAACGTAGTCCTTGAGCCACGCAGGTTCCCTTGTAGACCTCTTCGGTCGTGGAGTGACAGCTGGCGGTACTGTCATTGGTTCCAGCTGCTCCTTATACTGTGTCACTGGTTGGTCCAGTTTCTTGTCCGGGGGCGGTCCTGTGTCTGTTCCTTTTGGTTCCGTGTTCTGCGGTGTAGGTGTTTGTGGTGAACCCTTCTGTTCTTTCAGGTCCACTCGGTTTCTCCGGTATGTTCTCTCGTCCGTCTCGACTTCGTACGATCTCTCGTCATATCTCTTGATGACTGTCGCCTTGTCCCAGTCCCTCTTACCAAGCTTAAATGGCCTCATTCTTACAATATCTCCTTCCTTTAGAGGAGGGAGGTCGCGTGCCCCTCTGTTGTAGTATGTGGCCTGATTGGCTTGCTTCGCCTTCGTTTCCTTGACGACTTTCTCTGGACGAACCGTTTGTGGCTTCAGGAGCTGTGCTGTCACAGGTAGCTGTGTCTTGCAGCGTCGCCCTGCAGTCGCTGGGCTGGACTGGTTTCCATAGATTCAGTCGGCGTGTTCCTTAGCGCAAGTACTGACAGGTACAAGTCACCTTGTGTTTGCTTGGCCTTCCTCAGGAGTCGCTTTGCGTCTTTGACCGCTGCTTCTGACTTCCCATTGCTCTGTTGGTGTTCTGGACTTCCTGGCTGGTGTTCAAAACCCCACTCATGCGCAAAGTTGGAGAATTTCTCATATTGGAATTGTGGCCCATTGTCACTTATAACAATGTCTGGTATCCCCTGTCTTGTGAAATGAGACTTCAGTTTCTTTATAACCGTGGTTGCCTTGGTGCCAGGAAGGTAGTCGATTTCCCAGAAGTTTGAGAAATAGTCTACAGTGATCAAATACTCCTTGCCATCGATCGTGTAGATATCAGTGCCGATCTTTTCCCATGGACGCTCTGTTGCTTCATGGCTCATCAGAATCTCCTTCTGCTGCTTTGCTCCGTAGGTAGTGCATGCTTCACACTGCGAGACATGCTCCTTTATTTCGGCCCTCATCCCGGGCCAAAACGTGCATTCTCTGGCTCGCCTTAGACATCCGTTCACGCCTGTGTGTGAGCTGTGTAGCCGCTCCTTCATCGTTTGACGCGTGGACTTTGGAATGAGCAGACGCTCTCCTTTGAACACGAGCCCATCATACACCGCTCAGCTCATCTCGATAGCTGTAGTAGGATGCGACTACAGCTGGTAGATCCTTCTTCTCCTCCGGCCAACCGATCTGTATGCTTTCCTTCAGCTGCTGTAGTGTATCGTCCTTGAGTGTGCAGGTCTTGATCTCTTGCAGTCGTTCCTCAGTCATCGGCAGGTGCTTGACTGCGTTTATTCGCTCAAACTCGCCTTGAGTGTTCTGCGTTGTGGGTAGAAATGCCCGACTCAGCGTGTCTGCCATGTACTTTTCCGGTCCAGGCTTGTACACGATGTGTACGTTGTACTTCTGCACTTTCAGCAGCATCCCCTGTAGTCTCTTAGGTGCACTCCTCAGTGGCTTGGTCGCAATTGCTGCTAGGGGCTTGTGATCGCTCTGTACCGTAACACTGCGACCTTACGCGTATTGATCAAACTTCTGAAGCGAGAATACCACTGCCAGCATCTCCTCTATTTGCGCGTATCGAGTCTCCGGCTCTGTCAGTGCACGACTTGCGAAGGCGATAGGTTGTCCGTTCTGCATCAGGGCTGCTCCCAGTCCCTTCTCGCTGGCATCACACTGCATTGATAGCTCTTGGTCCGGGTCATAGTACCTCAGTAGTGGTGCAGTGGTCACTACCGGTAGATCCTTCACCTTCTCGAAGGCTGTGTCATGCTCATGGCGCCACTTCCACTTGGCCTCCCTATGTGTCAGCTGCTGGATCGGTTCCAATACTTGGGCTAGGCGAGGCAGGAATTTTCCAAGGTAATTGACAAACCCTCAAAATCGCCTGACTGACTTGACGTTGTCAGGTTTTGTGCATCTTTTCCACTGCCTCCACCTTCTCTGGATTAGGCTTCAGTCCTTCAGCCGTGATCAGGTGACCCATGTATGGTATCTCCTTGCACTGCAATTTTAGTTTTCTCTTGTTCAGCTTTACACCAGTCTCTCTGCAGCGCTGTAAGAACTGTGTAAGCTTCTCATTGTGATCTTCCCTTGCCTCTTCCTCGGTGTCTCCGACTCCATAGATGACCATATCATTGTGTACAGTTAGAAGATCGTCCAGTCTATCGAGTGCTTGGTGTAGTCTCTTCTGGAAAATCTCCGACGCAACGCTTACACCAAACGGCAGTCGTTTCCACCGGTATCGTCCGTACGGCGTGTCGAACGTTGTAAGGCGGCTTGACTCGTCATCCAACTGCACATGCCAGTAGCCGTTCCGCGCAAGATGACTGGCAATGGATATCTTTCTCTCTTAAGAGCTTTGTTTAGTTGTTTCAGGTCTAAACAAAGTCTCAGTTCTCCTGATTCCTTCGTGGCGATAACTAGGTTACTAACCCAGTTAGTTGGCTCATAAACGGGTGCTAAGACTCCCAGCCCCATCAGTCTCTCAAGTTCCGTTTTTAGTTTAGGCTTAACTGCAAACGGCACTCTACGCGAAGGCGCAACGTTAGGCGGCACTGTTGGGTCTACAGTCAGATGCTGTTCTCCCGCCAGTGTCCCTAACTCGCCTTCAAACACGTCTTTGTGTTTCTTGATGATTTCTTGCCCGGTCTGTTGTTTATTTCTCTGTTTGGTCGCGGAGATAATCTCAAAGTTCTCTTTGTGAACTTGAATGAAACCCATTTCCTGTATTACATTGGCGCCTAACAACGGGGTCAAATTTTGCTTGACAACTATAAATTCGACTGCATACTTCCGGTTGTTCTTTCGGTTTACAACAGTCACGTGACATGTTCCTTCCGGTTTTAACTCCGTCTTGTTCACATCTGTAACACTTTCTTGGTGGGCCTTATCTCTGTGTTGTCAACGTATCTTTTCGGCAAGACATTAACAGTGGCACCACAGTCAACATGGAACTTGATCTTGTTTGTGCCGATCATCATGTTTACTATCAGCACGGGCCGCGCCGACTCTGTTTACGGTTTCCGATTTTACGGTCACTGAGTAGCCATATTCCAAATCGCTTGAGTCCTCGTCCGTTTCTTCTTCAACTTGATGTGTCTTCTCTTGCCGGCACTGCTTTGCGAAGTGGTTTTTCTTGCCACATGAGTTACATGTTTGGCCCCACGCTGGACAGTTGTCACGCCCGGTTCGGTGTTTGCGTCCACAATAACCGCATGGTTTTGTATCTGGCTTTTGTCGGCTGTCACCCGCTTTCCGGTTTGGCGGCCTTGTTTTCGTGCTTTTCTGCTCTCGGCTCTTTCTTGTTGACTTTAGTTTGTGGATCTCTTCAGCTTTGTTCCCTTGATCCATGTTTCTGATTTGTTTTGCGGAAACTTCATCACTTCTGACGATCTCGATATATTTCTGTAATGCAAGCTTCGATTGCCGCAGCAGGCGCTTTCGTGTGTTGGCATCTCGTATCCCCAACACGAGTCGGTCTCGTATTAGCGAGTCATGTAAACAAACACAAAAATTGCAAGACTGCGCTAAAGTCCTGAGTTCCGCGACGTATTTATCAATACTCTCTCCGTCCTTTTGGTCGCGGCTGTTGAATACGTATCTCTCATACATCTCGTTGGTTTCTCCGATCGCGTATGCATCGAATTCCTTGAGAATTCCATCTAGCTTCTCTCTGTTTTCTTCGGTCATATCGAAACTATTAAAGGTCTTCACCGCTTCGGTCCCGATGGAGTATAGGAACAACGCTACGCGATACTCCTCCATCTGCTGGCTGAGTTTCGTCACAATCGCGTTGTTCTTCCACTGTTGCTTGTAGACTTTCCAGTTCACTGCTTTTTTCTTCGCTGTCAATTCAGCCCGGTTGGCGGCTGGATTCCTTGTAACATCGGCGGTTGGTTTGGCTGAACTGGCACTGTTCCCGCGGCACTGGATCCTGATGCTTCACCCATCGTTCTGTAGACTCTATACTGTCCTACTCGTTACTACTATTTCAAAGTTTCGCTTAGGAATTAACCGCTTGCCACCATGTAACGTGCAGAGTATAACTATAGACGTGTGTTCAATACTAAGACGTTTAATGGAATGAATCAACTTCAATCAGTATTCAATTAGCCAGTAACAAAACGAGCGGGGGACTGGAACCGAGTCAGTAAAACTAATGCAATTAATAACTAGTCAAAGTGAACATTATTTTCCAAAAGAACAGATCAAACTTAGCTAGTCTGGAAAGTTTGGTGAACTTTGGTTCGATATTGACATTGCTAGAATGCATCAAATATGTCAATTTCCCCATACAAACTCTCTTATTTTTTAACGTTATCTCTCCAAACCATACATTCATTGTAAAATTTTGGAGGGACAAATAAATTTCAATTGCTTATAATTCAGACAAGATTCACTTCGATCACGTCAAACTTGGCACACATGCTAATTTCGACGTGCTCTATCATGTGATGAACTTCATTTTAGAATTAGAGTAATTCTGATAAATTCTGTTCCAGTCCCCTGCTCGTTTTGTTACCGGCCAATTACATATATATAGCTGTGGTAGCATGGTGATCACATGTGGTCTATTATTAGAGGTGTCATAGTATCCTAATCAAAGACGTCAATTACGTAACAATATCATTACCATGGAATTTTCATCTGACCAATAATAAGCTGTTCTTAGTCAATCGTTTTGAATGCATCGTCGTTGGATTGCTTTGAAGCTGGCAGGAAGTTTGTTTGGGGGGAATACAGAGAATTTAAGGTTATTTAAAGCCTTTTCATCATTATTTTATTGAGTGCTGGAGGACATAAGCATCATTAAGTCTGATGAGAGCTAACATGTAAATCAGCGCTTTCTCGAAGAACTGAGTCTGTGCCTGGTGTTTTGACTGAGAAGGAGCCTTGTTTCTTGCTCGTAGGGATGGGCCATGAGCACTTCAGTCATCTTGCCGTGGGCTTTATAAATGGGGGGCTGGAGCCACCTATCATAGCTTTTTTGCAATATTGGACAACATTTACTTGCCATTGATTCCAATATGAAGGTATTACTAAGGTTGAAATGACTTTAGACTTAGTATATATTTTGAAGAATGAAGATGAGCAAGGGCCATGCATGCTGCTGGTTGATTGGATTTTCAGGCACACTTTGTGGTCAGTGGCTGAATTTAGCTTGCTCTGAAGTGCTTATGGAATGGATGGATTGGTGCTGGGCAAGTTTAAGGTTACCGGATACCTTCAGGGTGCGTTTCCAGTCTAAATTATGTAGCGCCTCGAGAAAACATCGTAGATAAATCATTCATGTATCATTTTAAAGCTTATAAAATTGGCTACAAGAATACATACAAAGTTTTGAGTTCTTTGAAAATCTCGAATTTTCCGCCATCCCGTTTCTCCGATCTAGTGAGATGGCTTTCAGAAGTTCCGACTCCGAAAATATTTTAAAGTTTAAAAATCTGTTTGCTTTGTCGTATTTCAGAGGAATCGTATTACAAAACCGTGTCGGGGAATTTCAAAATTCGATTTAGTTCAAAAGTTATCATGCTTTCCGTGAAAAGGCGAAAAATAATCCGAGTAGATATCCCGCATACGTCGTCAAGAGCTCTCATTTCAGAATTTCCCAATTCTCCGACACGGTTTTGCAGCTGAGATATCAATTGACATTTTGTGAAAATTTCGCACAAATGGAATTAATTCCTCTTGAGTGGGAGCTTTTTTAAAACTCTATTTTGATTGAAAATCGAAAGCGAGAAAATAGCACTTCAAAAAATCTAGCCGTCTGTCGTGCGTGAATCTGAAGCCCCGCCTCTCCAACAATTAGCAAGCTCTTGGCCAATCATTTCTCATCACAGTTCAACTATCTGTCAAAATTTCCCGCCAATGTTGATTTCCGATCAAAGCAACACGCCGCATCGAGAATTTTTTTTTTTTTTATCTTTTGTGTGACTTGAAAAATGGTAGCGGTAAGAGTCAGCTGGTTTCCCAGGCTAGAAAAATGGGAAAGACAAAAAGACCTCGAGGGGCAAAGCCAAGGTGAACACCTATAGAGATCACGCCTTGAATGCCAGCATAGTTAGTAGAGGAGACAGCGATTTGCAGGCGTCTAAAACAGCACGGCAATAGCGAGATCGTGGTTAAACCGATTCAGGGTCACCGCCAGACTACGTTTCCATCTAAGCTTTCTTGGAAACAAATATTCTCTCGGCTGGCTCTTATCAATTCTACTTTATGTTCAGATGTGGACCACTCGGCACTCTGTCTGAAAGTGAAAATACGAACGCTTGTCGGGTTTTGCGAGGACTCCTATTTGGCTTTGTAATTGTATTGTTTGGCCTCGTTTTGCTTTTCTTTTTTCTTTCTTTTTCAAGCTTAGGGTTAGGGCATCCTGCTTGCTTTTTGTAAGATATAAGGCCAACATCCGATGGAATTGTGGAATCGTGTGTGGAAAAACGTTTCTCAATAAACGTAAACTTTGGTATATGAAATGATTTCCCACACCGTCGTTACGGGCGAGTGAGCACTTGTCATGTGTTTATTGATCTGCTGTCAATCAAAAATAACCTTTTACTTCCGGTTAAAAACTTCCTTTTGGTATTTCTCCGTCAATATATTTTTTTTGAACGGAGTTTTTGGTATATGAGACACTACTACTAAAACTACATTTCTGTGTGAAAACATTTTTTTTCCATCTTTTTCGTTTTGAAGGTATCCGGTAACCTTAAGTGTTCAGGGACAGAAAGTGAGGTTAGTGCAAACTTGAAAGCCTATATTTGATGACAGTGAAGCATGCATTTTTGTATGAAAATTTAGAACCTTTTTCTGTAAGTTTCATTTTAGCCACTTTCTGAAATGAAATAATGTTAACTATATGTAAAGAAAGGAGGATGTAGATGACATTATTCATTTTTAATATGCCTGATGCATTCAATACGATCGTTTGTCAAATTTTATAATGTTATGCTGTGTGGGAATCTCAGGGCTTTGCTCTTTAAACTTACATCTGCAAGCAAGACTGAAACACTCAAAGCAAGTAACCAGTAAAAACCACAGGAGTGGCCTGTGGGCAATAAAGCGTTAAGCCCACATTTTTAGTGGCCCAGCCGCCATGGCCAGCAGCCTGTGGCTGTCAGAGTAGTTCAATTACCCAGTAGCCTATAAATAGATTGTAATGCTTAGCACTTAAATTAATGTCCACTTCATGTCTCCAGTGCTCCCCTCCCATATAGACAGTCAGCTGTGTACATTGTATGTTACATCCAGGTTTTGTTTCCATAATGTTTTACAATGTATAATTATTATTTAACTAATAATATACATGAAAAATATTCTCAATTCTGATTGGTTGAGGGCAATGCAATTTCAAGGAAACACAGTGCAGGAAAAAGGAAACATAGTGCGGAAAAGAGGAAATACGATGCAAATTTCTTTGGAAAGCAATGAAACATTTCCTTTCGACTTCTGAGAACACTGAAACAATTTGAATGAATTTGAAAGTGTGAACTATGACTATTATGGTTTGTTGACTGAATAAAATACTTTGTCACATGCATGACTCGCCAACGTCACTTCCTGACATTTTTTCACGTATATTATTAATAAGTAATCATACGGTTTTCTCGTGCAATTTGGGATTAATTTTCACTCGTGTGTTTTTCAAAGAGCTGATACTCTTTGAAAAACCCACTCGTGCAAATTAATCCCAAATTGCACTCGAAACCATATGATTACCTATACAAACAGTCAGGATGATTCTCCATATTCTATGTTCAATAACAAATTAATATTCCAACTTCCTGCACAGTACAAACTCCAAGCAGGTGATTAGAGGCTGTGTTTTATTGACAAATACAGGAATGCACTGACTGTACGATGAACTCCAAATTTCTTTATACTGCATTTGGCCTGGTGCAGTAATCTTTATTTCATCATACAGTCAGCGCATGCCTGTATTTGTCAGTATTCACTATTTTGAGTTCATCGTACAGTCAGCGTGTGCCTGTATTTGTCAGTATTGACTATTTTGAGTTCTTCGTACAGTCAGCGCGTGCCTTATTTGTCAGTATTCACTATTTTGAGTTCATCGTACAGTCAGCGCGTGCCTGTATTTGTCAGTATTGACTATTTTGAGTTCTTCGTACAGTCAGCGCATGCCTGTATTTGTCAGTATTCACTATTTTGAGTTCTTCGTACAGTCAGCGCTTGCCTTATTTGTCAGTATTGACTATTTTGAGTTCTTCGTACAGTCAGCGCATGCCTGTATTTGTCAGTATTCACTATTTTGAGTTCTTCGTACAGTCAGCGCGTGCCTGTATTTGTCAGTATTCACTATTTTGAGTTCTTCGTACAGTCAGCGCGTGCCTTATTTGTCAGTATTCACTATTTTGAGTTCTTCGTACAGTCAGCGCGTGCCTGTATTTGTCAGTATTGACTATTTTGAGTTCTTCGTACAGTCAGCGCATGCCTGTATTTGTCAGTTTTCACTATTTTGAGTTCATTGTACAGTCAGCGTGTGCCTGTATTTGTCAGTAATAATTATGTTGAGTTCATCGTACGTGTGCCTGTATTTGTCAGTATTCACTATTTTGAGTTCATCGTACAGTCAGCTCGTGCCTGTATTTGTCAGTATTCACTATTTTGAGTTCATTGTACAGTCAGCGCGTGCCTGTATTTGTCAGTATTCACTCTTTTTCGTTCATCGTACAGTCAACGCGTGCCTGTATTTGTCACTGTTCAATATTTTGTGTTCATCGTACAGTCAGCGCGTGCCTGTATTTGTCACTATTCTATATTTTGTGTTCATCGTACAGTCAGCGCGTGCCTGTATTTGTCACTATTCAATATTTTGTGTTCATCGTACAGTCAGCGCGTGCCTGTATTTGTCAGTATTCAATATTTTTTGTTCATCGTACAGTCAGCGCGTGCCTGTATTTGTCACTATTCAATATTTTGTGTTCATCGTACAGTCAGCGCGTGCTTGTATTTGTCAGTATTCAATATTTTGTGTTCTTCGTACAGTCAGCGCGTGCCTGTATTTGTCACTATTCAATATTTTGTGTTCATCGTACAGTCAGCGCGTGCCTGTATTTGTCAGTATTCAATATTTTGTGTTCATCGTACAGTCAGCGCGTGCCTGTATTTGTCACTATTCAATATTTTGTGTTCATCGTACAGTCAGCGCGTGTCTGTATTTGTCAGTATTCAATATTTTGTGTTCTTCGTACAGTCAGCGCGTGCCTGTATTTGTCACTATTCAATATTTTGTGTTCATCGTACAGTCAGCGCGTGCCTGTATTTGTCACTATTCAATATTTTGTGTTCATCCATAGTTAATAGAGTGGAATGGTTATGAAACCCGGCAAACTTCAAAGGGGCTAACAAAGGCGCTGCGATTTATGTTGGAAGGGGGCAAGACAAAAGATTGTGCAGGGTCATAGTTCATTAGCGTCCCCTGAACGACTGAACTCACACGTTTCTATTGGCTGATTGATTAACACATTGGAATTTCTATTGTGTTTTGTGCAGGGTAGTGGTTGAAAAAAGCTAACAAAGACATATAACAAAGAAGGTCGCTGGGTTTCATAACCATTGCACTCTACCTTATTATAGGAAATTAACAATGCACGTTGACAACGCGAAAAAAATTAACGTTACACTAAATTAACGCGAATTTTTCAAAAGTTAGGTTTACATGCATTAAATTAACGCGAATTTTTCGATAAGCATCTTGCTTTATTTACTGCGATTTTCATAATTCTGCAAACTCGCACTTTACATTTCTGAACGCCAAACTGCGTTTTGGCTTCCGTCAATAAAACCTTCCAAGACAAGTGCACGGATGTTTCTAAGTTTTTTTTAAAGCCGAAAATTTGGGTTTGAAGCCTAACTAGACCCTATCAATTCAAAAGATCTTTCAAAGCCTCACGGTGAAATCACCAAGAGCTGCTCACTCGTTTGATTGACGGAAACCAAACCGCAATAGTGACTCTGAAGAGCCAATAGAGGAGTCATGAACTAATAAGGTTTTGAAATGAAATAAAGGTGCTTTAAAATAACCATGTTGTAAAATAGCGTGCATTAAATTTACATCGACATTAATTAAGATACATTAAATTAACGCGAATTTTGTAAAATCGCGTTAATAAAGTGCATTGTTAATTTCCTATAATAAGGTATTAACTATGGTTCATCGTACAGTCAGCGCGTGCCTGTATTTGTCAGTATTCATTAAATTGTGTTCATTGTGCAGTCAACGCGTGCCTGTATTTGTCAGTATTCATTAAATTGTGTTCATTGTGCAGTCAACGCGTGCCTGTATTTGTCAGTATTCATTAAATTGTGTTCATTGTGCAGCCAACGCGTGCCTGTATTTGTCAGTATTCATTAAATTGTGTTCATTGTGCATCAGCGCGTGCCTGTATTTGTCAGTATTCATTAAATTTTGTTCATTGTGCAGTCAACGCGTGCCTGTATTTGTCAGTATTCATTAAATTGTGTTCATTGTGCAGTCAGCGCGTGCCTGTATGTCAGTATTCATTAAATTGTGTTCATTGTGCAGCCAGCGCGTGCCTGTATTTGTCAGTATTCATTAAATTGTGTTCATTGTGCAGTCAACGCGTGCCTGTATTTGTCAGTATTCATTAAATTGTGTTCATTGTGCAGTCAACGCGTGCCTGTATTTGTCAGTATTCATTAAATTGTGTTCATTGTGCAGTCAACGCGTGCCTGTATTTGTCAGTATTCATTAAATTGTGTTCATTGTGCAGTCAACGCGTGCCTGTATTTGTCAGTATTCATTAAATTGTGTTCATTGTGCAGTCAACGCGTGCCTGTATTTGTCAGTATTCATTAAATTGTGTTCATTGTGCAGCCAACGCGTGCCTGTATTTGTCAGTATTCATTAAATTGTGTTCATTGTGCAGTCAACGCGTGCCTGTATTTGTCAGTATTCATTAAATTGTGTTCATTGTGCAGTCAACGCGTGCCTGTATTTGTCAGTATTCATTAAATTGTGTTCATTGTGCATCAGCGCGTGCCTGTATTTGTCAGTATTCATTAAATTTTGTTCATTGTGCAGTCAACGCGTGCCTGTATTTGTCAGTATTCATTAAATTGTGTTCATTGTGCAGTCAACGCGTGCCTGTATTTGTCAATAAAACATGCCGCCAGTCTGTAGCCCTTAAATTGAATGCCTATCCAGAAAGAAATTCTTGAGCAGCATTATAAGTATAACAAAATAAGCACACTGAGCAGCCAATGAAATTGTGTTCTTAGGATGTTCACATGATTAATATTATAAATTGAGATAGAAGCCAATATAAAGACTAAGAAACCCCATTAAATGCTATTACATATTATTTACAGAGCTTGGGCTACCTGTGGCCAATCAGTTGATGTGGCACAGACCTCACAAGGGAGAACATTATTGATCAACTTGTAGAAGCATCCAGATGATGATTTGTCAATCTGAAGAAGTACTTGTAAGCTCAGCATGTAATTCATCTAAAAAAAATCACCTCGAGGGTCAACTTTAGTTGGTTAACTCACAGTCGTCGTTCCACAAAGCAGAAGGTCACAGATTGAAGACAATCAGTTATTGGGTCTATTACAAGAACTACAAATGTACTATCATCATTTCAGCAGATATAAGTCACCATGTTTTACAAATCAAAGAAAATGTCTGTTTCAAAATTAACATGACTGTAAGTAACACATGAAGAAGAGATGAAGGGACAATTTCATTTTGAGATTACTTCATTGGCCAGACTCAAGTGGAGAACGGCCCTGCAGGTTGGTCGATATATGTTCAATTTGCCCAGACTTGAAACATGTTGACTTGACTGGATGCAGTGAGAATACAAAAGATGTAATGTTAGGCTCACCGACAGTCAATGAATTTTCAATTAAGGATGTTAGTATTGATTCTGATGTCACTGTTATAGACTATGCAGAAAACATAGAAGCCATCCGCGAGATTTATATCATTTTGAAGAATCAACAGTCATATAAACAACGCCTGGAACTTGCCGTTGAGGTTATTAGCAGAGAGGATGCTAAAAGATATGCAAATCAAATAAGAGAAGCAGTAAACCAAAAATTAATTTCACAATATCTTGCAGTATGGGAATGGGCTCTTCTGCACCTCGCATCATATGCTGGTGATGTGGAACTGATTAACATTCTTGTTCACCAAGGAGTAGATGTGAACTCCAAAGACCAATATGGGGTAACTGCTGTGTGGTATGCAGCAACTTCGGAGGTTATGAATACACTTGTCATCCTTGGAGCAGATATAAACGTTTTTAAAGAGAATGTTTTTGACAGTGAGAACCCGTTGATGTACCACTGCAAGAAAGACAGCGTTGATGTTATCAGACTTCTAATAGAAAACGGAGCTGATGTTAATGTAAGAGATATAAATTGTAATAGATCAGCATTGTTTTTTTCGCAGAGTGAATACGTCACTCGCCTTTTGATCGAGTCTGGTGCTGACATCGAAATCATTGATGTTGAAGGTAGGAACTGTCTCTTTTACTCAACAAATGAAAGCATTCTGCTTGCCCTAATTGAAAGTGGCATTGATGTTAATTGCAGGATCAAATTGAGTGGAAAGACAATACTGTTTGGCTTAACAGCTGAAGGGCTCTGCAACATCGTAGGCCTGTTGGTAGAACGTGGCGTGGATATTAAAACTGTTGACAGATATGGCAGGACGTGCCTGTTCTACTTGACTGACCCAGAAGTTGTTCGTGTATTAGTGAGCAATGGAGCAAACATCAATGCTAGGGATAACATGGGCAGAACTCCATTATATCATGCCATACAACATCTGTTCTCAAGCGATTCTGCAAATCTTTTACATACGCTTATTGATTGTGGAGCGACACTAGATGTCAAGGATAACTGCAACGTGAGTGTGTTGTCCTATCTTATTCACTTGATGTTCACTGAATGCGAGATTTACCGGGAGTGTGACATCTGCTCTATAAATAACATTTTAGAAGACCCTACAACAACAGGAGGTCCTAGGCCGGGATATAATCAATATGTGGCAATGGAGGAAGTTGAGGATGAGAGGTTTCTTCGACGTTTCTTGCTGGAGTTGAGTACATCATCCTCCGATAGGTTGAATGAAATATTTCGTTTACTTGCTGCCCTTGGTTTTACATCAGATGATATTTGCAAGGAACTTGTAGATGCTTCCCTGTCCACTTTCATTTCCATTTGGCCAGAGGTTACAGACTTTCTTAATACTTTCAGGGAAATCGTATGTCACTTTGAAAGTGCCTTTGGTTCAAACAAATCGTTCTTGAACAAACTCTTTGTCAAGATAGAGGTCATTGCTTCGCGGGAGCAATCAACCAAACGGAGTAAAGAAATTGAAGTATGTGCAATACTTTTCAATTCAAATGCTTCTCCAAATGCACCCGATCATAATGGGAATACTGCCCTTCACCATGCTGTCCGGTTGCCTTTCCACTATACTGGCCATTTGTCTATAAATTATCTCCATTTACGTTTCCCTTTGCATGATGTACTGCCGGAGATCTTTGATTTACTTGTGGGCCATGGGGCGATAATAAACAGACAAAATCATAGACAAGAAACTCCTCTGCTTTATTTATTTAGAATAATATCAGAAGAAGAAGAAGATAGTATGATTTCAGTTTTAACGGCAAAGTCAACATATCGTTGGCAAGCTCTGATTGACGTTTTACACTTTCTGATAGAGCATGGAGCCAATTTGAATTTGGTCACCAATTTGAATTTGTTCGACAAGTGGAATATGTCCATCAATGAATACTCCTCTGTGTTTCAATTCGCCATTCGTTTATGCTTTAAATCATATTATATGATAGACAATGGTGAGCAAGAAAGAGTTTATGTGCAAAGAGCAGCAATTGAATTATTCATTCTTTTATTTCAAGAATATAGGGCAGGTGGAGAGGCTTTTCGTATCACAGATGACAGAGGAAACACACTGCTTCATATGTGGGCTTCATTTGGATACCAAATGATAGTATCCCATGGCGGATACCAGAAAGTTCAACCAAATGCCAACTTCGAAGAGTTTGTAACTGTATTTGGAAAAATTATTTTAAAGCGGATGAGCGTTAATATAAGAAACTATAAAGCCCAGACGCCTCTTCACTTGGCTAGAACATGTGCTGCTGTTGATCTGTTGTTGAATTCTGGAGCAAATCCTAAAGTAATTGATGAAGCCGGTGATAGTCCATTACATTTGTGGCTTAAACCACAGGCAATATTTGTCAAACCAGTTTGGTATAAAGAAGGTGGCAATATGAAAAGTGGAGGACTAATTCTTTTGCATCCTATAATTAACATCAATTTCAGCATCATTATACAAAATGGATTTGATCCCTGGGTGGTGAATGCCAATGGCGAGTCTATTCTAACCCTTATCCTCAGAAATGAATCTTTCGAGTCTGCAAAGGAACTCTTAGATGTGGGGATTCAAGTTACACGGCCAGGATCCCATCTCACCCTAAGCAACGGAGACTCGCCCTTGCATGTCATTTGTAAAGACAACCACACTCGTAACTTTTGGAAGATTGGCCTCATTGATATTCTTGTAAAGGAAAAAAGACACAATCCCAGTGCCGCAGACAAGAGCAGCAACACACCGCTCCACTATGCCTGCAGACAGGTGACGAGAACAGGAGACTTGAGCAGTGTTCACGGGTCTGTAGTAGAACGCTTACTCCAGTATGGAGCTGACATCCATGTACAAGATAATGAGGGGAAATCATGCTTGGATGTTGCTACAGACATGCCTGAGCTGAAGGAGCTGCTTCTTAAAGAATTTGACATTGAAGATATCCCTGCAATCATTCCATGGTCGTCCAAGTCTGATCGATACAAACCTCTCCTTAATTTAGTTGCTCGATCGAAGAAGGTTCAACACATTGACCTCTACTATTTTTACAAAGAACCGATAGCGTCTGGAACATTTGGGCAGGTGTTTGCTGGTATATGCGAAAAGGATGGTAGAGAAGTAGCAGTGAAACGTATGGAAAAAGCTCGATTAAACAGACCAGAATTCCGCAGAGAAATAAAGAACCTTGTCGAACTCAAGGACTGTGAACAGGTGGTCAAGTATCTTTGTTATCACGAGGATCAACACTTTCTGTACATGGTGCTGGAGCTAATGGAGGGAAGCTTAGAGAAGTATCTTGACGATATCTCCCTGGATCCTCAAAACAGTGTTGAGCTTTGTATGAACATTGTCCTGGGACTCCAATTTCTTCATGCTAATGAAATCATTCACCGTGATATAAAGCCAGCAAACATACTGTTCAAGTACTTCCCACATTTATGCCTGAAGATTGCCGACTTTGGCCTGAGTACCAAAGTTCATACCTGCAGTACTATGACCACCACTGTGATGCACCCAACAGCAGGCACGAGGTGTTGGATGAGCAGTGAGCTGCTGGCTGCTAAAGGTGTATCCGAGCATTCTAAAGCATCTGATGTCTTCGCCTGTGGACTCGTGCTACACTACTTGTTCTACAACAAGAAACATCCCTTCGCTCCATCTGACACAGCAAAGGGTCCAATTGTGATTCAAAATGAAACAGAGAGCAACATACTCCATGGTAAGCTATTGCTAGATCCCAACTTGGATTGCGGGTGCAGAAGTCCTTCTCTCCTTGACACCTCATCACACGAGTTGTGTCACCTGTTGAGAAAGATGCTGCATGCTGACAAGATTCAGCGTCCAACTGCAGAAGAAGTCTTGTCCCACCTGTTCTTCTGGAGCAACGAGAAGAAGGTGAAGTTCCTGGAAGCTGTCGGTAACCAGCCAGAAATCCAATGTTCTCGTTTCAAGCGAAAGGAGGAGGATAAATGCTCTGTAGAGAAAGCCCTGGAGAGTAAACTTGGGAGTCAGTTCACTAAGTGCCCTTGGGATCGATGGAGTCATGTTATGACTAAATTGCACACCGAGATGACGTGTGGTAGACGAGCCTATGAGACTACATCAGCAGTCGCCCTGATAAGGTTCGTACGGAATGCATATGCGCACGTGTCAGACCGGACACGGCCCACTCCATTTCAGGAGCAGCTGCTGCAGCACTTTGTGTTCTTTATTGAATTTCCAATGCTGGTGATTGAAGTGTACGAGGTGGTTACCAACCATGGATGGGATAAGAATCAAAAGGAAGTGGAGTACGCTATGAAGATGAAGTAAGGAATTACGGTACTTGGCTAGGTTAAACTGGTTTCCTGCATTACCAACCCAACGGTAATTGTTTTTCTTTGCTTTTGCTACAGTATAATATCTTTAAGTTGATCTCGTTTGAAAACCCTTTTGAAATGAGGGGGATGAGATTTTCTGTTTGTCAGTATCTCATCTCATTCTAGAGATATTCAGGTGTTTACAATATGCAAACAAGATTATATTTGACATAGGAACGTGTACTCAGCCTGGAGACAAATCACAAAATGAAGAATATCTCTGTGAATACGCATTAAAAACAATTACAATTGTGGACATGTATAGTACTAAGGAAAATGCACATCGTTTTGCAAATCATGATGTTGCCATGGAAACACTCTTGGCCTTAGACTCCTTTCACACGATTCTACGTCATAGGTCATTCATTTGCATATTGTAAAAACCTGAATATCTCTAGAATGAGATGTACTATTTCTTAAACTCGTTCTGCGTGTTTCATCAGGAGTTCCAAATTCCAACAAAGCGGGGTGTGGGGGTGGGCCTGAGGGATCCATTGCTTTCGAGGTGTTTGGAACTCTGATGAAACAAGCAGAACGAGTTTGAGAAATTGCTTCTCGAACAATACCTGTATTCATAGATCATTAGTGGGTATTGTTTGTCCGGTATTTTGCCGCATATATAGTTATTGATCACAAGGCTTGTCATTGTTATTTTCTCTGGTTCATTTCAACAAGCATTCCTATAGTGTAGTGTGCATGTCAGAGGACTAGAAGTAGCTGTATACAGTTATTGATCACAAGGCTTGTCATTGTTATTTTCTATGGTTCATTTTAACAAGCATTCCTATAGTGTAGTGTGCATGTCAGAGGACTAGAAGTAGCTGTATACAGTTATTGATCACAAGGCTTGTCATTGTTATTTTCTTTGGTTCATTTCAACAAGCATTCCTATAGTGTAGTGTGCATGTCAGAGGACTAGAAGTAGCTGTATACAGTTATTGATCACAAGGCTTGTCATTGTTATTTTCTTTGGTTCATTTCAACAAGCATTCCTATAGTGTAGTGGGCATGTCAGAGGACTAGAAGTAGCTGTATACAGTTATTGATCACAAGGCTTGTCATTGTTATTTTCTATGGTTCATTTCAACAAGCATTCCTATAGTGTAGTGGGCATGTAAGAGGACTAGAAGTAGCTGTATACTGTTATTGATCACAAGGCTTGTCATTGTTATTTTCTATGGTTCATTTCAACAAGCATTCCTATAGTGTAGTGTGCATGTCAGAGGACTAGAAGTAGCTGTATACAGTTATTGATCACAAGGCTTGTCATTGTTATTTTCTATGGTTCATTTCAACAAGCATTCCTATAGTGTAGTGGGCATGTCAGAGGACTAGAAGTAGCTGTATACAGTTATTGATCACAAGGCTTGTCATTGTTATTTTCTATGGTTCATTTTAACAAGCATTCCTATAGTGTAGTGGGCATGTCAGAGGACTAGAAGTAGCTGTATACAGTTATTGATCACAAGGCTTGTCATTGTTATTTTCTATGGTTCATTTCAACAAGCATTCCTATAGTGTAGTGTGCATGTCAGAGGACTAGAAGTAGCTGTATACAGTTATTGATCACAAGGCTTGTCATTGTTATTTTCTATGGTTCATTTCAACAAGCATTCCTATAGTGTAGTGGGCATGTCAGAGGACTAGAAGTAGCTGTATACAGTTATTGATCACAAGGCTTGTCATTGTTATTTTCTATGGTTCATTTCAACAAGCATTCCTATAGTGTAGTGGGCATGTCAGAGGACTAGAAGTACAGAGTTCCAAAGGAGAGGAATCGCTCACTCATTCTGATTGGCTAAAAATACATAGATTAGCAGTGGTTTTAAAATTTAAAACTTTGACAGCAATTGAGTGGTGATGGTTGTTTAGTTTAGTGGTTGCGACGTTTGCCTTACGAGTAGGAGGAGTGGGGTTTGAGTTCCAGAAAATCTCTCAAATTTTTTACTCACTAGGTTTACCTCATCATTTTCTTGAGAGGTTTTTCTTCAGAACCCTACCTCTAGGTAGGTAATATCTTGTTCACTGACCGGTTAGGTTTTTTTATGGTTCAGGGTAGGGCTTTAGTTAGTTTATATTGTCATTTTATGAATTAATTAAGTGAGTGATTACTCTCCTTAGGAGCTCGTCTAGAAGTAGGGGGCATTCATGCGGTCGAGGGTTCCAGTCTTATTCTGTACGCTGGCTTTTATCTTTTCCTTTACTTCTCCTTATGTAAACCTACAGTTAGGATGTAATCCATGTTACTTTAGTAAATTTCAAGTGTTATTAAAATTTAGAGCTATGGATATGTAGATTAATAAAGTGGTGTATATACCAGTTGCACTAGTGATTAGTATACAGGTTGTCACTGGATATCCAACTGCATACACGTGGTGTGGTATACATCCGGTGATTGGTGGTCTATCATCATGAATAATTCATGAGTTTGAGAAGAGATATTGCCAAACAGAAATGTCATTCTTCCTAATTTCCAAAGGGTTTTCAAATGAGATCAACTTAAGTTTCATTTCATAGGTTAAGGATTTGTTTAATAATAATTGTTACCGAGTTGATTCGTTTGGAATGTACGAAAGGCCTTTGGTTGCACGAGCACCGTGATCACGTGTACAAAATAGCTTAGTGTCTGAAACAGTGAATGTCATTGAATACAGACCTTATCAGTGGCATAGGGAAGGGACGGGGGGCGATTTTTTTTTCCAGCCTAGTTCATTGCGCACCCCCTTCTGCGCATAATTTTGTTTAGCAATTGGTGAAGCATAACACAATAGTCTACTATATATATTTGTATAATCCAATATGGCGACTATTCCAATCTCGATGTAACGAACAGCTTCATTATATATTTATCAGCAAATTGAATAAGATTTATTCATTTCATTCCAAAAATGAATATTATCTTACAATGAGAATTATGATACTGGACATATGTAATAATCCTATCGGTGTTTCGATCCCAACAGTACGGTGGCCCACAACTGTCACGGTAAGAGCGGAAAGCTCACGGCAAGAGCGGAAAGCTCACGGCAAGAGCGGAAAGCTCACGGCAAGAGCGGAAAGCTCACGGCAAGAGCGGAAAGCTCACGGCAAGAGCGGAAAGCTCACGGCAAGAGCGGAAAGCTCACGGCAAGAGCGGAAAGCTCACGGCAAGAGCGGAAAGCTCACGGCAAGAGCGGAAAGCTCACGGCAAGAGCGGAAGGCTCACGGCAAGAGCGAAAGCCTGGAGGACTGGGTACGACTTCAATGATTGCGAAGCACCATGGGATCGTTTCAAAATGGCCGACGCACACTTGTACATGTAGTCATATTATAAAGTTCTCTGTTTTTGGAAGATGTTTTGCTCAAGTTGTGGCCAACCTGTTGACAAAGACGATCGATATTGTGCGAAATGCGGAAAAGGTTAGTGTTAAGCTTCTCTGAATTATTAAAGGTTGTTCATTTGCATGCGAACAGGCTCTCTGGGGGTTTGACATGATCGCCTCTAACAAATTCTTCTTTTTTATTCTAGAGGTTGACATCGATTCTGACCAGGATGAAAGTGATGACGAGGAGTTTGATGAAGAAAATGTAATTAAATATTATTTCAAACGCGGGTTTAGTTACAAAGAAATGATTCATTTTCTTGCTAAACGCCACAATATGAAATAAGCTATAGTACACTTTTGCGGAGATTGAAATGTTTTGGCCTTCACAGGAGGAATACCTTAGTCTCAGATGGGTGGCTAGTAAATGAGGCTAGAAGGCGTATTACACACATCATAAGTGGCCCTGGATCATCAGGTGGTTACAGGACAGTTTGGCATACCCTTGAAATGGAGGGGCTAAGAGTGCCCCGGATAGTTGTACAAGACATATTGAAAGAATTAGATCCTGAAGGTACTGAGCTAAGAAAAGCTCACCGTCTGAAGAGAAGAGTATATCATAATCCAGGACCAAATTATTCCTGGCACATGGATGGTTATGACAAACTAAAACCATTCGGTTTTCCAATCCATGGTGCAATTGATGGTTTTAGTCGCAAAATTATCTGGCTCGAGGTCACCAAATCAAATAATTCTCCTGACAATATAGGAAAATTCTACTTAAGAACTGTTAAAGAACTTAATGGATGTCCTGTAGAGTTGATAACAGATCTTGGAACTGAGAATGGTTTAGCTGCCTCAATTCAAAGTTACTTCCGTGACAATGCAGATGCACATCGATATGTTTCGTCCCCAAGAAATCAGCGAATTGAAGGATGGTGGTCGTTTTATGCAAAGAATAGGGCAACTTGGTGGCGTAATTTTTTTAAAGATTTGGAATCACAAGGGATAATAGACTCTGCTTCTGAAATGAGCAAAGAATGCTTATGGTATTGCTTTTCTGGTGTTATTCAAGAAGATTTGAATACTGTTAAAGAACACTGGAATACACATCGAATCAGAAAATCAAGATTTGATACAGTGTCAGGTCGACCTGATAGCATGTTCTATTTGCCGGAGCATTATGGGGCAATCCCTAATCTTTTATTAGAAGTCCCAGACACTGAATTTAATTATGCTTCTCACAACATTGTTCAAGATTCCACTGTAACCGAGTTAGAAGAGTATTTTAACTATGCTAGAGGTGCACTAGGCCTTAACAGGCCAAGTGACTGGCAAGAAGCATATGAGTTGTACAGTAAATTAATGAAAGTAGCAGAAAATGGTGGCTGAAAGACTTTCGATGGACAACAGTTTGATTCAATGGAGTACGGAAGTGATGATGTTTAAACAAAATAATTTTTTAGGACCTTTAGGATTTTGGTGACAATATCAGAAAGTGGATGCAAAAGATTGAAAAAAACACTGAAATATAGGCAATTTTTAAAACTACACAAATATCTACATACATTTTCTCTTGTTCTAATGTGATTGGATCAAGTGCAAAATAAGAGAAAATGTATGTGCTTTTTTGAACCTTAAACTCCATTTCTGCAGCTCACCACAACCTTACAGTTGACAGAAATGTAGGTCAAGTTGTTTTCTCTTCAAATTTCAAAAATGTCAAAACTAAGTTTCAAAATTGGAATTCGATGACATCACACAGCAGCTCTAATCCTTTGTTATAGTTTAGCTAAATAAATGGTTGTAAGGTCATGACAAATGAGATCAGGGGTCACAGGCTTGGGGTCGCTTGGGGTCAGGATGAGTTCAAATGCTGAATCTTAGAGCTAGTGCTCATCACATTCTGCTGTGAACATTTCAAAGCAAAATCTCTATGCCTTGATCCTCTCGAAGCCAATATACATCTTTTTTATATGTTTACATTTTCTGCTAATTAAGCAATTGAAAATACAAATAAACTGTGATTAAGCCCATTTATATCAGCATATATACTAGTTATACAATGCTTTCGAGTGGTATACCATGTCATATCCCACGCGTCACTTGTATTTTCTTGGTATACACACGAGCCTTTTTATACCACATCATAGAAATACAAGGACAAAACAGAATTAATGCAGTGCATGATGGGAATGTTGAGTGGAATACCGCCGAATATACAACGGGTTTCCTGCACTCTGATATTTGGCTGTATACTATGGTGTGGTATAAAAAAGCATATAGGATCATGATCAGTACCTTGGGATATCATGGAACAAAATATAGGACATTTCAGGGATTAGATTTTATTACCAAAAATGGGATTACTTGTGAAAAATATTTCTCTTATATTTCTATCTTGACCTTAACTATAAAATATCTCAATCTGATTATCTCATATGTCCACAAGTAAGATAATGGAATATGGAAGTGGTCACTATTGAGAGCTTCACATAATGATTTACATACAAATTCAACAGTATGAAATGCCAACAAATCATGAAAAACAATCATACAAAGAAATCATCTTATTAATCATCCTGTTTGAACTTTAACGCTATTGCATACCATATACACTGTAAATACCAACCTTATTATGGATTTGCATGTCTTTTGCCAAAATGGAATAAGAAATATTTCCTTGACAAGTCTTGAAAAGATCTTATTAACTCGTGTAATAACATTAATGACAATCATGGTACTTTTATGCTTGTCCTTAATTGCAAAATACAACAGTAACTTTAAATGGTCTATTGTTATGGTTTTGCAAATGCCTGTCCCTTGCAATATGCAATTAGAAAATTTTCTTGAAATTCTTTTGCTGTGCACAAGTGGGCAACTGGAAATGTTACTTCCTGTCCACAAGCTCTAACCTGAGGGAAACAGACTGTGTGTTTTGGGTTTCTGTCAATGCATTCATGGTCAAAATAAACAGTAATGACCAGTGGATCACCATTCACGGGTCTGTGACATTGGCCTGTGAGCCACCCAAGAACTCCTGCTGGTGTGAGATCAGCATATTGGAACTTGTTTTTGTCATCCAAAGACTCTGCATCTTTGTCAATACTGTCATCAACATTCCATGCCAAGGCTTCAGAGTACCCTTGAACTTTCTCATCTTCCAACAAGATTAGAAAGTCTTGAAAGCTGTCAATGACATCTTCTTCTAATTTCCTCTTGCTGGTACCAGGTGCTGAATAGCATGGTTTAACAAGAGAAAAAACATAACTGGCATCTACAGGTTTTTGGCCGCAGGCATTTGCCACAAAAAGAGGCTTGAATAGGTCAGAGTTGCCCTTCAAGGCATCTGCAAGACCATAACATTTCAGGCCCTCACAAAACTCCTTCAGGTAAAGTAGCCTCTTGTTAACAATGCTTACAATGACTGTACCAATAATAGCATCTGTGTGATTTGTGTCAATCAGGCCAGTATAACCATAATCAATTATTGTCTCCTGGTGATCATTCATGTTTAGTATCATCTCATCTAGCTGCTTCCTTTCTTTGATTGTTAAATGCTTTTCCTTACTTAGACAAGTAACATCAACATCTGGATTCACTAACATTTCATAAATACACTCTTCAAAACAAGCCAATGAAGGCCCTCCTTGGACAATGCTTGTTGCCACTATTTCTCCACATGTTCTGAAGTTTCCATTTTGGATGTGGTACATCGAATCTACTGGGCCTCCATCTGGAAATATTGCTGTTCTCATCTCTTTCAAAGCATATTCCAAGAACTCCTTAGCCATTGCACCACTATCAATCCCATCCTCTCCATTGAAATGGACCCTTAACACTTTCTCAGGAGATGTTTTCAATGCCTCTCGCTGCCAAAGTTTTACACATCTTATGAATGGTGCTTTCCTCCTCACAACTAGAAAAAACTGGCCATCTTCATCCACTTGTCTTTCAAGAGACTTAAGTGCACTTGAAAGATCAGCAAAACCAGCCTTATTCTCGTGAGTGATGGTATTCAAGTTTTCATCATAAGAGTACCCCTGCAATGCTTTGGCTAACTCTTCGTCGTCTATTAGCTGTTTTTGAATATCATCTTTAACCATGGAATGATTATCATCATCTACATGGTATCTCTTTCTCAGTGGTTCTCCATATGTTTCATCTTCACTTTCAAATTCAGATGCTTGACTGTCCTTTTTCTCACCAGATATTTCACATCTGTAATCATCGTCAGTACAAAGATATAAAACAATTCGTTTATATTCTTTGCCAACTTCATCTCGATAGCGTAGAAGTTTGAAAGGATCATCTGTTCCAGGTAAAAACTCTGCAGACTGTCCATCCTCAAAAAGCAGCACATACTCTTTTCCATCTTCATAGCAGTCGCTGTTGTAGTTCTTCCACTTGTCTTTGGCCTTGTCAAGTAGGTCACAATATAGCGCTTGATTGGATACACGGAGGGCTAGTCTCTTTCCTCTTTTTGGTTTAAGTTTCAATGCTTTATCACTCCATTCAATAAGACCAATGAAGATGCCAACATCTTCCTCTTTGCTCTTATCACGTTTGACAGATGGTTTAGATACAAGAGATTTCCAACTCTTTCCTTTTGATGCTTTATAATCACTGAAAGACTTCACTGCACTGGCAGATCTAAAGTTTTCTGTTTGAGAAAATGCAAGTCATTATTATGATATTAGAGTTTATCCTTTGACACTGACTGATACATTAATAATGAGCTTTCACACAAGTTCAGTTGGATCTGTGGATCAGAAAAGGATTCTTTTGATAACTATGGGACCGTTCACTACAACTGTTTTTAGCAACTGAAAAACTCACTCTTTGTAGGGGGGTTTGGGGGCATGCCGCCTCAGAAAATGTTTTATTTGAATGACCCCCCCGTTTTAAGATCTTATTTTTCTGCTGACCCCCCCCCCCCCCCTCTAAACCCCATTTTTTTGGGGTGCCCCCCCCCCCCCCCCAAAAAAAAAACACCAGCCCCCGGTAAATAATGAACGGTCCCTAAGAGATAACTATATAATGAATATTGTTTCTGTACCTGCTTCTTTATTTTCTTTCTCTTTAGAGATGTCAGTGTTTGATAATCCTATTCAAAATATATTAAAGAGAACTGTTAATAACAAATCTTTTACAATAACTTCATCAATTCCAAAAAATCCAATGTGGTTCCAGTTTAATACCCTTCCAAAGACTAATGACCTAAGTATTAACTTTTATTTTTGTCCAAGCTTACCAAATGTTCTATTTATACCTGTGGTTTCATTTTTCATCACACACTGTGGACATTCAAATTCATCATCTTCAGTATACATCCTTATGCAGCCACTTTCAGACTCATGGACACCCGAAGAATAAAGCTCTTTCTGGTACCCACATTTTGGACACGTTTCCGTGAAGACTACTCCAATTCCATATTTCTCTTGTAAAGGCTTTGGCACTATAACAGTAAAAATACCAAGAATCTTCATGAAACTGAAATGCATATGTCCAGGAGATTTGTCTTTGACAGGTTAAAGTGATATGTATGTAAGCTTATAAAGCTTAAGCTTAAATAAAGTAATTTAATCCATGCCTAACATGCATGCAAATGAACAACCTTTATAACTAGCCACTCCCTTATAACTATAAGCTTAATTCCGAATATCTTGTACAAACTGGAACCACACATTTAATTCAGAGAAGCTTAACACTAACCTTTTCCGCATTTCGCACAATACCGATCGTCTTTGTCAACAGGTTGGCCACAACTTGAGCAAAACATCTTCCAAAACAGAGAACTTTATAATATGACTACAAGTGTGCGTCGGCCATTTTGAAACGATCCCATTCGTACCCAGTCCTCCAGGCTTTCGCTCTTGCCGTGAGCCTTTCGCTCTTGCCGTGAGCTTTCCGCTCTTGCCGTGAGCTTTCCGCTCTTGCCGTGAGCTTTCCGCTCTTGCCGTGAGCTTTCCGCTCTTGCCGTGAACTTTCCGCTCTTGCCGTGAGCTTTCCGCTCTTGCCGTGAGCTTTCCGCTCTTGCCGTGAGCTTTCCGCTCTTGCCGTGAACTTTCCGCTCTTGCCGTGAGCTTTCCGCTCTTGCCGTGAGCTTTCCGCTCTTGCCGTGAGCTTTCCGCTCTTGCCGTGAGCTTTCCGCTCTTGCCGTGACAGTTGTGGGCCACCGTACAACAGCAATATAATTTGCCGTCAAGAGTTTGAATAGGCCGAAGTCGAAGACCAAACCATGTCGAGTGCTCAACTAGCAATACGAATTTCAGCTTAACAACGAATTTCACCTTCAGGATTATTCTGTTGCGAGTACCAAGTGACCTAGAAACACAAAGATGCGGCTCGATCGATGAACGGATTACTACGGTGGCCCACAACTGTCACGGCAAGAGCGGAAAGCTCACGGCAAGAGCGGAAAGCTCACGGCAAGAGCGGAAAGCTCACGGCAAGAGCGGAAAGCTCACGGCAAGAGCGGAAAGTTCACGGCAAGAGCGGAAAGCTCACGGCAAGAGCGGAAAGCTCACGGCAAGAGCGGAAAGCTCACGGCAAGAGCGGAAAGTTCACGGCAAGAGCGGAAAGCTCACGGCAAGAGCGGAAAGCTCACGGCAAGAGCGGAAAGCTCACGGCAAGAGCGGAAAGCTCACGGCAAGAGCGAAAGGCTCACGGCAAGAGCGAAAGCCTGGAGGACTGGGTACGAATGGGATCGTTTCAAAATGGCCGACGCACACTTGTAGTCATATTATAAAGTTCTCTGTTTTGGAAGATGTTTTGCTCAAGTTGTGGCCAACCTGTTGACAAAGACGATCGGTATTGTGCGAAATGCGGAAAAGGTTAGTGTTAAGCTTCTCTGAATTAAATGTGTGGTTCCAGTTTGTACAAGATATTCGGAATTAAGCTTATAGTTATAAGGGAGTGGCTAGTTATAAAGGTTGTTCATTTGCATGCATGTTAGGCATGGATTAAATTACTTTATTTAAGCTTAAGCTTTATAAGCTTACATACATATCACTTTAACCTGTCAAAGACAAATCTCCTGGACATATGCATTTCAGTTTCATGAAGATTCTTGGTATTTTTACTGTTATAGTGCCAAAGCCTTTACAAGAGAAATATGGAATTGGAGTAGTCTTCACGGAAACGTGTCCAAAATGTGGGTACCAGAAAGAGCTTTATTCTTCGGGTGTCCATGAGTCTGAAAGTGGCTGCATAAGGATGTATACTGAAGATGATGAATTTGAATGTCCACAGTGTGTGATGAAAAATGAAACCACAGGTATAAATAGAACATTTGGTAAGCTTGGACAAAAATAAAAGTTAATACTTAGGTCATTAGTCTTTGGAAGGGTATTAAACTGGAACCACATTGGATTTTTTGGAATTGATGAAGTTATTGTAAAAGATTTGTTATTAACAGTTCTCTTTAATATATTTTGAATAGGATTATCAAACACTGACATCTCTAAAGAGAAAGAAAATAAAGAAGCAGGTACAGAAACAATATTCATTATATAGTTATCTCTTAGGGACCGTTCATTATTTACCGGGGGCTGGTGTTTTTTTTTTTTGGGGGGGGGGGGGGCACCCCAAAAAAATGGGGTTTAGAGGGGGGGGGGGGGGTCAGCAGAAAAATAAGATCTTAAAACGGGGGGGTCATTCAAATAAAACATTTTCTGAGGCGGCATGCCCCCAAACCCCCCTACAAAGAGTGAGTTTTTCAGTTGCTAAAAACAGTTGTAGTGAACGGTCCCATAGTTATCAAAAGAATCCTTTTCTGATCCACAGATCCAACTGAACTTGTGTGAAAGCTCATTATTAATGTATCAGTCAGTGTCAAAGGATAAACTCTAATATCATAATAATGACTTGCATTTTCTCAAACAGAAAACTTTAGATCTGCCAGTGCAGTGAAGTCTTTCAGTGATTATAAAGCATCAAAAGGAAAGAGTTGGAAATCTCTTGTATCTAAACCATCTGTCAAACGTGATAAGAGCAAAGAGGAAGATGTTGGCATCTTCATTGGTCTTATTGAATGGAGTGATAAAGCATTGAAACTTAAACCAAAAAGAGGAAAGAGACTAGCCCTCCGTGTATCCAATCAAGCGCTATATTGTGACCTACTTGACAAGGCCAAAGACAAGTGGAAGAACTACAACAGCGACTGCTATGAAGATGGAAAAGAGTATGTGCTGCTTTTTGAGGATGGACAGTCTGCAGAGTTTTTACCTGGAACAGATGATCCTTTCAAACTTCTACGCTATCGAGATGAAGTTGGCAAAGAATATAAACGAATTGTTTTATATCTTTGTACTGACGATGATTACAGATGTGAAATATCTGGTGAGAAAAAGGACAGTCAAGCATCTGAATTTGAAAGTGAAGATGAAACATATGGAGAACCACTGAGAAAGAGATACCATGTAGATGATGATAATCATTCCATGGTTAAAGATGATATTCAAAAACAGCTAATAGACGACGAAGAGTTAGCCAAAGCATTGCAGGGGTACTCTTATGATGAAAACTTGAATACCATCACTCACGAGAATAAGGCTGGTTTTGCTGATCTTTCAAGTGCACTTAAGTCTCTTGAAAGACAAGTGGATGAAGATGGCCAGTTTTTTCTAGTTGTGAGGAGGAAAGCACCATTCATAAGATGTGTAAAACTTTGGCAGCGAGAGGCATTGAAAACATCTCCTGAGAAAGTGTTAAGGGTCCATTTCAATGGAGAGGATGGGATTGATAGTGGTGCAATGGCTAAGGAGTTCTTGGAATATGCTTTGAAAGAGATGAGAACAGCAATATTTCCAGATGGAGGCCCAGTAGATTCGATGTACCACATCCAAAATGGAAACTTCAGAACATGTGGAGAAATAGTGGCAACAAGCATTGTCCAAGGAGGGCCTTCATTGGCTTGTTTTGAAGAGTGTATTTATGAAATGTTAGTGAATCCAGATGTTGATGTTACTTGTCTAAGTAAGGAAAAGCATTTAACAATCAAAGAAAGGAAGCAGCTAGATGAGATGATACTAAACATGAATGATCACCAGGAGACAATAATTGATTATGGTTATACTGGCCTGATTGACACAAATCACACAGATGCTATTATTGGTACAGTCATTGTAAGCATTGTTAACAAGAGGCTACTTTACCTGAAGGAGTTTTGTGAGGGCCTGAAATGTTATGGTCTTGCAGATGCCTTGAAGGGCAACTCTGACCTATTCAAGCCTCTTTTTGTGGCAAATGCCTGCGGCCAAAAACCTGTAGATGCCAGTTATGTTTTTTCTCTTGTTAAACCATGCTATTCAGCACCTGGTACCAGCAAGAGGAAATTAGAAGAAGATGTCATTGACAGCTTTCAAGACTTTCTAATCTTGTTGGAAGATGAGAAAGTTCAAGGGTACTCTGAAGCCTTGGCATGGAATGTTGATGACAGTATTGACAAAGATGCAGAGTCTTTGGATGACAAAAACAAGTTCCAATATGCTGATCTCACACCAGCAGGAGTTCTTGGGTGGCTCACAGGCCAATGTCACAGACCCGTGAATGGTGATCCACTGGTCATTACTGTTTATTTTGACCATGAATGCATTGACAGAAACCCAAAACACACAGTCTGTTTCCCTCAGGTTAGAGCTTGTGGACAGGAAGTAACATTTCCAGTTGCCCACTTGTGCACAGCAAAAGAATTTCAAGAAAATTTTCTAATTGCATATTGCAAGGGACAGGCATTTGCAAAACCATAACAATAGACCATTTAAAGTTACTGTTGTATTTTGCAATTAAGGACAAGCATAAAAGTACCATGATTGTCATTAATGTTATTACACGAGTTAATAAGATCTTTTCAAGACTTGTCAAGGAAATATTTCTTATTCCATTTTGGCAAAAGACATGCAAATCCATAATAAGGTTGGTATTTACAGTGTATATGGTATGCAATAGCGTTAAAGTTCAAACAGGATGATTAATAAGATGATTTCTTTGTATGATTGTTTTTCATGATTTGTTGGCATTTCATACTGTTGAATTTGTATGTAAATCATTATGTGAAGCTCTCAATAGTGACCACTTCCATATTCCATTATCTTACTTGTGGACATATGAGATAATCAGATTGAGATATTTTATAGTTAAGGTCAAGATAGAAATATAAGAGAAATATTTTTCACAAGTAATCCCATTTTTGGTAATAAAATCTAATCCCTGAAATGTCCTATATTTTGTTCCATGATATCCCAAGGTACTGATCATGATCCTATATGCTTTTTTATACCACACCATAGTATACAGCCAAATATCAGAGTGCAGGAAACCCGTTGTATATTCGGCGGTATTCCACTCAACATTCCCATCATGCACTGCATTAATTCTGTTTTGTCCTTGTATTTCTATGATGTGGTATAAAAAGGCTCGTGTGTATACCAAGAAAATACAAGTGACGCGTGGGATATGACATGGTATACCACTCGAAAGCATTGTATAACTAGTATATATGCTGATATAAATGGGCTTAATCACAGTTTATTTGTATTTTCAATTGCTTAATTAGCAGAAAATGTAAACATATAAAAAAGATGTATATTGGCTTCGAGAGGATCAAGGCATAGAGATTTTGCTTTGAAATGTTCACAGCAGAATGTGATGAGCACTAGCTCTAAGATTCAGCATTTGAACTCATCCTGACCCCAAGCGACCCCAAGCCTGTGACCCCTGATCTCATTTGTCATGACCTTACAACCATTTATTTAGCTAAACTATAACAAAGGATTAGAGCTGCTGTGTGATGTCATCGAATTCCAATTTTGAAACTTAGTTTTGACATTTTTGAAATTTGAAGAGAAAACAACTTGACCTACATTTCTGTCAACTGTAAGGTTGTGGTGAGCTGCAGAAATGGAGTTTAAGGTTCAAAAAAGCACATACATTTTCTCTTATTTTGCACTTGATCCAATCACATTAGAACAAGAGAAAATGTATGTAGATATTTGTGTAGTTTTAAAAATTGCCTATATTTCAGTGTTTTTTTCAATCTTTTGCATCCACTTTCTGATATTGTCACCAAAATCCTAAAGGTCCTAAAAAATTATTTTGTTTAAACATCATCACTTCCGTACTCCATTGAATCAAACTGTTGTCCATCGAAAGTCTTTCAGCCACCATTTTCTGCTACTTTCATTAATTTACTGTACAACTCATATGCTTCTTGCCAGTCACTTGGCCTGTTAAGGCCTAGTGCACCTCTAGCATAGTTAAAATACTCTTCTAACTCGGTTACAGTGGAATCTTGAACAATGTTGTGAGAAGCATAATTAAATTCAGTGTCTGGGACTTCTAATAAAAGATTAGGGATTGCCCCATAATGCTCCGGCAAATAGAACATGCTATCAGGTCGACCTGACACTGTATCAAATCTTGATTTTCTGATTCGATGTGTATTCCAGTGTTCTTTAACAGTATTCAAATCTTCTTGAATAACACCAGAAAAGCAATACCATAAGCATTCTTTGCTCATTTCAGAAGCAGAGTCTATTATCCCTTGTGATTCCAAATCTTTAAAAAAATTACGCCACCAAGTTGCCCTATTCTTTGCATAAAACGACCACCATCCTTCAATTCGCTGATTTCTTGGGGACGAAACATATCGATGTGCATCTGCATTGTCACGGAAGTAACTTTGAATTGAGGCAGCTAAACCATTCTCAGTTCCAAGATCTGTTATCAACTCTACAGGACATCCATTAAGTTCTTTAACAGTTCTTAAGTAGAATTTTCCTATATTGTCAGGAGAATTATTTGATTTGGTGACCTCGAGCCAGATAATTTTGCGACTAAAACCATCAATTGCACCATGGATTGGAAAACCGAATGGTTTTAGTTTGTCATAACCATCCATGTGCCAGGAATAATTTGGTCCTGGATTATGATATACTCTTCTCTTCAGACGGTGAGCTTTTCTTAGCTCAGTACCTTCAGGATCTAATTCTTTCAATATGTCTTGTACAACTATCCGGGGCACTCTTAGCCCCTCCATTTCAAGGGTATGCCAAACTGTCCTGTAACCACCTGATGATCCAGGGCCACTTATGATGTGTGTAATACGCCTTCTAGCCTCATTTACTAGCCACCCATCTGAGACTAAGGTATTCCTCCTGTGAAGGCCAAAACATTTCAATCTCCGCAAAAGTGTACTATAGCTTATTTCATATTGTGGCGTTTAGCAAGAAAATGAATCATTTCTTTGTAACTAAACCCGCGTTTGAAATAATATTTAATTACATTTTCTTCATCAAACTCCTCGTCATCACTTTCATCCTGGTCAGAATCGATGTCAACCTCTAGAATAAAAAAGAAGAATTTGTTAGAGGCGATCATGTCAAACCCCCAGAGAGCCTGTTCGCATGCAAATGAACAACCTTTAATAATTCAGAGAAGCTTAACACTAACCTTTTCCGCATTTCGCACAATATCGATCGTCTTTGTCAACAGGTTGGCCACAACTTGAGCAAAACATCTTCCAAAAACAGAGAACTTTATAATATGACTACATGTACAAGTGTGCGTCGGCCATTTTGAAACGATCCCATGGTGCTTCGCAATCATTGAAGTCGTACCCAGTCCTCCAGGCTTTCGCTCTTGCCGTGAGCCTTCCGCTCTTGCCGTGAGCTTTCCGCTCTTGCCGTGAGCTTTCCGCTCTTGCCGTGAGCTTTCCGCTCTTGCCGTGAGCTTTCCGCTCTTGCCGTGAGCTTTCCGCTCTTGCCGTGAGCTTTCCGCTCTTGCCGTGAGCTTTCCGCTCTTGCCGTGAGCTTTCCGCTCTTGCCGTGAGCTTTCCGCTCTTGCCGTGAGCTTTCCGCTCTTGCCGTGACAGTTGTGGGCCACCGTAGATTACCCTCCTGTTCGTCGAACAAACTAGGCTGTGAATCGATTATACAGCCCACTTCATTGCGCATATCCTGCTGCGCATCGAAGTTTTAGCAATTGGTGACCGTGGCATAATACGTGGCATTCTATTATCCAAGATGGCGGCAGTTTTGTCTTTGTTTAGATGTACGTACTCGAACCGTGAGAGTGTCTGAACGAGTTTAACAATGACAGAGGAGCTAAGAAGTACTGGCTGGAATAACAATATCAATTATAAGCTAAATATCAAGCCTGAAACAATAATTATTACAAACTCCTGGGAGACTCGATCGAGGAAACACGCACGTTTTAAATCCGGTTTTAAATATAAATGTATAGCTCTTCCTTTCTACTTTTGTATAAAGCAGCTAGTAGGGATACCAAATCAGCTTTGAACATTGGAATTTACACCTTCAGAAGTCTTATGTTGCGAGTATCAAATGGACCCTAGACTCAGATGTGACTCCAACGAACTGGGCTGTAAATCAAACGTACAGCCTAGTTTATTGCGCATGCTCTTCTGCGCATTTGAAGATTTGAAAGACCTGTGGAGGACAACAACTTCAAAGGTGAGACATTTTATTTTAGTTTACAGCATTATTGAAAACAATTGATACATCCACAAGTCCTGATTTTATTTTTAAAACATGATGAAAATGTCCTCATTAACTCCTTATTATAACTTATTCTATAAACTAGTGCTTTACAAGGATTTCCAGCACTGAGACACATCGTATTTAAGCACACATAGAAATACGATAATTTTATGTGTCGCCTTTCAGCCAATTAGCGATTTCCACGGCACATGATTACCCTTGCTTTGAACAACAGGCCCCAGGTCCAAGTATTGTTTATAAAATAAATCAAACAATACATGAATGTTTATATGGAATTGATATTCTCTTGTTCAACTCGATATCTCACTCTTGATATCTTACAACTTGATATCTCACTCGATCGCTGCGCTCACTGATGAGGTATCATCAAGTTGAACACTCGAAGATAAATTCCATATCTCCGCGTGCCCATGTATTATTCTCTATTTACACAGCTCATCCCCAAAAAAATATTTCTCATGACCCAACTAGCTGACCCATAATTATGTTACACGCAAATAGATGCTATCTTGAAATCATGCAGCATGCTAGTTGAAGGGCTGTGTGACACTAGGGCATAAGGACTGCCATTCAAATTCTAAATTCTCCTTCAAGATCTTTGTTTTTTAAGTGAGAATTTAGAATGTGATCAGGAGTCACTTACGCTCTTGTTGCGCAAAGCCCTTCAATTAGCAATCAGCAATATCTGTTGCAATCTTGAGATCACTGTTTAATGAGCCAATAATTATTTTCTTTTTCTGGAAATGGTTCTCAATCGTCCTCAGTCCATAGTCAATTAAATGCAAGATGTAATCCAGCAGCAAAATTGTGAAACAAAATATTTTCTGGGATGGCCAACATTGTACATGTAAGCAGCTTAATACGTATAGTAAGTATCCCATGATTACTATAGCTATTACAAGTACTTCTTTACGAAGTTCTAGGTTTTAACATTAGCAGCAACACCAAATACATGCACTCACTGTCACTGAATACCTATTTCACACTGAATACTTATTGGTAAATTAATATTTTTACAACAATTGCTCAGTTGCTCATTTTCTGTTTGGCTTATTGCCATGGGAGATAAGGACATACATGTACCATGGATTGTGTCATTGCTCCTGTCACAGATTACATAATAGCGCATACTAAAATATTAACTTTCTCCCACAATTTCCATTGTTTTCAAAGGTTTTCCGCTTCACTATTTCTGGTTGTTGTTGTAAAAACAAATTTAGGGTACTTTACTTGATACATGTATATCCTCTTATTTACCATGTTTTGCATCATTGCATGGTCAAATTATTGTGGATTTATGCTGGTAAATAAGAGCATTTTTTGACAATGAATGCTGCCGTTTGGGATGCTTAATTTTTTTCCTTTTTGGCAAAAGATATCCAGGCAGCTCTTGGCTGCACTTCTTAGTGCCTATTGCAGGACGACCCTGGGCAGCCTTTTTCATTCCCTTTGTTGGTCCCACAGATTGCAATTCTTTTCCCATACCTTCTCAGAGGTGTGTTTTCTTTTTAACTTACTGAGTGACTGGGTCATGATGTTTTTCAGCTGCAAAATAGAGGTGGGGTCATGTGTAATTCTGCACTAATCCAGGGGTGGGCCACATAAAATCCAGCCTTTGAAAAATCGAATTTTATCACCCACCCCAAACTTTATGACCAGTCCCTTACCATACTGCACCTCCTGTCAATATTATGAATACAGTTGACTGTATTACTCCTCTGTGATACCAGTGGAAAGAGATGAGTGACACTCATTACATTGCATGTTTACATTTAGGTTTTGTTAAGAATTTCCCATCAACTGTGGAAGATAATCTGATAAAATACAGACAGTCGTGTGGTAGCCCATCAAGTGGGAGTTCAGATTTCCTGAGGTAAGAAGCACAAACCATCTTCAAACTAGGTACCTCATCAGATGCTATCCAAATGCTAGGGGAAATGAGGGGTCTGAAAGTTCTCTCTTGTGCCAAATGTTGGTCAGCCTTCTTGTTTGATAACCATTTTACCACAGATGACTTTCCATCTTGTTTCAGGTTACGAATGAATGTCTGAGAATTCTCTCTGACCTTTTTCGATAGAAACTTCTGGGGGTACAGATCCTTGGCCTGAAGTGGAACATTATCATCAAGATTCTTAGTATTGTCCTTTGCCTCTGCTAGGAACTGAGGTGTTATAGTGTCAGCATAAGCCATCATTTGCTTTGCTATGTGTTGCAAAGTGGTTTTTGTTACTCTTAGTTTGATAATGTCCGGTCGCTTTGTTGTTTTCTTAACTTCATTAAAGATCTCATGTCGCTCCTTGTTTCCGTGAATCATGTTTTCCACGAAAAGCTGGCTGGCCTGCTTTGAAAGTTCAGAGGTGTTCTGCTTTAGGTATAGCTCTGCAACATTGAATTGCCTCTCAGCAATAACATTATTGACTGGGAGGGAGAACACATGAATTGAAAACCACTTCCAGAGTGCTGGGGTTCTATATTCAGATGGTAGTGTTGGATCTTGAGATAAAGCAGTTTTCTTTATTTCATAGAAAAGGGAAGGTTCTGCTAAATCCCAGGTTAAAGCCCACTTCTGCAACCTTGCTTTGTCTGCAGCAACAGTCGTAAGGATTTCAAATTCATAAAACCAAGAGGTTGCACCATGGGTTGAGGCATATGATATGGTATCAATTAGATGAAGGGCTGTACAATGACTGATGAGAAGTTCTATAGAAGCTAACTCCATTGCAGCAACCACTAGGTTGTCGTAAATCTACTTGATTGGTTCTTGATTCTTCTTACAGGTAGCAGGTACAGCTGGAACTTGTGAAGTGTTAGGATGGAATCCTCTTCCTTTGTCAGAAGACCAAGAACCCTGAGAACAGCTCTCCAGAAGTAGTGGTTTGCAGTGCTATCAGCACCCATGGAAAAGAATTTGGGAAATTGTAGCCAACCAATAGCATGAGTGTTGAGGACTGTTAGAGCTTCCCTTAACATCCGTTTGTGCATGGAATGGAATTGTGCTTCTGATGTAGCATCTCTAAGATTGTTGAGGAGTGCTTTATTTGTTTGTGGGAAACTGTTCACAGTATCGACCATGAAAAGAACTACCAATGCCATCTGCTGCAAAACCTGCATACTAATTTGGTATTTAACTGTGATAGGTCTTCAACAGTATCCTGTTATTTGAAAGAAAACTGTTTCTATACATGTAAAAAGAAATTACCAACATTAGTGACAGTTTAACATTTAAACATTGCAAACCATCAGTTACGGAGCCATGAGGAGGTTATGCCAGATGTTTCTTCATTCAGAGTGATTGTGGTTTAAATGTACTAATACATGTATCTTAAAATCCCAATTAGGGACCTGTCATTCATTATCAGGGGGCAGAAATGTAATTAACAATCGGCAGCAAGAGTAATAACAACAGGGTTGCTAAGTAGAAGTCAGCAACCAGCAGATTGTGCTGGCTGAAATTTCAATGCCCTGTTAATTATTGGTCATTTCAGCTTTCTAGGCAACTGTATAGGGGGTAGATATGGGAACATATATTGACTTACAGTGTATCTACTTATATATTTTGCATTTTGGGAGTTTAACAAAATATTGACCTTCTACATTTTTATCTTCTTCCCCCCCCCCCCCCCCCCCCCCCCCCCCCCAAGATTATTAATGAGATGTATGAGCCCTCTCTCCTCTACCCAGTTATAGTCCCACTATCATGGTAACATCCCTTCCGGTTACAGTGTTTCATGCTTGAATACAAATAAAGCAAAGACTTTCAAGAGCACCAACTAAATTTTGTGAACATTGTAGATAGTGATCAAACTAATGTCAGAGTGTTAAGTACAATGCAATTTTCTATAAATATATTTCATAATATTTTTATCAACCTGGTTATAATAATATTATAAGCACCCCCAGTCTCTATCTCCCCAGATATAAGTCCATATAAAGCCAAGCTGGCTTTTATGGGATTATATGTTATCACATTTAAATCCAAACTTTTTTTATGAAAATTGTCATTAAACTGCATCTTTTAAAAACAAAAAGCTATTGATGCATACCTTTGCTGGCCATATTCTGGCAATATAACCTGGGGAAAACCCAAGCTCGGGATCCCCTGCCTCGGATTTTTTGAGAGCTGGCATTACTAGCTTCTCAAGCACCTCTGTAAGTAGAGCCCGGTGAGAAGTCTGCGGCCATTCAACTGACAGACTACGTGATGAGATACCACCTTAATGAGACGTTTCAGTCTGCATACAAGACTCTCCATTCCACTGAAACAGCCTTAGTGAGAGTTCAGGATGATATCCTACGTGCTGTTGATAATAATAAGTCGGTCATACTTTTGTTACTCGACCTATCAGCAGCCTTTGACACGGTAGACCATTCAATACTGTTGTCAAGACTCTCACATCGGTTTGGTGTGAAGGACAATGTGCTTGCTTGGTTCAAATCATATCTTACATCACGAATGCAGTTTGTCCAGATTGAGGATTCAAAGTCGACACAGCGTCAATTACATCGTGGCGTACCCCAAGGATCCGTATTAGGTCCTTTATTGTATCTTCTCTACACTTCACCGATTGCTGACATCATCAGGCAGCATAACTTGCAGTACCATCTTTATGCTGACGACACCCAACTGTATGTATCTTTCAAGACTGATTGTCATGATGATCTCTCTTTGGCTAAATTAAATCTTGAACTTTGTGTTAAGGACATAGACTGCTGGATGGTGAGAAACGGATTGAAGCTAAACCAAGATAAAACTGAACTTGTCCTTATCAGTTCCAAGTACCATCCTAGGCCTGCCCTTAAATTTATCCAAGTGGGTGCTGAAGAGATCCATCCTAAGACATCTGCACGGAACTTAGGGGTTATTGTAGATCAGTGCCTGAATTTAGATCAACATGTGAAAAAGATATGTAAAAGTTCTCATTATCATCTAAGGAATATTGGTAAAATCAGAAAATATCTTACTCAAGACAGTGCAGAAATTTTAGTCCATGCATTTATTGGCTCTAAGTTAGACAACTGTAACGCGCTACTCTATGGCCTTTCTAAGTATTTAGTACATAGACTACAACTGATTCAGAATACTGCTGCACGTATTGTCACGCTTACGAGAAGATTTAATCATATTACTCCTGCTATGTGTAAGCTCCATTGGCTGCCTGTACAATACCGTATCACTTTTAAAATGCTACTCTTAGTCTATAAAGGCCTTAATGGCCTGGCACCTAGTTATATTGTCGAACTGCTCAATTATCGCACGTGTACACGCTTGCTTCGGTCGAATTCCCAAGAGCTTCTGCACGTGCCAAAATCTAACTTAAAGACTTATGGAGACAGAGCCTTTTCAATAGCCGCTCCCAGGCTATGGAACAAACTGCCTTATGATATAAGGAGTGCAGTTTCAGTGGAGATTTTTAAAAAACAGTTAAAAACGTATTTATTCATAGAAGCTTATGAATCTTGACTCATTGTTTAGAAGTTTTTAACTATATTTTAACTGTATCGGTTAGTAGTTTATTAGTTTGTATTAGTAATGCTTCTTTTTTTTTAGTTGCACTATAGTAGTTTTTTTTTTTTCTTTCTTTTTTTAGAGTTCGCATTATAGTAGGTTTTAGCTGCAGATTCTTATTACTATTGTAAAGCGCTCTGGGCAATTAGTGGAGCTAGCGCTATATCAAATTAAATTATTATTATTATTATTATTCAGTATTGGGGAAGCTCCCATTTGTATGACATCTCGCCACACAGTGAAGTGCACATCACTCTTGGGTAATCGCTGTACCATTAGCTCTGCAAGTTGAAGGCATGCATTGCCATACTTTCTCCACCAGAGTAAATGTTCATAAAAATACGTCCAGCGAGTGTCTACCCATTGCTGAGGTAATGGAGGGGCATTATCCAAAACACCTAGAGCCACATAGAGAGACTTATACTGGGCAGTCCGCTGTTTGTGCAGCCATGAAACCTTATAGTGAAATTGCATAAGGTTAAAATCCTCCATATTCCCTGAGTGTCCAAACCCTGTATAGATCATACGCCTCATCATGATGTTTACGACATGAGGGTAACAACCCACAATGTACAGTTCCTTTCCAAACAACTTGCTGTTAATTGTTACAAGCCCCTTTCTTTCTAACCCCTGTTTGGGTTTTGGCATTATCCCCAATCTGTGCTCCAACATTTTTAATGCCATAAACATTGTGAGCTACATGATATTCAACATTTGCTTGATCTTCACCACTGCTACTGGCGACCAGAACGTAGCCCAAAACATATGCTCGGGGGCATTTATTTGCAGGGTCCCATGTATGGACTCCAAAGGCATGACGTTCGTTCCCACCCTTGTTACTGTCGTCTCCCCAAAGATGAAATTCAAACTCAGACTTTGCAAACTTTTGCTTTAAAGCGAGTTTATCTACCTCTCCGAGGAGAATGTTCCAGGTGGAAATTGAAGAAGGTGACACAGTGAAGGGGGGTTTTCGATTGAAAAACAATTCAAATGTAAGATCCAAGGCAACACAAACTTTCTGAAAACTTAAGAGACAAACATGTTGGAAGAAACGGACACAGGCCATAAAACGAGCAGAGAATTTGTAGTTACCATTGTGGCCATTTGAAAGTTTTGAACTGGCTTCCGATTAAACCGGAGAAGTTTGGCCTTTCCTGCTCGAGCACCTCTTAGCAAATGCCCTTTCACTGCTAGCTGACGTCTTTTGCAGTGTGTCATTCACAGTTTTTTGTTTCAAAAGTTTTTTTTGCAAACTCCTGATTTGTTCGTCCCTCTCTTTTTTCAATCGCTTGTACGCACTCGTTTCGATGCTATACCGCTCCTCACATTTTTCAACAAGAGCTAAAGATTCGTTTCTCTTTCGATGGAATTCAGGCAGAACGCGTTCGTAAAGTTCTTTCTTCTCGTCATTCAAGACATTTAGAGCAGCCCTCAGTTCTTTGTTTTCTTGGTTCAACTCGGGCTTTTCCCCTACCGGCTCCTTTGCAACAATCCTTTCTTTGTTTACATCGCACCGAGTGCGTTTACCGCGGTTCACTGGCTGATTTGACGATGAAAAACAGCTCCTTTTTGAAGTAATCCTTGGCATACACCTGTTTCTAAAACCAAGCTCGAGTACTTTAACTTATTTCGGAAAATATAGTTTAAAAAGACTCAGTTTTCATTCAAGACTAAAAACAGTTTCGACATTGTTTTCATTTTCAGTCGCAACAGCAAGCTGGTAACAAAGGTCGCTGACCATTGTCTCGCGGGCGCGTAAGCAAACCGGAAGTAATCAAGTGCAACTAAAAATAGCAAAGTGTTGTGAACCATGAATTTTCTGTCTTCCACTTTTATCAATCGACATGTTCTTTTTGTAGCAGGTTATTTCATCCAATAAGAAACGAGCTTTCAGATCGTCAATGTCAAGCTGTCAGAATTGAACCAATCAACGACCAGAAATGTTGTAAACAAGTCGAGTACAGTAAAATGGAGTTTTCGCTGTAAGTCAGTTAGATTTTTGTGGGTTCTTAAAATTAGATAGCTTACTTTCCTTCGTCTAGATTGAAGATTGTATTATAAAACAAATAAAAGATGGTTCTTCTCGTTCTATAACAAAATAATGTACTTTCGAGGTCTTGAAATGCTGCTAAATGCACTCGCGTTCTGCTCGTGCATCCGCAGTTTTTCAAGACCTCAAGCGTGCAATATTTTTTTTATAGAACAAGGAGAACCATCTTTTATTTGTTAAGTATTGTGTTGGGTTCTATTGTATTTCATTTTTTGTATTGAATTGTATTGTGCTTTATTCTATTGTATGTTTTTGTAGAAATGCGTGTCGTCCTACCATGATCATATGAAGGGATTGTCGCTTGCGACTCCTCACAGGACGTCATTGTAATGGCGGATTCGGTTCCAGGCCCCGGACAGTTTTTAGCAAAAAGTAGTCATTTGAATAGCGAAAAAGAGACCTTTCCGAAGGCGGAACTGAAAAATAAATATACTCTTGATAATCAGAACAGTTGAACTTTATTATTCTGCAATAAAATAAAATATTGCAACGAGTTTGGTAATAAAATAAAGATGCAAAATTTGGTTTCATAAACACTTTAAGGTAATTTTGCGCGGGAAATCTGACCGTAATACGCACGCGCAGACGTTTGACCGCTGTGTGCACCGCGGCAAAACGGTATGCTCCGCTGGCCAAAAGAACGAAGGCTCTGCTATCAGGGTTTCAACTTTTTTAGTAAATAATTTTATAACTTAGTAAACTCACAGTGAATTACAAATTAAGAAAACTTCAACCTGTTAAAGTCTTAGGCTTAGCTTTTAAGTAGTTTTCTTATTTTTTGACAAAACAGTTCACAGATGGATACTTTTAAGCAGAAATGTTAAAATCACGGGTATGTGCCTGTTGTTATGTTTCATTCAGTTTTCGCGGGAAACTGGGGGCGGCCGCGCGCCGACAAGAAATAGCAAATACGCATGCGCATAACGTTTTGCCGCGGTGTGTGGGTCAGGACTAGGCACTGGGTTAGTGGGTACGAGACTGCATGGACCGCATGCAGTTCCGTCTTTACAGAGAACATATTTTCCAGATTTTCCGCTGTCGGTTTAGGACAGAAACATTGTTCTACATGTACACGACGCAGTACGGGTACTTCGTGCTATATCACATTGTCTTAGTCAAAGTTTGAATGCTTCAGTTAGTTCAAGGTCCTTGTGATGCGAGTGTACGGCGAAGTATCACATCGTGGACAGACTGTTTTTAATAGTGTTATTCTATAACTCTTGTAGAATATCAACTACCATCATTCATAGTAGTCACCACGTTCAACAAATCGACTCGAAGAAGAACAAGTTTTCCAAATCGTCTCGAAAAAGAACAAGCTTCACGAATCGACTCGAAGAAGAACAAGTCGAAGAAGAACAAGTCGAAGAAGAACAAGCTCGAAGAAAATCGACTCCAAGAAGAACAATTTTTATTCACTAATTCAGGTGAGACTAATGAAAGTTAAACTTTGAGCCTGGGTTTCAGTTAGCTGCGGAAACAGTCGAATCTTTGTGCGGGCTTCCGCAAAGAAACTCCAAAAATTCCAATATGCCCAGAACCAGGCGCATAAATTAAACATTTTCGACAAAGCGAATGGGACTGGAACCGAGGATTTTTTAAAATTAACCACAAGAAAGACCACTTGGAAATTATTATGTTGAAGATATTTGAGTAAATAAGAACTGACTAGGAAGTGTTTGAAAATTCTGAACTCTTATTTTTGTGATATTTAAATGCTTGCTATGCAGTTCTTATTTACTCAAACATCATCAAACTTAATTGTTAAACATACTAATTTCAATGTAATCTTTCTTGTGGTGGGGTTCATTTAGGGGCCGTCGACATATTCGAAATGACCTGCTTAACGCACAACGGATGTTTAGGGGGGGGGGGGGGGGGAGGGGGTAAGGGCATGGACGTTAGTGTGGGGCATTTAGAACAAACACTTTTTCATCAATAGAAGTACACTTTTTAATCAAACGTTTCTAGTCAGCTAGATCTACATTAGAGCACAATTTCTGTTGAATTTCCCGGAAATCCGTCTTTTGATTAGAAGTATCATGAAATACCTCAAACCTCCAGGTAGGTTTTATAGTCGTGTCATAATGAGTATTTTAGTCAAGATCCGAAATGAGCTCGTACAGGAATTCAAGGTACTCACTGACTGTACAGTTGCAGCTATTAAAGCTTTAAGCTTGTTTTATACTTTGTTTATAAGTGAACTCCCGTGTATTTCATTACTGTTTTTCCTGACCTAAAAAAAGCATAAAACAATGAGTGGACGTTAAGGGGGAAGGAGTCCATTGTGCGTTAAGCGGGGCATTTCGAATATGTCAACGGCCCCTTAAAAATAAGTTATGAATTTTATTAAATTCCAAAGATTAAATTTACATACTCTGTTCCAGTCCTTTTACGAAAGGGCTAATACAGAAAGATTCTCTTTGGATGTTTTAAAATGTCATATCAAAGAGCTTTGCCCTGCTTTTGTTGCTCACCAAATGTCAGGTCAATTCCTTACTGACAGTTTTTGTGATGGTTAAGATGTATTTATGTTTACTGATGAGACTTGAATGAAAGTCTTGTTCAGTTTGCTGTTTCTTTACAGGAGTCCATTGGGGTGAATGCAAAGATTCAACTGTTTTCGCAGGCTATAGGTTTGAGCACTAGATGATATAACGTAAGCTTAACTCAAAAGGAGCTTTAATGGTTCAGAAACCCCGCTATTTTTAAAGTAGGAATTTTAGCCATACAACAAAATGGCTAAAATTCCAACATTAAAACAATCATATATTTTGATTGAACCAAGATATTTCAGTTATCTCTTCAGTTTTGAACTTCTCTGGGTTATGATGTTTGAGAAGCAATCATCAAATATATATCTCATAATGTGAAATTTAAAAGTTGGCAAACTTTGTGCCCTCATTTTCCCTCAAAAACCATTAATATTTAAAATGGAAAAACGAAACCGAACAAGTTTGTTGAAATGAGAGCTTTATTAATGTTGTTAAATTTGATACCAATCAATTTTAAACCTAAGAAGAAGTAACAAATGGGAGGGATATAGCGTACGCACTGTATGTTTTAGGACCCAGGCCCCCACACAATGAGGCAGAGGAACGCCTCAGTGTTGATTATTGGTAAAATGGCCATGAGCTGGATGGCAAATAAAGTTGATAATAATAATAATCTTTATTTATATAGCGCCGTTTCCAATGTAGAGTTGTCCAATAATGCTTCACACGCATTGAAAAATAAATATTTAAAGTACAATAAATACAACAAGACGCCCTGAGTGGCCTTAACTCGGGCCATCTATAGCATGTACTGCATGGAGTTCTAGCATAATTTTGTGTCAACATGGTTTGTGCTAGAGTAGCCAGAGAATTGGTTCTCTACTGATGCCCTTGTCTGTCAAATGTCAATGTGCAAACGCCCCACATATTCCGGGGGGTTTAGGTTAGGGTATGCCTGGGGGAGTGGGGGGGGGGGGGGGTTGGAAATGATAGAGCCATAATACACACACAACACACACATACATGCTGTGCATGTACATTTCAGCCACAATTTTCCTCAATTCTGTAGTTTAATATTACTTTCTTTTCAATATTATTGTTCCTTCAGGGTCGTTAGAATTACAAAAAAAAACTTGGTATGGGTGTTGTTGATTGAAGTGCAATGGTTATTTGAGTAGTCTTCACGATATTGAGTTACTCAAATTTGGTGCATTGTAATTATATCAGGTGCAGTACGACTATGAGAAATCAAGCAATTTAGAACAACAAATTCCACATAATGTTGCTATTCACTGTGAATAGTTACATGTAGGTAATGTCATTCTACATGTGAAATAAAGTCATCTATTTGTAATTCTCAATTATTAACAAACCAGTGGAGATGGCCGACATTCAGGCTAAATTCTCAATACAATATTTTCGATTGAGGTCATAAACTACAGACCACCATTTTCTAGTATTAGTGAGCTGCCAGTGTGCTAGTGCTCATTTTCTTCATCTTGAAGGAGACTGAAACTTATAATGGCAGGCCACAAATAAACATGCAATGTCCACTCTGTTTATATCATTGGGGTTGCAGCAAAATTAATTTTCATTCACAAATAATTCTTAAAAGTACTCGTACTCCTGATCATGACCGAGTGAAAGTGACAATGCTGACGTCAAGAACTGAGGAACAACAACAACAACAATTACATTTATTTTCTCATAAGATAATTGGAAATGTTTACGAGTAATAAGGCAATAATAAGAAATAGAATGATGAGAAGGTAGGTCCTTAAGGTAACCTTAGGGTTATCTTAAGCCAGGACCACCTCAGATGGAAAACACTGAAACAAGATCTAGCTTGCATGGATATATAATGGATTAATGGTACCAAGAAAGGGAAAGGGAAAGAAAGAGTGCCACTTGCATGTAAGTATACTCAGTTCTGGACCAAATTTAGTTATGTTATAAACTTGCAATAATGATAAATACACTACTCTATACATAATATCATTATGTCAGTTCTAAAAAAAACATTAAATCATAATCAAATACAAAGAGGTACAGGCCAGATGTAAATAGACCCGGGAAATAGAACAAAATAAAACCAGTGTCAATAACACGCCACAGATAAATATGCGATTCCACATCAGAGTCATTTATCGTTCGTTTGAAAAAATCTTCATTTCTGATTACTTACTCAGTTTATACTCACTCACTCCATGCTGGATTTTCGTTCCCGAATTTATAAACATTTAAATACATGTGCATGGGGGGCGAAACGACTGTAATTCTTTTAAAAGGCCCCTGTCAGTCAGAGAACTGAGAAATCTGGTCATTTCTACTACACTTTCGAGAGGTTAATAACAATAAATAACAACACAACGACAGTCAATTGGTATACGGGTTATCATGTTCAGATTAGCGGCTACTTACATTTAGAAACTGTTGTCTTTATAGATAGTCAGTGTTGATCACGTCTCACGAGTGTATCTTAAAGCATGTCGCATAATATGTGATAAATTCCCGTCCAAAGCCCGTGAAACACCTCTCAGCTTTAGAAAAGACAAAAATCTTGGTATTGCACTTGAAGGAACCTTTGGTTTACACAAAAAAACAGCTGATATTAAAGGTTTTGCTAAGTCAAAACTCCCACTCGCCGCCATCTTGAAAAACCTAAAATTTTTGTTCACTGTCACATGGCTGGTACAAACGTACGTGTCACGTGACCAGTCGAAATCTGATTGGTTGACGGCGCCAACAAGCGACAAGAAGAATAAAAAAAATAAACACTTGCGAAACTTGACTCGTGCCTCGGCCGAAGGCCTGGCCCGAGTAATTAATAATAATGAGTATAGATAAGATTAAATTACACCGGTCCCATAATATATCCTGATATTTTAGTTTCCTATAGTTCCCTCAAGTCCCTGAAATATACCACAGCAACACTTTGTGGTGATGGGTCCAGGCCCACAACCTCCACCATTATTATTATTATTATTATTATTATTATTATTATTATTACCACCATCATATCCATAGTTACACACTTGATTAAGTACTTACTTAAAGTACTTACATAAGGGACCAAGCCCCTAACATCCATCATAAGTAATATAATTACATTGTATGCATGTACATGTATATACTGTATAACTGATGTGAAATACATCTGGGATGAATAAATACACTTGAATATTTAACTGGACTTGCCTAGTTATTTATATAGTAAATTGTCATAGAATTAAACACTGAACTGTTTGTGAGCCAGAACCACAATGAACTGACTCTGTCTCTTGACAGTTTATATAACCCTAAATATCATAACACTGGCCCTCCAGGCCCTCTCGTCCACATAGGAACTTATTTCTCTTTGCACTACCAATTCATTGCATTCCTTAATTAAACCATTACAAGAGAAATACATATCTATTTACATGTATATAAAATCATATAATGGCATCAAAAAGAAATTTGACTCATAACTTGTGTCCTGACTATCAACTTGTGTCCTAACTTATAACTTGTGTCCTAAAATATTCAGAGTACAATAGTAAGTGCGATTAATAATTATGATTACAGATAGAATTAAGTTATACCTATAATATATCCAATTATCTTGGTATCAAATTACATGTATATAAAATCATATAATGGTCAAATCTAACTTACATGTACACCTTGTGTCCTAACTTAGACTCATGTCCTAATTTATAACTTGTGTTCTTTTTAGTATTGTCCTACCTCGTGTCCTATGTATCCTAAGCTATTTTATTTAAATTATTTGAGAGAACATACAAGATCATATCCTAACTTATAACTAGTGTCCAAACTTATGGCTTGTATCCTATGTGTCCTAAGCTATTTTATTTAAAAGAACATTCGAGATACATTTGTAAGATGTGTAATAGGTCTTTGGCCAAATAAGCTAGATACAAAGTATTATAGCTAATATGCATCTTTAAATAAGTGTGTCTTAAGTTGTTTTTTAAAACACTCAAGAGTTGCATAACCTGATACTTTTAGGTAGTGCATTCCACAATAGTGGAGCTGCACGAGAAAATGCCCTATAGCCATAAAATTATGTATGCAAATTGTATGACCTAACTTCTAATTTGTTATCAGATGATTACCTCAGATTATGCTTGGCAGGGGTGGATCCAGGATTTTTGAGGGGGGGGGGGGGGGGGGGTTGGAGGGGTGGCTGTCATATATTTTTTGTTCGGGTCCATGCATTGCCTCTGTAAAATGCTGCAGTTTGGCCAGTCCAACCAGCCCAAAGGGGGGTGGCTAGCCACCCAAGCCACCCCTCTTATATTAAATATATAAATAGGTCCTTGGCCATGTAGGGCTTTGCAAGTTGTTAATAGTATTTTATACACTGCGTTGCTCGATTGGTAACCAGTGCAGATCATGCAATATCGGTGGTATATGTTCATGTTTGCGAGAGAGTGTTTCGACCCTTGCTCCGGCGTTCTGTACACTTTGCACACGATCAATAAGATACTTCGGTAAACCATAACACCGAATTGCAAGTTGAGTTTAATCTGTGCCAATCCTCTATAATTATTAACCATCACAGTCCATAACAGTAGGTGTATTTATGTTTTCCTTTGTTTTACCCAGCTGTCAAGGCAAGCTTATTTTTTTTTTGCAAAATTAGGGACCATTCATAAATTACACCAGATGGGGAGGGGTTGGGCGGTGGGGTAGCTTGGTGAGAGTACAGTCAGTACAAACAATGATGCAAACCCACCTGCAAGCACAGGTAAACAAAAAAACATAGCCCTCCTCAACAATTACAAAACGTTATACGACTGCCCCCCCCCCCCCCCCCCCCAAAAAAAAGGCTAGATTGCAGAATACCCCACCACTTTGAAAGATCACTTGAAAAGCCCTTACAAATTCTGCAAAATTATCCATTTAGCTCAGATGTATTTAGACTCATTCTATGAATGATTTGGGGTTGAAAATGGGTAGGATTTTTTTGAATAATTTTCAGGGTTAGGTTTTTAGAAGGTTTGTATGAGAATTTGAGAAAATGCATTATTAATGACCAAGTGGTGGGGTATTCTGCAATCACTAAAAAAAAACTGCTTGTTGTAATACACATGCTGGCTATATTCTGCAGGGGACGGGTTCATATAATACCCAACTGCTACATTTAGGCTGAAATAATATATGTTGTCAACTTCCAAAAATGTTGTAAGAAGTAATAGTTCTAATCCTCGCCAGGGTGTTGGACCCAGTTTCTAGATCCGTGTGCCAATAAACAATGCCGGGGTGGAGCCGAGGCATTGTTTCTTGGCACAAGGATCTAGAAACCGTGTCCAACACACTGGCGAGGATTAGAAATTACTTCTCATTGTACTTTAGATATTCATGGCACAGAGGCCAATGACAAGAGACCTATCATAATTTTCTTTTGTGCTACAGTAAAAACCCGCATGTAAGAACCTGGTTTTTTCAAGTTAGCCTAAAGAGGTTCTTATAAAATTGGTGCTTAGTGGGAAGTTAGGCTAAAAAAAATGTGATCGTTGCTTGAAAAATATTGATACGACAAACTGTTTATACAAAAAAAATGAATTTAATTACATGTAAAAGGGCTTCACTCTTTAAAAAATGAAAACTGTATTGTATACCCTTTTTACCTATGAAAAATCCAGAACAAAAACTAGATTGTTTATAAGTTCTCATTGCAGGGTTCTACTCTTTCATCAGATTCAAATTTCTAAATATATTTTAAAATAAGAACCTGTTTCAAATGTTAGGCTAACATAGGTTGTTATGTAAAGGGGTGTAATGGGGCAATCTTAGCCTAACAGGTTCTTAAAAACCACGTTCTTACATGCGGGTTTTTACTGTAGTTGAGAATGCATGCTTTTTTGCAGTCCTAGGGTTTCAAGTTGAACATTCCTTTAATAGAAAACCTTGCAGAAACACATGTTAGGCACTATTTCTTCAGCAGCGCCGAGCAGCATGGATTGGCATCCTGAAGGTGGACCTCCACCAAAAAGATTCTGGTCACTTTAAATTTTAAGCGTTGAGGAAACACTAGAGAATGTAAGAAGAGCTCTGCCCCGGACTTCAGAATATAAGATGCGCTGGGTAATTAAGGTTTTTGAAGGCTGGCGAAATGAGCGAAATAACAAAATCCCAGGCCTGGAGGGAAACCCTTTTGAGTTGGCCGTTGATTTACAGTCTGCATAATGCGGATACTCCACTAAACGAAAATTTTGGTGGAAAGCTTGAATTATTGGCTTGTTAAGTTTGTCCAAGAGGTTTGCAACAATTAATATTAGTTTGCACTTGTAAGTGAATGTAGCAATAATTCAACTAATATTCAGTGAGATTGGTAAAATGATGTTTTTGGTACGCATTTTTGTCTTGTTTGATAGATTATCGTCGAATGCATAGATCTACTTATCACAATGGAGATACTATGTAAAAGGTTAGTACAGCAAACTGAATTAATGCAAAGAGGCTCTTTTTTTCCATTGAATTAGTTTTGAAACTGAGAGAAATTTAGGGGTGAAACAACGACTCATTTCCATATTTACCATATCTAGAAATCGTTTCTCAATACAGTTGCGGGTCATTTGCATATTTTTCGTATTGAGAAATGATTTCTAGATTGGTAAATATGGAAATGAGTCATTGTTTCACCCCTAAATTTCCCTCAGCTTCATAGCCCGCCCACTTGCATAATTTAGTTTGTCGTTCTATCCTGGGTTTCAAAGTATCTCCAGGTGACCTAGAGCAAGCATCCCCATTGGCCGATGTGCCATGAATATCTAATGTAATACGAGAGAAGGAATTTAAAAGTCCCCCAGTTCATACATATTTACAGCTGCCATGCAGATGGCCACTCAAATTGCAGGGGTCAATGGGGTATTAATATAATTTATATGTATTAGAGCTTTTTGTGAATCCAACTCTATAATTTTTAAATAAATACCTCGGATTTTAAAAATTATACTAATACCAGTAACTTATATTTACAACTTATTAATGATTGAATTAAAATAATTTGAAAAAGTATAAGTCTTTTAGTGAAATTAAACTATAAAATATATTAATTAAGTTCAGTTTGCTCCAATACATCTTAATGTTTTTAATTCCCAAGATGTAACCATATATAGTCTATGTAATTTCACAGTGTTGTAAATAATTATGTCATGCATGTGTGATCCTTTATATAATCATCAGTCCAAAACACACTCTGATTGGTCAATAGCGGTGTGTTATTAGAGGATACACACATGGACTATTGGCATCACGAGCACACACAACCAGTTTATCAACTCATTTTGATTGGATATTTTCATAGTTTATAGTTCACAATTTTTTTTTAATTTTTTTTATAATTTTTTTTTTATAATTTTATAAAAAAAAAATTCTGTAATAATATTTATTATTATATAAAACAAATAGATTCCATTCTGCCGTGCGTCTGTCCTCTTCTAGATGCACAGATGATGCCAAAACACGAAGAAAACATCAGTTATGTCACTCAACTGTGTCTCATAGCGAACTTCTTTGTTTTCTTCACATGGTGACGTAATCTGTGCATCTATAAGAGGTCAGATACATGGCAGAATGGAATCTATTTGTTAATTTGAGTCAATTTTAGCATGGCAATATAAACTGAAAGGACCCTAAGCCTCTGTCGGTTTTCAAATAAATAAAATGGAGGCTCGATCTATAAGTTACAGAAAGGAAACTTCAACAAGTTTTTTACTTTTCTCTCTGTTCACCGTGTCACGAATATAACAGTTTGTTTATAGTTTGTTTATTCGACTCCATAAAATCATAAAATAGATGAGAAAAGACTATTTAATTACAATATTATACAAATGAGAAAATATAGATGAAAGGAAAATAATTAAGTTACATATTTTCAAGAAATAATACATATAGACATGTAATAAAAATAATGAAGTAAGTTGTAAATAATACAGGTATGATAAACAATGATCTAAGAAAGTTATTATTAGTAATTTCAATATAAACTTGTAAATGTATAGAAAATAACGTATCGAATACAGGGCATCCTAAATAGCTGGTTGCTAATTGAGATGATACCCTGTATGGCTATGTAAAGATAAGTGAAAGATAATATAATAATAAGTAATTCTTCTAAATAAAATAGAAATGAAGTACTGTTTAAAACACGAACAGCAGTGTTTTATCAAGTTTAAAAATTCCAGGGTAAAGCCCGAGAATTTTAAGACTTGATAAAACGTGCTGTGAGTGTTTTAAACGGCTTCAAAAACACTTTAAGAATGCAATGAAAGAAAGACTCACATCTCAAGGGAATGGTTACTTAATGAACCATTGAACCTTTGTATTCACAACGCCATGCAAAATATTCGAGTAATCACCGCCTGCAATTACGAACATCTCAAGGGAATGACATGAAGAAATTACCATACTATGTTGTTTGAAGTGGCGTTTTGCAATAAAAGAAGAACCTGCACTTGAAGGATTTGGTGTCGTGGTTTACCTCGATAAAGTTCAAGACTTGGAAAGCGATGTGACTGACATGACGGCTTTATTTTACGGCTTTGAGTTAGGTTTAATAATTGGAACTAAACAGTGGCTCGGTAAACAAGTAATGGTAGTTGGATAACTTCATTTTAAAAATATTATCTGTGTATCTCGGTAGTCTGCTGATATTAGTAAATTTAGTGCAAAATTTATTAATATCTAGGTACCTTATGTTCCGTGTACTTTTTGCTATCTTTGGGTTTTTATCAGTGAATTCTTAATTAGGATGAAACTTTATATAAAATTTCATGTTCATTAGTATTCTTTATATAAAACGTTCTTCCTAATTAGCAATTCAATGAGAAAGCTGAAACATCAATAGAAATTCCATTGTCTCAATCATTAACCCCATTTCCCTCTGGGACAAAATTCAAATCTCTCCGTGGGCCTTTTAGAATGATGAGATTTTATCAGGTATAAAGGAGCATGCACGTGACTGATTTGCTTCATCTGATTGGACAAAATGCTCATTAATTATTCATGAGTTTTTGAAGAATAGTTATAAGGAATTGGAAAAATGTATTAAATGCCAAATTAATAGGCAGTATAAGATTCAAGGAATGTTAATTTTGTTAAATTTTCGAAATCAGCAGTGATTTGATTTTTGCTTAGCTTCTTTATAAAAAGAGAGAGTTCCATAAATATAATTTACTCCTGTTCTTGCTTGCGCTCCATACACTACATGTAGGTGCTTGTTCTAACAGAGCTTAATAATAGATTATTACTGTAAGCCTGTCTAGTGGCATGCATTTGTGAAACTAGTAACCAAAAAATAATTGTAAATGTAACTGGAGCTGTTAAATTGTTGTTATAAGATATGTCCAAGGTTATTTTGAGTCATAGCATGGTGATATAAACTGAAAGGAACTTCTGTAGGTTTTGAACTACTTCAACATGAAATAAAAGAAATAGCTACATCTCACATCGTTTTATTTCTCTTTTCATTCATCTCCATGGTCCAAACAAAGATCCACCGAGATGGGAAAGTAAACAATCCACAATCTGTCATCTTCAATCTCCATTCAGACGGAGAAAGATCATATGACATTTGGAGTTTCTGAAGCAAAGGTCTTATCAAAGATAACTATCATACCTATAGATCTATAGTGGTGGGTGTGTCAAAACCCACATTAAATGTACAAATTTTGTAAACAAGGTGAAAGGTAGCAAATTATTATGAAAAGCTTACAAAATGAGGTGTATGACTGTTAAATTACAAATATAACGAATTTAATAAGTAGAAAATATAGAAAAAGCTAACAAAAACGGACATGACAAACAAACAAACAACAAAGAGCTACATCATAGGTATCATAATTATCAATTTAATGAGCAAAAAGTTAGTATTCATAAGTCTGGAGAATGTTATTCTTAATTTTAATACTTTAAATTTTTTTAAATACTCTCGTTTTATATCCTCATTAAGTGAATTCCAGATAACTGCATGCTCCTCTATAACGTATCGGTAAGCTAAATTTACCATAATCTGAGTGTTTTAACAGACACTAATGAAATAAGAAATAAGAAGATTTAGCAGGTAACCTAGTAATGTAATTATGTTTGGATGAAACTGAATGAAAACAATTTGCAAAGGATATCAGGTTCAAGTTATGGGGGAACTGACATACATAAACATACAGTTATATAGAAAAAGAAGATCTTGAAATTTAAGCATTTGTAGATCACTAAAGAGTGGCTCTGGGTTGGAAAAAGGCATCCTCCTTTAAAAAGCCATTTTTTTTAAAGAACAATAACAGGTTTTAAAGAAGACTCATAAGTAAATCCCATACTAGACCATAGGTTAGGAAAGGATAAATTAAGGAATAGTATGTATATACATGTATAATGAAGCTGAATTAGGGTATTTATAAGAACAAAATACCTAAGTTTGGAGAGTATACAAACTCCTCTGGAGATCTTTTTGCAGAGTTCATGAATGTTGTTAACAATTTAAATGAGAATCGATAATTATTATTAATAATACCAAGATGTGTAATATACAATTCTTGCTTAAATAATTAGGTTCCTAATTTTTTATATTAAGGAATGATTAATTTTCTTTTGGGGTGGATGAAATAAAACACAATTTGTTTTAGCTATATTTATAGAGAGCTTATTGACACATATCCATGTGTAAACTTCAAAATTCAAAATACAAGGGTCATTGAGAAACAAATTGGTATCATCAGTAAAATACGAAAATTGAACAAGCTGGAACATTTGTGAAAATCATTAATATGAAGACCCCAATTTATTTAGTAACTACAGACCGATCTCTCTTCTCCCAAACTTTTCAAAATTCTTTGAATAGATTATGCATAACCGTGTTTCTGCTTTTGTAGACAAATTTGAAATCCTTCACCACAATCAATTTGGATTCTGTAAGAATCACTCTACATCTCTAGCCCTTATTCACCTCCTTAACAAACTTGCTACCTCAGCCGGCCAAGGAGAATTAACTGTTGGTGTCTTTTTAGATCTTTCTAAAGTGTTTGATATGCTTCACAAAACTCGAACACTATGGTGTACGTGGACAGGCATTAAGATGGATGAAAAGTTACTTTAATATTCGAAAGCAATTTGTACAAGGCAATGATACTATGTCTTCTGAGCATAACATCACATGTGGTGTACCACAGGATCCATACTGGGACCATTATTTTTTATCATTTATATTAACGATCTTCCTAACGCCTCCAAGCTAATTGACTCTCTACTCTTTGCGGATGACACAATAATTTTTTATTCCCACAAAGATCCTAATCTATTGATATCCTTTTTAAATAGAGAACTAAAACAGATAGATGACTGGTTAAAAACAAAGAAAGTTACTGTCAATATAAAGAAAACCAATTATATACTTTTCAAACCTAGACAAAAGCACATTTCGTGCAATGTTCCCCTCCTATTTAATGACCACCAGCTAGAGCAAAAGCAAGTTAAAAAATTCCTAGGAGTATTTATTGATGAAAACTTCACTTGGAAAACTCATAAGGCATGTTTGTAAGAAAATGTCCAAATCTATAGGTATTATTTACAGATCTCGATTTTATCTGTCTTCTAAATCTGAATTATCTCTTTACTATAAATTAGTTTACCCATACCTCTCCTACTGTAATATTGTCTGGTCAAACACATATCCCTCAAACTTAAACAGAGTATTTCTTCTTCAAAAGCGTGCTGTACGAATTCTAGCCTCTGTCGATTACCGTGCCCATACTGCAACAATTTTTGACAGCTTAAAAATACTAGACATTTTTACCTTAAACAGTTTCAACAATGCTAAATTTATGTTCTCCTTTTATAATCAACTACTTCCCCCTCTATTCTCAAACTTATTTCCTAGAAATAAATCAGATACACAGTTATAGTACCAGAATTGCAACTAATTACTGATCACACTCTTGTCGTACTAATATCAAACAATTTACTATTCTTCATCAAGGACCAAAAATATGGAACTCTCTGCCCCTCTACATAACTAAGTCTTTAAAGTGCCACTACGACGAAAATTTACCATTTCGATTTGCCACTTTTTCAGTGTCTATAGGTCAATCAGTATTAGAAATATCCGAAATAGTAAAAAATATTCCCAAATGGGCATCTTAAACCACAAATTTTAGGAGAGTTTACCGGTAAAATCCTGTCCGCCATTGCTGGAAGCCGTGCCCTTTGTTCAGCTTTAAACAAAGGTTTATTCACCGGAAGTGATGTCATACACTTAACACGACAACCTCGTGGCGCGAAATAGCGTGCATAAAAAAGTAGCCAACCTCGCAAAGATAAATATAACTTTCTTCTTATGTACGTGAAGACGTTTTTAGTAGAAATATGCCTCCAGGCGTTGTGTTCTGCAGGCGAGCGTTAAGTGTATGACATCATTTCCGGTGAATAAACCTTTGTTTAAAGCTGAACAAAGGGCACGGCTTCCAGTAATGGCGGACGTGTAGATTCAATATTCGGAGCTAAAAAAATAAGACTTCCTGTCGTTGTATCGAAAAACAATTTGAACTGGTAATAATATATGAACTCTACTTTATGAATATGCAAAAACATTGATATGTCAAAATTTGATCGTAGGGGCACTTTAACACTACCCGAATTTAAAAAAAACTTTTCCCACCACATTGCTACTAACAAATGAAACTTCATTCTTTACACTTTCACCTCTCTAATTATCTTTATTACATTGTTGTTCCCAATTGCTAACTCATTTTATTATATGAATCTTATGAGGAGGTCTCTACTCTATAAGCCCTGTGGTTTCCAGAGGCCTCCTCGCCATAATTGCTTTAGCTTCCACTTATTTAACTTGTAACTAATAAAATAGTAACTGTTCGTTGTATTTAGCACAATATTCTTAGTTAGATCAATTGTTAATACTAGTTAGTTCATTTCTCTGTATAAGAAATATATTGTAACTATTCAAATACCTTAATTATTACTTTCTCCTGTCAATAATATTCCTGTACAAATCACACCACTAGGCCGCTTTGTATTGTAGTCAGTATTACTATCATTACTTTGTTACTGATTTAAAAAAATTATATGGCGAATAAAAAAAAAAAGTAAAAAAAAAAAAAGAAGCAATAGTGGGCCCAATACTGATCTGTGGCACTCCACATGATAGATGGTAGATGTCATATTTTTGTATTGCCTATAGATTCATATTTTTTTCTATTGTATAAAAAACGTGCAATTCCACAAATACGATAGTAGTTCAGCCTGGCAAGTAAAATATGATTTATTGTATCAAAGGCCAACCCTACTCAAACCAGTAAAGATACTACGAAATCCACCGAACTGGTCACGCCAGAAAATAATGCGCCATCTCGATGGCTCCACCCGCAAATGTCTGCTACCCTGCCCCCAAACATAAAGGAATCCAAATGTGTTAGCATCTTGTCTCTTGAAGTTTACTGGGTAGCTCTAGATCCGCTCAGTTTGAACTCAATACAGATATCTTGAAAAATATTTCTATTTTAAGTCGTTTTCAAGAACTTTTCCACGTTCGTACACCCTCCCAGACTTACTAAGTTGTGCCATCAGAAACAAACTCTACTCAAAACGCTCAGCAATACTAACACATTCCTTTATGTTTGGGGGTGGGGTAGGAGACGTTTGTGGGTGGAACCATATGGCACATTATTTTCTGGCATGACCACAATTTGGTGGATTTCGTAGTACCACAGGAATAAGTATTATCATCAATCGATTTTTGGATTTTATCAGTTCTCCGTCCACCTTCGAGTGGTAAACAGAACCAATCAGAACTTTCACAGTATTTCTGGCATTTTTCTTGGGAATGCCAAAAAATATATTGTAGTGTGTTGCACACTATTCATGTAGTTGAATGTTTGGCTCTGAAACCAAGTTGACCTTCATATAAATAATAAAATATTTCTGTAGATAATCAATCGTTCTTAATTATAATATTAATTTTCAGAATGTTTGGGTGAAAATTGATAGCAGAGAAATTGGTCGGTAATTGGATGTTTGAGAACCTTTTTTGAAAATAGGAATTACACGAGCTAATTTAAACTGATTAGGGACAAAGCCTGACGAAAATTAGTCTCCTTCGCAGCCGTTATTTGTGTTGTCACGCAACGCTTGTCCCCACTGACTAGTGGAATAACTAGTGGGGAGAAGCGTTGCGTGACGACACAAATAACGGCTTTGAAGGAGACTAGATGAAAATGAGAAATCAAATAGAATATCCAGAGGATATGATATTGCTGCCCTAAAAATCATTGACAAAGATGTAAATAGGAATACTAATATGGGCCACATGCTTTCCCAGTATTAATAGAGGAAATAATGAACTATATCTTATTAGTAGTACATGTAGTTGGGAATAGATAGAAACTATCACACTTTGAAGGGGTTACTAGATAACTTCTAATTTAATTTAAAGTGGCCAGAATAGAGACCGCTATCTTGTTGCCAATGTCAGCGAAGAAATTATTAAACTCATTAGACATTTCCTTAATGTTTGTGATCGTAGTATCCTTATCCATCTTTATCTTACAAGGGGAGAACGATTTTAGGCTAATTAATTTTCTTATCCCTTTCAATATATTCTTAATGTTTGATTGATAGATAGATGGATACGTATAGATACTCTTTATTTACCCATGTTGATTCGTCACTTCAGTCTAAAATGCTCTCCTTGAATGATGTGTCCTAAACTGATCTGAGCTTAATTGAAACGTACCAACCGTTCAATAAGTCTGAGAGGAGGGTAATTTCCCCAGTTATCACTCACCATTATTTCAAACACTTTAACGAATATTTCTGTTTTTCAGGAATTAACGTCGATTACATACCTTCCAAGTTCCATCCGAAACATGTTGATGCATTCATGGCATGAAGTCGAGTGTAGCTGTCAGATCTTTACAAACTGTCTACGCTTCAGACGCTTTGGATTTCCATAGCCAACTGGTCGGTTTTGGCATGAAGAAGCACACAGATTATGACTCTGCCAGTCTGAAGAAGTAATCTGAGAATGTACTCTATCCAAAATCTCTGAGCTTTATGGTGAAATTTAGTTAGTGGTTTTCTCGCACTCGCACAGCAAAACTAAATCCTTCAAAGACTCACTTGCTGCTTCAGCCTCCTGAAGATCATAGTTGTAACAGCTTTTGCAGAATTCTTAAATAACACGAGCACTGTGGTGATCTAGAGATTGAACATTCGAATGTGTTAGTTAAGGGGGCTTCTGATATGGATAATACCGTTGTGGGCAACACGGGGGGAAAAGGCGTCAGCGAAATGTACAAAATTCTAGATGATGAAAATCCCTTGATTACAATTAATGGAGTTCGATTCAACGATCTAAAGCGGTTGTACTTTTACAAAATTAGCAGAGACGATGCCGCAAGATATACAGAAGGTATAAAAAAGACTATAAAGCAAGAAACCGTCCAAGTATGTCATTACAATAGAAAAGTATCTGTCCTACACCTCGCATCATATGCTGGTGATGTGGAACTGATTAACATTCTTGTTCACCAAGGAGTAGATGTGAACTCCAAAGACCAATATGGGGTAACTGCTGTGTGGTATGCAGCAACTTCGGAGGTTATGAATACACTTGTCACCCTTGGAGCAGACATTAATCTACTTAATTCAAAGATCTTCTCTCACTTGCGTGGCGAGAACCCGTTGATGTACCACTGTAAGAAGGATAACGTTAATATTATCAGACTTCTAATCGAAAATGGAGCTGACATTAATGCAAGAGATAAATTTGACAACAAAACAGCGTTGTTCTATTCACAGAGCAAATGCGTTACTCGCCTTTTGATTGAGGCAGGTGCGGATGTCAATATCAAAGATAACAAAGGTAAAAACAGTATCTTTTACACAAGAAATGAAAGCGTTCTACATGCTTTAATTGACAGTGGCATTGATGTTAACTGCAGGGCCAAAATCTTTGGTAAAGACATAAGTGTACTAATGTACTTCTGCAAGGAAGACAACGTTGACATTACTCGCCTTTTGATTGAGGCTGGTGCTGATGTCAATATGAAAGATAATGAAGGTAAAAACTGTCTCTTTTACACAGCAAATGAAAGCATTCTACGTGCTTTAATTGAAAGCGACATTGATGTTAATTGCAGAGAAAACCTTGATGCTGAAATAAGTGTACTGATGTACCACTGCAGGAAAGACAGCATTAACGTCATAAGACGTTTAATACAAAAGGGAGCCGATGTCAATGCAAGAGATAAATATAACGGAACAGCGTTGTTTTACTCGCAGAGCGAATGCGTCACACGTTTTTTGATTGAGTCTGGTGCTGATGTCAATATCAAAGATAACAAAGGTAAAAACTGTCTCTTTTACACAACAACTGAAAGCATTTGTCGTGCTCTAATTGAAAAAGGCATCGATGTTAACTGCAGGGTCAACATCCTCGGTGTTAATTTAAGTGCATTGATGTACCACTGCAGGAAGGACAACGTTAATATTATCAGACTTCTAATAGAAAATGGAGCTGACATTAATGCAAGAGAAAACCACCACAATAAGACAGCGTTGTTCTACTCGCAGAGTGAATGCGTTACTCGCCTTTTGATTGATGCAGGTGCTGATGTCGATATCAAAGATAATAAAGGTAGAAACTGTCTGTTTCATACAACAAATGAAAGCATTTGTCGTGCTCTAATTGAAAACGGCATTGACGTTAACTGCAGGGGCAAAAGTTTAGGTAAAGGCGTAAGTGTACTGATGCATCACTGCAAGGAAGACAACGTTGACATTACTCTCCTTTTAATCGCCGAGGCTGGTGCTGATATCAATATCAAAGATAATGAAGGTAGAAGCTGTCTCTTTTACACAGCAAATGAAAGCATTCTACGTGCATTAATTGAACGTAACATCGATGTTAATTGTAAGGAAAATAATGGAAATACTGCCCTGTTTGGCTTGAGTAAAGATTTCCCCCGTACCGTAAGCCTGTTGGTAGAAAGTGGCGTGGACGTTAAAACTGTTGACAAATGCGGCAGGACGTGCCTGTTCTATGTGACTGACCCAGAAGTTGTTCGTGTGTTAGTGAACAGTGGAGCAAATATCAATGCTAGGGATAACATGGGCAGAACGCCATTATATCATGCCATGCAACATTTTTTGGAATTCGATTTTGAAGATCTTGTTCGCATGCTTATTGACTGTGGAGCGAAATTACATATCCAGGATAACTGCAGTGTCAGTGTCTTGGCCTATCTTATTCACTTGATGTTTGAGTATTTTGACGCCTTTCACTTCAGTCTTCAAAAACGTCCTTCATCATCGTTTCACTGCGCCGAAAGCTTGATCAGAGTATTTCGATTACTTGCTGACCTTGGCATTACATCAGGTGTCATTTGCAAGGAACTTGTAGATGCTTTTCTTTCTACTTACAATGCTGTTCTAGGGAAATGTAGAAAACTTATCGAATTATTGAGGAAAATAGCAAATCAGTTAGAAAATACCTTTGAATCAAATAACTCCTTAAATAGTTTTCTGCTTAAGGTAGATGCCATAGCTTACCAGGGGGTAACAGCCACAAGTAGAGGATTTAAAGTATGTTCGCTTCTTCTTGATTCAAATGCTTCTCCAAACGCAGTCGACCATAACGGGAACATTGCCCTTCACCATGCCGTCCGTTTGCCCTTCCAGGGAGTTCCCTCGAGTGAAGTGTTGGCAATCTGTGATTTACTTGTGGACCATGGGGCAATGGTAAACATTCGGAATCATGACCAAGAAACTCCTCTGCTTTATATGTTTCGAATAACATCTTCATCAGAAGATTGGATGAAATATTCAGTTGCCAAAACCATCCGTCTTTCAATACAGTACCCTTTCAGATTTTGGTGGCCTCTAATTGATATTATCCGCTTTCTAGTAGGGAATGGAGCGAATCTGAATGTAGTCACCGAAAAATACGAATCACTATTGCACTATATAATGCGTCTATGGACTGAATGTTTTTGTTCTAGTTATAGTTTTGAGATGGACGGGGCGGATTTGCTGTGTGCAACAAGTGAATTATTCGATTTTATATTTAAAGAGTATACGGTAGATGAAAAAGCTCTTCGCATCAGTGATCACAAAGGAAATACACCGCTTCACATCTGGGCTAGACTTGGGTATGTGAGAACCAGGATAAGAAAATCGTTAAGCGAGGCCTTTGAAGAGCTCGTAACTATGATTGGAAAAATTCTCTTACAACGAGCAGTAAATGTTAATTTAAGAAACGACGAGGACCAAACGCCTCTTCACATGGCTAGGACATGGGCTGCTGTTGATCAATTACTAAAGAGTGGAGCAAACCCTAAAGTAGTCGATGGAACGGGTAATAGCCCTGTGCATGTGTGGTTTAAACCAATGTTGGTAATTCATATGCCAAAGTTCATTAGAGAAAGAATAATTGAATTAGCTCCTGTAATAAGCAACAAGTCAGCCTTCATTCGGCAGGTGATAGAGAATGGGTTTGATCTCTGGCAGGTGAATGACAGAGGCGAATCTTTTCTAAGTCTTCTTCTTAGAAACAAGTCTTTCGAGTCTGCAAAGGTCCTCTTGGATGAGGGAATTCAGGTTATGCAACAAGGCTCAAAGATTACTCTAAGTAATGGAGACTCGCCCTTGCATGTAATCTGTAACGACAATGACAGTCATAACTTTTGGAAGATCAACCTCGTTGATATTCTTCTGAAGGAAAAGAGGTACACCCCCAATGTCAAAGACAACAGCAACAACACACCACTGCACTGTGCTTGTAGACAGGTGGCGGAAACAGGAGACTTGAGCAGTGTTCACGGGTCTATTGTTGAACGCTTGCTCCAGTATGGAGCTGATATCCATGTACAAAATAATGAGGGTATATCGTGCTTGGATATTGCTACTTACATGGATGGGAATGAGCTGATGCAGCTACTTTTAAAGGAATTTGACATTGAAGATCTCCCTGAAATCATTCCATGGTCATCCAAGTCGGATAGATACAAGCCTATTCTTACACGAGTTGCTCGAGATCAGAAGTCCCAGCACGTTCAGTGGTACTATTTTTACGAAGAACCAATAGGGTCTGGAGCATTTGGGCACGTGTTCGCTGGAATATGTGAAAACGATGGCAGAGAAGTTGCATTGAAACGGATGGAAAAACATCGATTAAGTAGACCCGAAGATCGCAGAGAAATCAAGAACCTTGTAGAACTGAAGGACTGCGAACAGGTGGTCAAGTATCTTTGTTATCATGACGATCAACATTTTCTGTACATGGTGCTGGAGCTAATGGAAGGAAACTTAGAGGAGTATCTTGACGATTCCCCGGATCCCAAAAACAATGTTGAGCTTTGTAAGGAGATTGTCTTGGGACTCCATTTTCTTCATGCCTTTGGAATCATTCACCGTGACATAAAGCCACGAAACATACTCTTCAAGTACTCTCCACGGTTATGCCTGAAGATTGCCGACTTTGGCCTGAGTACCAAAGTTCATACCTGCAGTACTATGACCACCACTGTGATGCACCCAACAGCTGGCACGAGGTGTTGGATGAGCAGTGAGCTGCTGACCGCTAAAGATGTACCCAAGCATTCTAATGCATCTGATGTCTTCGCCTGTGGACTTGTACTACATTACTTGTTCTACAACAAGAAACATCCCTTCGCTCCATCTGACACAGCAAAGGGTCCAATTGTGATTCAAAATGAAACAGAGAGCAACATACTCCATGGTAAGCTATTGCTAGATCCCAACTTGGATTGCGGGTCCAGAAGTCCTTCTCTACTTGACACCTCATCACACGAGTTGTGTCACCTGTTGAGAAAGATGCTGCATGCTGACAAGAATCAGCGTCCAACTGCAGAAGAAGTCTTGTCCCACCTGTTCTTCTGGAGCAACGAGGAGAAGGTGAAGTTCCTGGAAGCTGTCGGTAACCAGCCAGAAATCCAATGTTCTCGTTTCAAGCGAAAGGAGAAGGATAAATGCTCTCTAGAGAAAGCCCTGGAGATTAATCTTGGGAGTCAGTTCACTGTGTGCCCTTGGGATGGATGGAGTCCTGTTATGACTAAAATGCACGCCGAGATGACGTGTGGTAGACGAGCCTATGAGACTACATCAGCAGTCGCCCTGATAAGGTTCGTACGGAATGCATATGCGCACGTGTCAGACCGGACACGCCCCACTTCATTTCAGGAACAGCTGCTGCAGAACTTTGTGTTCTTTATTGAATTTCCAACGCTGGTGATTGAAGTTTACGAGGTGGTTACCAACCATGGATGGGATAAGAATCGAAAGGAAGTGGAGTACGCTATAAAGATGAAGTAAGGACTGTATTAATCCAGCTATTGTAAATAATCAGTTACGGTACTTGGCTAGGTTAAACTGGTTTCCTGCATTACCAACCCAACGGTAATTGTTTTTCTTTGCTTTTGCTATAATATATTTAAGTTGATCTCGTTTGAAAACCCTTTCTAAATGAGGGGGATGACATTTTCTGTTTGTCAGTATGTCATCTCATTCTAGAGATATTCAGGTGTTTACAATATGCAAACGAGATTAAATTTGACGTACATGTAGGAACGTGTACTCAGCCTGGAGACAAAAAAAAATATGAAGAATATCTCTTTGAATACACGTTAAAAACAATTAAAATCGTGCACACGTATGGTACTAAGAAAAATGCACATCATTGTGCAAATCATGACGTTGCCATGGAAACACTCTTGGCCTCGGACTCCTTTCACACGTTTCTACATCATAGGTCATCTCATTTGCATATTGTAAAAACCTGAATATCTCTAGAATGAGATGTACTATTTCTCAAACTCGTTCTGCGTGTTTCATCAAGGGTTACAAATTCCAAGAAAGCAATGGATACTGAGGGGTTCAGGCTTTTGAGGTGTTTGGAACCCTGATGAAACGAGCAGAACGAGTTTGAGAAATTGCCTCTCGAACAATACCTGTATTCATAGATCATTAGATCATTGTTTGTCTGGTATTTTGCTGCATATAGTTATTGATTACAAGGATTGTCATTGTTATTTTCTATGGTTCATTTCAACAAGCATTCCTATAGTGTAGTGGGCATGTCAGAGGACTAGAAGTAGCTGTATACAGTTATTGATCACAAGGCTTGTCATCGTTATTTTCTCTGGTTCATTACAACAAGCATTCCTATAGTGTAGTGGGCATGTCAGAGGACTAGAAGTAGCTGTATACAGTTATTGATCACAAGGCTTGTCATCGTTATTTTCTCTGGTTCATTACAACAAGCATTCCTATAGTGTAGTGGGCATGTCAGAGGACTAGAAGTAGCTGTATACAGTTCTTGATCACAAGGCTTGTCATTGTTATTTTCTATGGTTCATTTCAACAAGCATTCCTATAGTGTAGTGGGCATGTCAGAGGACTAGAAGTAGCTGTATACAGTTATTGATCACAAGGCTTGTCATTGTTATTTTCTATGGTTCATTTCAACAAGCATTCCTATAGTGTAGTGGGCATGTCAGAGGACTAGAAGTAGCTGTATACAGTTATTTATCACAAGGCTTGTCATTGTTATTTTCTCTGGTTCATTACAACAAGCATTCCTATAGTGTAGTGGGCATGTCAGAGGCCACTTGAAGTAGCTGTATACAGTTATTAATCACAAGGCTTGTCATTGTTATTTTCTCTGGTTCATTTCAACAAGCATTCCTATAGTGTAGTGGGCATGTCAGAGGACTAGAAGTAGCTGTATACAGTTATTGATCACAAGGCTTGTCATTGTTATTTTCTCTGGTTCATTTCAACAAGCATTCCTATAGTGTAGTGGGCATGTCAGAGGACTAGAAGTAGCTGTATACAGTTATTAATCACAAGGCTTGTCATTGTTATTTTCTCTGGTTCATTACAACAAGCATTCCTATAGTGTAGTGGGCATGTCAGAGGCCACTTGAAGTAGCTGTATACAGTTATTAATCACAAGGCTTGTCATTGTTATTTTCTCTGGTTCATTTCAACAAGCATTCCTATAGTGTAGTGGGCATGTCAGAGGACTAGAAGTAGCTGTATACAGTTATTGATCACAAGGCTTGTCATTGTTATTTTCTCTGGTTCATTTCAACAAGCATTCCTATAGTGTAGTGGGCATGTCAGAGGACTAGAAGTAGCTGTATACAGTTATTAATCACAAGGCTTGTCATTGTTATTTTCTCTGGTTCATTTCAACAAGCATTCCTATAGTGTAGTGGGCATGTCAGAGGACTAGAAGTAGCTGTATACAGTTATTGATCACAAGGCTTGTCATCGTTATTTTCTCTGGTTCATTACAACAAGCATTCCTATAGTGTAGTGGGCATGTCAGAGGACTAGAAGTAGCTGTATACAGTTATTGATCACAAGGCTTGTCATTGTTATTTTCTCTGGTTCATTTCAACAAGCATTCCTATAGTGTAGTGGGCATGTCAGAGGACTAGAAGTAGCTGTATACAGTTATTGATCACAAGGCTTGTCATCGTTATTTTCTCTGGTTCATTACAACAAGCATTCCTATAGTGTAGTGGGCATGTCAGAGGACTAGAAGTAGCTGTATACAGTTATTGATCACAAGGCTTGTCATTGTTATTTTCTCTGGTTCATTTCAACAAGCATTCCTATAGTGTAGTGTGCATGTCAGAGGACTAGAAGTAGCTGTATACAGTTATTGATCACAAGGCTTGTCATTGTTATTTTCTCTGGTTCATTTCAACAAGCGTTCCTATAGTGTAGTGGGCATGTCAGAGGACTAGAAGTAGCTGTATACAGTTATTGATCACAAGGCTTGTCATTGTTATTTTCTCTGGTTCATTTCAACAAGCATTCCTATAGTGTAGTGGGCATGTCAGAGGACTAGAAGTAGCTGTATACAGTTATTGATCACAAGGCTTGTCATTGTTATTTTCTCTGGTTCATTTCAACAAGCGTTCCTATAGTGTAGTGGGCATGTCAGAGGACTAGAAGTAGCTGTATACAGTTATTGATCACAAGGCTTGTCATTGTTATTTTCTCTGGTTCATTTCAACAAGCATTCCTATAGTGTAGTGGGCATGTCAGAGGACTAGAAGTAGCTGTATACAGTTATTGATCACAAGGCTTGTCATTGTTATTTTCTCTGGTTCATTTCAACAAGCGTTCCTATAGTGTAGTGGGCATGTCAGAGGACTAGAAGTAGCTATATACAGTTATTGATCACAAGGCTTGTCATTGTTATTTTCTCTGGTTCATTTCAACAAGCATTCCTATAGTGTAGTGGGCATGTCAGAGGACTAGAAGTACAGAATTCCAAAGGAGAGAAATCGCTCACTCATTCTGATTGGCTAAAAATACATAGATTAGCAGTGGTTTTAAAATTTTAAACTTTGACAGCAATTGAGTGACGATCGTTGTTTGGTGTAGTGGTTGTGACGTTTGCCTTACGAGTAGAAGGAGCAGGGTTTGAGTTCCAGAAAATCTCTCAATTTTTTTACTCACCAGGTTTACCTCACCATTTTCTTGAGAGTTTTTTCTTCAGAACCCTACCTCTAGGTAGGTAAGATCTTGTTTACTGATCGGTTAGGTATTTATATGGTTCAGGGTAGGGTTTTAGTTAGTTTATATTGTCATTTCATGATTCAATTAATTAAGTGAGCGATTACTCTCCTTAGGAGCTCGTCTAGAAGTAGGGGGCATTCATGAGGTCGAGGGTTCCAGTCTTACTCTGTACGCTGGTTTTCATTTCTATCTTTTCCTTTACTTCTCCTTATGTAAACCTACAGTTAGGATGTAATCCCTGTTACTTTAGTAAATTTCAAGTGTTATGAAAATGTATAGCTATGAATATGTAGATTAATAAAGTGGTGTATATACCAATTACATTAGTGATTGCTATACAGGTTGTTACTGGATATCCAACTGCATACACGTTGTGTGTTATACATCCGGTGATTGGTGGTCTATCATCATGAATAATTCATGAGTTTGAGAAGAGATATTGCCAAACAGAAATGTCATTCTTCCTAATTTCCAAAGGGTTTTCAAATGAGATCAACTTAATTTTCATTTCATAGGCACTTTAAGGATTTGTTAAATAATAATTGTTACTGAGTTGATTCATTTGGAATGTACGAAAGGCTTGTGGTTGCACGAGCACCGTGATCACGTGTACAAAATAGCTTAGTGTCTGAAACAGTGTATGTCATTGAATACAGGCCTTATGAGTGGCGTAGGGAAGGGAGGAGGGGGGGGGAGGGGGGAGGGGGGAGGGGGGAGGGGGGAGGCAGTTTCCCCCGCCCCTCTGCCCAGTCCCATAAGAAAGATTGACAAGTCCTCAATGAAAATGACCCAGAATTCATCATTTTGCCCCTCCTAGAATGAAAACGGCCCCGAATTCATCATTTTGCCCCCAGTTTTCAGGACCTCCCTACTCCCCTGGTCCCCTTATAACAAAACCTCTGCATGTCTTTCAGTGCCACCAGAGTAAACTGGAACGTTTTTGTAAGCATTTGATTGATTTGTTCATTACTCGGGCTACCTGTGGCAAGCCCGAGTCTTAAAATGGGTTCAGTGCGGTCTTTTTCTTCTAAAATCGTCTTCACAAACATTCATTGGTGTATATTAAACTCAGTTACAAATGGACATGAATCACCAAAGGGACAATTTCATATCACATTGAAATGCATCTGAAAATCGTTGATCAAATACTTACATAAGAGTTCAATCTTGGCGATCGTAAAGTACCAATGACACGAAATAGTCGATCCCATTTTTATTTCATTTTATTAAATTATAGACTTCTAGCCATTTTGTGCAATGATAAATCAATTTGGAGAGCGCGAACATAATTTTATTTCGTATCGAAGTCAAAATTGGGTGACAATTTTTATGCCGTTAAAGATATGCTAATGACATGCATGACGTCACTAGGTCCTACATTTATATTCACAAAAGTAAAAATATGGCTGACTGCAAGGATTATATTAGAAAAATTATGGCCATCGTCAAGGTTTCTCAAAGTAAGACATATTTAAATTGAAAACTGGCCAAAAAATGCACTTATTTTGTAGTATATATGGAATGAATATAAATGCGTAAACCCCGTGACGTCACGCATGTGATTACCATATCTTTAACGGCATAAACATTGTAGCCTGATTTTGGCAATTCCGCCTGACTTCGATACGAAAATAAATAAGTTCGCGCTCTCCAAATTGATTTTTAATTGCACAAAATGACTAAGAGAAGCTTAGAATTATAAAAACGGGATCGTATTTTTTCGAAAAAATACGTCTGCATAGCAGGCTACACGTTAAGAAGTACTTTAACGGAAAAATGAAAGGACGGCTGATGAAATGTTAATACGATTGTTTAATGGTGCCAGAAGTAAAGTTTTCCTTCAATAAAGCACTAACTGGATTGTTAGTGCTTGTCTAATATAAGCAAATGAACAGATTATTTGAAAAAGAAAATATATTGAGCTTTATCAACAACTCGAGGATTATGCTCTATATTGTAACAAAATACTGGCCTCCGATTCCAGTTGTCATCACTTTTTCCGGTAAAGTACTTTTATACCTTAAATAGTTAATATACTTATGGCTATTTTATCTTCCACATGCATGTTTCAGCTAGAAATATGACGTAGGTGAACATGAAATATTCGGATACAACCCGCAAAGTAAATTTCTGGTTCAATCACATTTAGTGTGCGTTCGGTTAACCGTATTACATTCCGGAAAACGTATATACAGAATGATCACTACAAATCGCTTATATCGAGATTGTTTTGTCACTGGAATACTGGAATAGTGTATCCTGACTATCTCATGTCAGCAAGCGTTTGTAGCTTACAGTACAAAATGTGCCGCCTGAACCAGGGATTTTCAGGGACTATTCCATCTATTTACTGGACCCGACTTCTAAGAATTGGATGATACTGTCGACTCCCCATAATTGTGCATATCTGGTTAGATTGACAAATCATAGTGTTCAAAAGGGTGACGAGTAGAAATGTTTTACCTTCATATAATATGTCCGTTTCGCATTAAAAAGGTACCGCTGTGTGCGATAACTGAAGGCGCACTTAATCAACGTTAGTCTCGTTCTGATGTAAATATCACAAATATGAAGAAGTTAAAACTACAACAATACGCAGAATGGGCTATTGTCACAGTTCGGCCATCTTTGATAAAACAATGGTTTTGGCCCCGGTAGCCTCGCACTGGTGGGTTTCAGAACGAGTTTACCGGACGAAAACAAAGGTTTTTATTTTCCTGGGAATCAACATGGCCGCCGCGTGATGAACGTTGCCACTAGTATTCACCAAGACGAGGCTAATGTTGAGTAAATGCGTCTGCAGTCATCGCATCCAGCGGTAATTCTGAAATGCGAAGCTGGACCATTGTAGCGTTAAATAAAGTCTTTCAACTGGCACGTTTATACCATGTGGAGTGTGATTGACAGTGACAATTGAAGGACATCCTTTATATTGTATTCGATATATAGATTAAAACAATATGCAACCCACGCTCTGATTGGTCGATAACTATGTCTTATGAGAGTACAGGTCTATAACCATGTGTTATTAGAGTACAGATACACAGATGACGTCACGTTTATACAATAATCAGTGAAACATGCTCAGATTGGTCAATAACCATGTGTTATTAGAGTACAGATACACAGATGACGTCACGTTTATACAATAATCAGTGAAACATGCTCAGATTGGTCAATAACCATGTGTTATTAGAGTACAAATACACAGATGACGTCACGTTTATACAATAAACAGTGTGAAACACATGCTCTGATTGGTCAATAGCCATGTGTTATTAGAGTACAGATACACAGATGACGTCACGTTTATACAATAATCAGTGAAACATGCTCAGATTGGTCTATAACCATGTGTTATTAGAGTACAGATACACAGATGACGTCACGTTTATACAATAATCAGTGAAACATGCTCAGATTGGTCAATAACCATGTGTTATTAGAGTACAGATACACAGATGACGTCACGTTTATACAATAAACAGTGTGAAACACATGCTCTGATTGGTCAATAGCCATGTGTTATTAGAGTACAGATACACAGATGACGTCACGTTTATACAATAATCAGTGAAACATGCTCTGATTGGTCAATAACCATGTGTTATTAGAGTACAGATACACAGATGACGTCACGTTTATACAATAAACAGTGAAACATGCTCAGATTGGTCAATAGCCATGTTATTAGAGTACAGATGACGTCACATTTATACAATAAACTTTGATCTAAGTCTCCTTTTAGGAACATATTTTTGAAGCATATCGCTGATGTAATTAGGTGCTAAATCACCGAGGGCTTTAAATGTTAACAATATAATTTTATACGAAGTACGCACTGATTGCAATTGGTAACCAGTGAAGTTGCTTCAGTATAATAATAATAATAATTTATGGACTTATATTGCGCAAGTTTCATGTGTATATGATCACTTGCGCATTACATGATATGTAAATAACTTATGTATAGCTTAGCCTAAATAATATAATGTTAAAAATCCATACTAATGTTAATACTAATTTTACGGAAGCTAAACCTATACTAATAGATTAATACTAAATGTTTAAGAATAAAATACTAAAAATGAGTAAAAACTATACATTCTAATATTTAAAAAAATATGTTAAAATAAATTACAGTTAAATGCTTTCCTAAAAAGATAAGTCTTAATTGAACGTTTAAAAGAATCGAGAGACTGTTCATTTCGTAAAGAGTTCGGTAGATCGTTCCACAGTTTAGGAGCAGCAGATACAAAGGCTCTATCGCCAAGTGTAGGCTTAGTTATCACATATGGTGGTTCTAGTAACAATTCGGTATTAGAACGAAGACAATATCTAGACTTACTCTTAATCTTAATTAGATCATTAATATATATAGGTGACAGACCATGCAATGCCTTAAAAGTAATAAGTAATAATTTAAAGATAATTCTAAACTTAACTGGAAGCCAATGCAGCTGATATAATATAGGTGTTATATGGTCGAATCTTGATATCTTACAAATAAGACGGGCAGCAGTATTTTGTACTCTCTGTAACTTAATTAGTTGTGTCTGCGGTAATCCGTATAAAAGGCTATTACAGTAATCGATACGGCTTGTGACAAAGGCATGTACTAAAAGCTTGGTAGATTCAGTGGACAAATACTTCCTTATGCGTCTAATGTTGTGTAAATGGAAAAATGAAGAATTGCATATCTTATTAATATTGGTGTTCATGGACAACTTAGAGTCGAACCAAGAACCTAAATTTCTGGCAACTGGAACGGGTGCAATATTACAATTTCCGACAGTAGCAGCAGATACAAAGGCTCTATCGCCAAGTGTAGGCTTAGTTATCACATATGGTGGTTCTAGTAACAATTCGGTATTAGAACGAAGACAATATCTAGACTTACTCTTAATCTTAATTAGATCATTAATATATATAGGTGACAGACCATGCAATGCCTTAAAAGTAATAAGTAATAATTTAAAGATAATTCTAAACTTAACTGGAAGCCAATGCAGCTGATATAATATAGGTGTTATATGGTCGAATCTTGATATCTTACAAATAAGACGGGCAGCAGTATTTTGTACTCTCTGTAACTTAATTAGTTGTGTCTGCGGTAATCCGTATAAAAGGCTATTACAGTAATCGATACGGCTTGTGACAAAGGCATGTACTAAAAGCTTGGTAGATTCAGTGGACAAATACTTCCTTATGCGTCTAATGTTGTGTAAATGGAAAAATGAAAAATTGCATATCTTATTAATATTGGTGTTCATGGACAACTTAGAGTCGAACCAAGAACCTAAATTTCTGGCAACTGGAACGGGTGCAATATTACAATTTCCGACAGTTATATGTTCAATGTTTACTTTAGCTAATTGTTGCCTAGTGCCTATAATCAGAAATTCAGTCTTGTCATCGTTCAGCATTAGCCGGTCGGCAAGCATCCAATGGCGAATGTCCTTTATTGGTGTGATGTGTTCATACTTTCGAGTTCTGTAGGTTTGGTATTGGCGCGCGCCAACTTCCGCCCAGGGATTTTGATAAAATTTGCATTGTGCATGTGTGTTATACGTTTGAATAGTTTCCAGTTATTTAAAGAAAGATCGCTGTATTAGATTTCGAGTAATGGCTCAAAATGTCAAAAATGTGGGGTTGACTTACGTCACAATTATGTCGCTCAATAGTATGTGTGATCGGGTCAATATTTTGACATCAGTTGTATCAATAAATTGTTTGTGAAAATTTCAGCAGAATCAGGCAAAAACCTTAAAACTTATGACATTGTTTAAATTCGCAAAGTGGCTTCGGAGTTTCGATCAAGACACCTTAACTAGACTCGAACCGCACGACTGTTATGTGGGCTTTTATCGCACGGCGGCCATGCTGAGTCCCAGGAGAATAAAAACCTTTGTTTTTGTCAAGTAAACTCGTTCTGAAACCAACCAGTGCGAGGCTACCGGGGCCAAAACTATTGTTTTATCCAAGATGGCCGAACTGCGATAACAGCTCATTGCAGCAATCGTTCGAAACACCCATTATTATGCATGACTGAACTCACTGTAACATTCCGCATAACTCGTTCCTCAGTGACTACGCGATTTTGATGCCCGAAGAACGAGTTACTAACCCTTACATTAGCCTCCTCCGCAGGTATCTCTAATTTTTGAAGAAATCAGATTAAAAAATCGTGAATTGGGTTCCCTGTTGCAGGTGAAGAAAATAGAGGGAGATTGGAGCCTCCTCTTCTCTCCCAGAGTCACAGGTAACCCAATTCACGATTTTTTAATCTAATTTCTTCGAAAATTAGAGATGCCTGCGGAGGAGGCTACCTTACATATAATAATGAGGCCCTGTTAGGGTTTTACGATTATGGATTATTATGGTTTTCAGAGAAGGGATACGGATTATTAGCAACTAAATAAAAGGATTACGGATTGTTTGGGTTGGATTTTAGGATTACGGATTATTATCACATCGATGACTTGGGATATTTGCGTTTACAAAATAAGGATACGGATTATTTCCAAAATTTACGCATGATTACGGTTATTCAGACGCCCATAACGTATAACAGGGCCTCAATAATTTATGTCATTGGTGGAAAGTGAAGGGGCGCGCATGGCTGATCACACCAGCAGCCGCGAAATATTTTGTGGCGCCAACGTCTTGCCATAGTTTTACCCACACAGCGGTCAAACGTCTGCGCGTGCGTATTACGGTCAGTCTGGTGGGCGGCCGCGCGAATTTCCCGCGCTAAATTTTCCTTAAAACATATTACAGTGAACTTCTACCCCCAAAAGTTAAGAAAAATACGTGAAAGTTAAGCTTTTTATGTTCACAGTCGACGGGAAATTGAACAAACTTCAAACTGTGATTTACCAAAAAAGTTCTCAAGGTTTGAAAACGGGTGTGTGAACAGTGACGTTCGCCGGCTCGCTTTGAATTTGTTTTGGAATATGTTGTTGTTGCAAGACTTTTGACCGCTGTGTGAGTTTTACCTTCTTTAAGGTGCCCGCTGACCATTGTGACAGCCGAATTGGCATCATCAAGATTCGCACTTTTCAGCGATACGTTTTTGGCCGATCTTTGAGATTTTTTGGACCATGAATTTCCTGATATTGAAGAAGAATAAACAAATACGCAATATTTTCGGATATGTGTTTCTATCGTCTCCTTGTTTTTACGTAAAATGCTAAAAACTTCCCTGTGAAAAATTGCGAATCTTTATCATTCCAATTCGGGTGTCACGTTACCCGCCGGCCACCTTAACGTTATTATTGTAGTTATTAGTATCACTATTTGTAACATTATTACTATCATCGTCGTCGCACCATTAACATCCAGACCACACGTTACATTACATTATCATCAAAATACGCGGCCAAATAGAAAACCGGCCTCGCGAAAGCTCTCAAACTAGCGGGCCGATGACGAACCGAGCGGGCTGCAAACACATTTACCGCCCTGCTTCTCATTGGCTGAGAATGGATCGTGCGATTGATGTTGGCCAATCAGATTTCGCGAGGAAACCATTTCAAAAGCGTTCACCAGTTCAGAGATCTTTATGTTTTTAGAACAATGTTAACTATTATAATACTTTTGTACACCCCCAGCTTTTAGTAAGCTGATTATGCCGAATGATAATTCAGTAAGGTATTTTATCAGTTATTTGGCCTTGTATATTGATGATAATGATAACAACATGACTTTTTTCTTGGGACATATTGTTTATTTGTGTCCCTTGTAGTGTCATTTGCACCCACGCTACGCTCGGGCGGAAATGACACTACGCGGGCCCCAAATAAACAATATGTCCTCCAAAAGTCATGTTATTGCTATATTGACGCTGAAGTCCATAACCAGAAGTCTCGATAACCAATGAAATGCGGCCCATCAGTTTACGGTATAATCTATTATATCTGAAGTCCATAACCAGAAGTCTCGATAACCAATGAAATGCGGCCCATCAGCTTACCGTATAATCTATTATATCTGAAGTCCATAACCAGAAGTCTCGATAACCAATGAAATGCGGCCCATCAGTTTACGGTATAATCTATTATATCAGAAGTCCATAACCAGAAGTCTCGATAACCAATGAAATGCGGTCCATCAGCTTACGGTATAATCTATTATATCAGAAGTCCATAACCAGAAGTCTCGATAACCAATGAAATACGGTCCATCAGTTTACGGTATAATCTATTATATCAGAAGTCCATAACCAGAAGTCTCGATAACCAATGAAATAGGATCCATCAGCTTACGGTATAATCTATTATATCAGAAGTCCATAACCAGAAGTCTCGATAACCAATGAAATAGGATCCATCAGCTTACGGTATAATCTATTATATCAGAAGTCCATAACCAGAAGTCTCGATAACCAATGAAATGCGGTCCATCAGCTTACGGTATAATCTATTATATCGGAAGTCCATAACCAGAAGTCTCGATAACCAATGAAATAGGATCCATCAGCTTACGGTATAATCTATTATATCAGAAGTCCATAACCAGAAGTCTCGATAACCAATGAAATGCGGTCCATCAGCTTACGGTATAATCTATTATATCAGAAGTCCATAACCAGAAGTCTCGATAACCAATGAAATGCGGTCCATCAGCTTACGGTATAATCTATTATATCAGAAGTCCATAATCAGAAGTCTCGATAACCAATGAAATAGGATCCATCAGCTTACGGTATAATCTATTATATCAGAAGTCCATAACCAGAAGTCTCGATAACCAATGAAATGCGGTCCATCAGCTTACGGTATAATCTATTATATCAGAAGTCCATAACCAGAAGTCTCGATAACCAATGAAATGCGGTCCATCAGCTTACGGTATAATCTATTATATCAGAAGTCCATAACCAGAAGTCTCGATAACCAATGAAATAGGATCCATCAGCTTACGGTATAATCTATTATATCAGAAGTCCATAACCAGAAGTCTCGATAAGTAATGAAATAGGATCCATCAGCTTACGGTATAATCTATTATATCAGAAGTCCATAACCAGAAGTCTCGATAACCAATGAAATGCGGTCCATCAGCTTACGGTATAATCTATTATATCAGAAGTCCATAACCAGAAGTCTCGATAACCAATGAAATGCGGTCCATCAGCTTACGGTATAATCTATTATATCAGAAGTCTCGATAACCAATGAAATGCGGCCCATCAGCTTACGGTATAATCTATTATATCAGAAGTCTCGATAACCAATGAAATGCGGTCCATCAGCTTACGGTATAATCTATTATATCAGAAGTCTCGATAACCAATGAAATGCGGCCCATCAGCTTACGGTATAATCTATTATATCAGAAGTCTCGATAACCAATGAAATGCGGTCCATCAGCTTACGGTATAATCTATTATATCAGAAGTCTCGATAACCAATGAAATGCGGCCCATCAGCTTACGGTATAATCTATTATATCAGAAGTCTCGATAACCAATGAAATGCGGTCCATCAACTTACGGTATAATCTATTATATCAGAAGTCTCGATAACCAATGAAATGCGGTCCATCAGCTTACGGTATAATCTATTATATCAGAAGTCTCGATAACCAATGAAATGCGGTCCATCAGCTTACGGTATAATCTATTATATCAGAAGTCTCGATAACCAATGAAATGCGGTCCATCAGCTTACGGTATAATCTATTATATCAGAAGTCTCGATAACCAATGAAATGTGGTCCATCAGCTTACGGTATAATCTATTATATCAGAAGTCTCGATAACCAATGAAATGCGGTCCATCAGCTTACGGTATAATCTATTATATCAGAAGTCTCGATAACCAATGAAATGTGGTCCATCAGCTTACGGTATAATCTATTATATCAGAAGTCTCGATAACCAATGAAATGCGGTCCATCAGCTTACGGTATAATCTATTATATCAGAAGTCTCGATAACCAATGAAATGTGGTCCATCAGCTTACGGTATAATCTATTATATCAGAAGTCTCGATAACCAATGAAATGTGGTCCATCAGCTTACGGTATAATCTATTATATCAGAAGTCTCGATAACCAATGAAATGTGGTCCATCAGCTTACGGTATAATCTATTATATCAGAAGTCTCGATAACCAATGAAATGTGGTCCATCAGCTTACGGTATAATCTATTATATCAGAAGTCTCGATAACCAATGAAATGCGGTCCATCAGCTTACGGTATAATCTATTATATCAGAAGTCTCGATAACCAATGAAATGCGGTCCATCAGCTTACGGTATAATCTATTATATCAGAAGTCTCGATAACCAATGAAATGTGGTCCATCAGCTTACGGTATAATCTATTATATCAGAAGTCTCGATAACCAATGAAATGCGGTCCATCAGCTTACGGTATAATCTATTATATCAGAAGTCTCGATAACCAATGAAATGCGGTCCATCAGTTTACGGTATAATCTATTATATCAGAAGTCTCGATAACCAATGAAATGCGGTCCATCAGTTTACGGTATAATCTATTATATCAGAAGTCTCGATAACCAATGAAATGCGGTCCATCAGTTTACGGTATAATCTATTATATCAGAAGTCTCGATAACCAATGAAATGTGGTCCATCAGCTTACGGTATAATCTATTATATCAGAAGTCTCGATAACCAATGAAATGTGGTCCATCAGCTTACGGTATAATCTATTATATCAGAAGTCTCGATAACCAATGAAATGCGGTCCATCAGCTTACGGTATAATCTATTATATCAGAAGTCTCGATAACCAATGAAATGTGGTCCATCAGCTTACGGTATAATCTATTATATCAGAAGTCTCGATAACCAATGAAATGTGGTCCATCAGCTTACGGTATAATCTATTATATCAGGAGTCTCGATAACCAATGAAATGCGGTCCATCAGTTTACGGTATAATCTATTATATCAGAAGTCTCGATAACCAATGAAATGCGGTCCATCAGTTTACGGTATAATCTATTATATCAGAAGTCTCGATAACCAATGAAATGTGGTCCATCAGTTTACGGTATAATCTATTATATCAGAAGTCTCGATAACCAATGAAATGTGGTCCATCAGCTTACGGTATAATCTATTATATCAGAAGTCTCGATAACCAATGAAATGTGGTCCATCAGCTTACGGTATAATCTATTATATCAGAAGTCTCGATAACCAATGAAATGCGGCCCATCAGTTTACGATATAATCTATTATATCAGAAGTCTCGATAACCAATGAAATGCGGTCCATCAGCTTACGGTATAATCTATTATATCAGAAGTCTCGATAACCAATGAAATGCGGTCCATCAGCTTACGGTATAATCTATTATATCAGAAGTCTCGATAACCAATGAAATGTGGTCCATCAGCTTACGGTATAATCTATTATATCAGAAGTCTCGATAACCAATGAAATGCGGCCCATCAGTTTACGATATAATCTATTATATCAGAAGTCTCGATAACCAATGAAATGCGGTCCATCAGCTTACGGTATAATCTATTATATCAGAAGTCTCGATAACCAATGAAATGTGGTCCATCAGCTTACGGTATAATCTATTATATCAGAAGTCTCGATAACCAATGAAATGTGGTCCATCAGCTTACGGTATAATCTATTATATCAGAAGTCTCGATAACCAATGAAATGTGGTCCATCAGCTTACGGTATAATCTATTATATCAGAAGTCTCGATAACCAATGAAATGCGGCCCATCAGTTTACGATATAATCTATTATATCAGAAGTCTCGATAACCAATGAAATGCGGTCCATCAGCTTACGGTATAATCTATTATATCAGAAGTCTCGATAACCAATGAAATGTGGTCCATCAGCTTACGGTATAATCTATTATATCAGAAGTCTCGATAACCAATGAAATGTGGTCCATCAGCTTACGGTATAATCTATTATATCAGAAGTCTCGATAACCAATGAAATGCGGTCCATCAGCTTACGGTATAATCTATTATATCAGAAGTCTCGATAACCAATGAAATGCGGCCCATCAGTTTACGATATAATCTATTATATCAGAAGTCTCGATAACCAATGAAATGCGGTCCATCAGCTTATGGTATAATCTATTATATCAGAAGTCTCGATAACCAATGAAATGTGGTCCATCAGCTTACGGTATAATCTATTATATCAGAAGTCTCGATAACCAATGAAATGTGGTCCATCAGCTTACGGTATAATCTATTATATCAGAAGTCTCGATAACCAATGAAATGCGGCCCATCAGTTTACGATATAATCTATTATATCAGAAGTCTCGATAACCAATGAAATGCGGTCCATCAGCTTACGGTATAATCTATTATATCAGAAGTCTCGATAACCAATGAAATGTGGTCCATCAGCTTACGGTATAGTCTATTATATCAGAAGTCTCGATAACCAATGAAATGTGGTCCATCAGCTTACGGTATAATCTATTATATCAGAAGTCCATAACCAGAAGTCGCGATAACCAATGAAATGCGGCCCATCAGTTTACGGTATAATCTATTATATCAGAAGTCCATAACCAGAAGTCGCGATAACCAATGAAATGCGGCCCATCAGTTTACGGTATAATCTATTATATCAGAAGTCCATAACCAGAAGTCGCGATAACCAATGAAATGCGGTCCATCAGCTTACGGTATAATCTATTATATCAGAAGTCCACAACCAGAAGTCGCGATAACCAATGAAATGCGGTCCATCAGCTTACGGTATAATCTATTATATCAGAAGTCCATAACCAGAAGTCGCGATAACCAATGAAATGCGGCCCATCAGTTTACGGTATAATCTATTATATCAGAAGTCCATAACCAGAAGTCGCGATAACCAATGAAATGCGGCCCATCGGCTTACGGTATAATCTATTATATCAGAAGTCCATAACCAGAAGTCGCGATAACCAATGAAATGCGGCCCATCGGCTTACGGTATAATCTATTATATCAGAAGTCCATAACCAGAAGTCTCGATAACCAATGAAATGCGGCCCATCAGCTTCCGGTATAATCTATGTTTAGAACGGCGCTCAAACTACTTTCGTGGGGTGAAAACAATGGCAGCCATATTTCTTTTATGAGCACAACATTAGGTATTCTCATTAGAATAAATGCTTTCATGTTTTGGACCAATCAGAGTTGCTGGTGCAGGTCCAGTGCTATCTATTTAGCGAGCATCGCTTTCTAAAAATAGATTATACTGTAAACTGATTGGCCAACAGCCAGTATGAGATATCGAGACTTCTGGTTACAGACTTCTGGTTAAAATAAAGGGGCTATTTCACGACGAGAGGCCTTTACGTATTCCGGGCCGCGGACAAGTTATTGAGTGCGATCTTCATATGAACTGACGAAGCTCGCGCACATGTGGGATGTTTGAAATCAAAGCAATATGCAAAGAATGACTAATAAACTGTGTATAGACATATAGTCTTCAAGGAAAATATTGTTTATCATTTCAATCAAGCACTGAGGGAGGAGACGTTAACTGTTTCTGGTCAATTAACAGTCAGCAACATTCACTTTACACATGCGCAACACCATGACACAGCCACTTTATCATAAAGAAACAATCACTCAGTGGAGATTTAGAAAACTGTGTCCGAATCAGTCTGTCACTTTATGGCATTCTCGACCCCAGACCCTTCTCTTATTTCTTACTGCGCATGCTCGACGAAATCGTTAGGATTTCGTCGAGCATGCGCCGTAAGAAATAAGAGAAGGGTCTGGGGTCGAGAATGACTTTATGGAGGATAGTCTCGTACGAGATGTGACTAGGAGAGCTGAGGCAGTGAAAGAACACACATGAACACACATGAAACCATGGCAAACTTTTAATCTGTTACTCTCAATTTATTGACTACTTAGGTTAAGACCCTGTTTGGTTAATCCACAGGTATACCGAAGGGAAGGGAGGGTGGAAAGTTTCACGGAAACCGTGATTAAGCCCACAAGTTTTATGTTACAAAGCATTTAATTTCAAGGTTGAGAGAGTTCATTATAAGACTGATTTCGTTGCGCAATTGTAGGTCTAGCTCTGAATAAAGTTCTCAAAATTCTTCTCAGGATAACCGAGCACAGGAGTTTTCGTTTTTTGATTTTAGTTTAAGATCGTGAAAAGAGGTACACCTTACGGGGTGAAAATTCCAAACCATGATATTTACATTAGGACACTGCACTATAATACAATCTGTCACAGTGTAGACTCAGTTCCGGTTTCATTGGTTAGGTAGATAAGCAAGACCAAATGAGTAATCGTAATAGTTTTATAAATAACGACCTCTCGTGAGGTAGTTAAAGCCTGCTAGAGGATTAATAACAAAATGGCTACCAAAAATCTTGGCAACGAAAACAATTCCAAGAGTAAGGACAAACACGAAGCAAATCACCAAAATATCTGATCCCCGCATCAGGGTGACGCATTCTGTTGTTGCTTGGTCCAGATGATTGACAGTTGTTATGGATACTATTTCTTACTCTTATCAGTGCCATTGGTAGAGCACTCACCGTTTTGTCTACCTGTGGGGTCTACCTGTGGGATCTTCCCCTTCAGTGGCTTCCTTTGCTTTAGGTCTCATTGGGTGGTTAGTGTTATCACACCGCTTTGGGTTCTCTCTGCCTCATCTGTAACGGCTTCTTTACTACTCAAGCAATGGTTATGGCTTTCAGTTCTGGAGGGCTTCCTAGCGCCGTCTGTAAGGCTGTGATAAGTTTTCACTGAATTAAGTTGTTCTTGTCTAGCACTTTGAATGTCACTTGTGATAGGTTGCCTTGACACCTGAGCATCGGAAACGTCGTCACGTTTTACTAAGTCATCTTGTAGTTTCCTAGCATTTCCCATGCCGCTTGAGATTGGTGCTTCTTGCCTTGAGGGATTCCAAACATCTCTAACGTTGTGGTTACTTTTTTACTGAATTAACCTGATATTTCTTGCATTTCCCATGCCGCTTGCGATAGTAGTATAGGAGGCACCGAATTAGCCGTTTTTTTAGGACGTTATGCTAATTTTAGGGCGTTATGCTAATTTTTAAGGCGCGCTCATTAATTCAATGACGTCACGGTTCTATTGTCTTGGACTCATGAATAAAGTGTGGTGGTTTCTCATTATCTATTGTCTTTCCGCATGAACAAAATGCGGCGCTCTCATGAATAAAGTATGGCGCTCTCATGAATAAAAGGAAGGTGAATAAATTATCTATTGGCTGAGGCTCGTGAATAAAGTGCTGTGGAATCTAATGACGGCATAGACGGCGGAGGATTTTAATTTCAGCTGCACATCAGAACCCCTACAGAACACCTAAAATGTCTATTATTTTCCTTACAGCTATTACCTTCGCTATCTCTCGTAACGTAATTCTGAGATCAGAATATTTATAAACCTTTACAGTAAATCCACTATGACTGATAAGAGCAACTTTGTTATTGTCCTTAGGGATTAACGATAACTGAAGAGCCATCAGTACAGTTTGATAGAAACAATAGTCCTATTGTTTTGAGGAAAACTTTTGAGATGCAAATTCTTCTCTAAAACTGAACTATAATTACCATACGAATAAAAACAAACCACCAGATAAATTAAACAAAGTTGATTCAATCTCAAAAACACCAATTTACAGTTCGTTTTCCTTATGAGATCGCAGCAGTTGACTTTGAGGTAAATATTTTTGGATTGCATTTAGACCGCCACAATCTTTTTGTTTGTGTGCAGGTTTTGAGAGTGTTTTTATCTTTATAGACCATGCCGGAAATTCCCGCCGAATTGTTTGAGTCCTGGACTGACTGGGAAACAGAGTTGGAAACGGAGGTAAGTGCTATGAAATTTATACAAGTTGTCCGAGATTGAAGCTATAAATTTATTTGAATTCTTTTCTATCCAATCAGAATCATTTGGTCGAAGTCCAGGATATTCCACCCGAGATACTCGAGCCCTGGAGTGACTAGGTAAGTAAGTCGATGGTCTAGTTCTGTTCATACACCGTATTATTCTTACCACGTTCTCTGTATTTTTTCTCTCTTAGGAGGCCACACCAGAAGCCCAACAGACAAAACTCCCATTTATGCTAACAGTTCTGCCGCAATCCTGAACGCCCGCCAACGCCCGCCAACACCCGCCGCCCGCCAACGCCCGCCAACACCCGCCGCCCGTCAACGCCCGCCGCCCGTCAACGTCCGCCGCCCGCCGCCCGCAACGCCCGCCGCCCCCTCCTCCTCCTCCCTCCTCCCTCCTCCCTCCTCCCTCCTCCCTCCTCCCTCCTCCCTCCTCCTCCTCCCTCATCGCTACCCGAGGCTTCCTTATGTTACACTTTCGGTTGTCCAGATATTTTCCGTAACATAAGGAAGCTTTGGGGTAGCGATGAGACGTCTATGCCGTCATTAGATTCCACAGCACTTTATTCACGAGCCTCAGCCAATAGATAATTTATTCACCTTCCTTTTATTCATGATAGCGCTACACTTTATTCATGAGAGCGCCACAGTTTATTCATGAGAGCGCCGCATTTTGTTCATGCGGAAAGACAATAGATAATGAGAAACCACCACACTTTATTCATGAGTCCAAGACAATAGAACCATGACGTCATTGAATTAATGAGCGCGCCTTAAAAATTAGCATAACGCCCTAAAAAGTAGAATAACGCCCTAAAAAACCGGCTAATTCGGTGCTTCCTATACTACTTGCGATAGCTGGCTCTTGCTTTGGACGTTCTGCTTCATAAGCTTCTTTCTCGCTAGTGCTGTCTTCGTTAATAGTTGGTATGATTGGTAGTTCACAAAGAATTTGGGACTCTGCACACCCGTCTTGGTATTTTAGCGTAGCTATATCCTCGTCAAATCTTTCACTGCCTTCATCCTCACTCGAGTTTTGGAATCTGAAGGAATCTGCGTCTGAATCTATTCGACTCATGGTTTGATTTTCCTTCCCATATAGCATGTATTTACCAGTGAGACTGTGACAGAATCGTATCCAGATCCACATCCGTTGAACCGGCAAGGTTGCACGCACACCTGCTCAGGAAGAAAATTGGGAAGAGGAACTGTTGTTGGCCTGCAAGTATCCTAGTCAACACGAACATTTTCAAGTCTGAAAGTGCATCGCTTGTGATCGTTTTGACACGTCTTACGAACGTAACAAAGTCAGTAATGACACTTCTGATCCCCAATACTACTCTTGCGATTAATCCAATAGGTATCAAGAACGGAATAAGAGGCATGCAAAACGGAGCAATGAAAACTGCAGCCATCGCGAAGATGACTGGATTGCTGGAGAGGATCTCTTTGATCGCGTTTCTCTTTGACCGCAGACCAATTCGTTATGCAGGACTGACTCACGGGGGAGGTCATCGTTGTTTTCTCTCCATTCTATGGCCAGTAAATGAACATTTCTCATTCTTCCTTCGTGACGGCTTTTTAACTTCTGTTTTCCACAAATGAGGGGGTAAAGCGTTCCGTCGAGAGTATCAAAGCAGTAAAGTCCGATGCCTTGGATTCTTAGCCTTATGATTGCAAGAAAGCCAAAATCGGATTTAGTACTCGTGTGATTAGAAGGTCTCTGAGTGGTATCGCCACTATGTCGTCTGCAGCTCGAGGAAGTCTGAAAAATAAAACAAGTAAATAGAAAGATGACAACGTGGTGGTATCAGTTATGTGGATAACAAGTCCGTGTAAACATGAGTTTAGGTCTGCGCATGCGTCGGCAAGAAAGTTCTAATCTCGTACCCAGCCCTGTATGTTTCTTACTTTCTCGACGAACAATTAACACGTCATTTCTTGAGAAAACGAATCGTTCAAGCAAGCAACCGTGAACGACAATCCTGCTGGTGTACGTTGGATCAAACTAGTGATCTAATCGGCTACCAAATAAAGAATAACTATAAAGAAGCAAAGACCGATACAACATAGAATCTTGAAATTAGTGGTACAATATTTCGGCTGGCCACACCAGCCTTCTTCAGGTACAATGAAGAAAATTTACATTGGCGTGTATTTTTGAACGTGATACTGAGCTGAGCTGTCATAAAACAGATTACCATATGATAGACCGTGAAAACATGTTACTGAGAAGGTGAAAACAGATATCTAGTATGACTCTTCCCGGATGTTAAGGCCATAAGGTTCGAGTGTTAATTCTCGCCTGTGCGATTAAAACACTGTTGTTATCTGGTCTCGGCTCTATGCGCACACTTTTCGTTTTTCTCCGGGTTCTCCGGTTTAGAAATTACTTCCCATTGTACTTTAGATATTCATGGCACAGAGGCCAATGACAAGAGACCTATCATAATTTTCTTTTGTGCTAGTTGAGAATGCATGCTTTTTTGCGGTCCTAGGGTTTCAAGTTGAACATTCCTTTAATAAAAAAAAATTGCAGAAACACATGCTAGGCGCTATTTCTTCAGCGGCGCCGAGCAGCATGGATCGGCATCCTGAAGGTGGACCTCCACCAAAAAGATTCCGGTCTACTTATCACAATGGAGATACTATGAAAAAGGTTAGTACAGCAAACTGAATTAATGCAAAGAGGCTTATTTTTTTGTTGAATTAGTTTTGAAGCTGTGCGACTATTTAGGGGTTAAACAATGAGTCATTTCCATATTTACCGTATCTAGTAATCGTTTCTCAACACAGTTGCGGGTCATTTGCATATTTTTCGTATTGTGAAATGATTTCTAGATACGGTAAATATGGAAATGGTCATTGTTTCACCCCTAAATTTCCCTCAGCTTCAAAGCCCGCCCACTTGCATAATTTAGTTTGTCGTTCTATCCTGGGTTTCAAAGTATCTCCAGGTGACCTCGAGCAAGCATCCCCATTGGCCGATGTGCGCAACCAGCTATAAGATGTAATACTTAGCCTGCTATAACAAATAAAATATTTATTAGATTTTTTATTTAATCCTAAAATCCAACCCAAATAATCCGTAATCCTTTTATTTAGTTGCCAATAATCCGTAAACCCTTCTCTGAAAACCCTAATAATCCATAATCCTAAAACCCTAACAGGGCCTCATGAATGGAAGCTTCTTTTACTGCCTACAAACAACAAAACATGTTTTGAAGTTGCTGCAATGAGCAAAAACTGCTCAGAATGAACAAAGTTGCTCGAAATCCTAAAAGTTGCCAATAAGTTGCCGAGCAACTTGTGGAAAGCCCTTCTCTCTGTCCTTTATTTTCTCTTGTTTATATACAGGAGGAAAAGAAAAGGGCCAAGTACGAGGCTGTAGAACACCATGTGTAATAATTGAATCCTCAAATCTGACATTTCCAATTGACACAAATTGACGTTTATTTTTCAAATAGGAAACAAACCAATCATTTATAATCTTTTGCTTTGACGAAGGGCTAGCGCTCGAAACGTCAGTTGCTACTCGCTTTCCACGGCGGTTAGCATACCTCAATCGACTTTAGTTATTATACCAGTGTTTATCTTCCCCGCCGACGCAGACCAACACTAGTTTTTACAGGAACTAGTTACCCGTCCAATCGTTTATAATGCCGCCAATGCCATAGTGGCTTAGTTTGGTAATTAATATATTATGATCTACCGTATCAAATGCTTTCGGGGAACAAGGGAACATGCCCAAAAATCCGTTGGGAACAGGGAACAAACTAAAAATATATCGGGGAACAAGGGAACATGAATAGAGGTTTTAGGGAACACGGGAACAATTTCCATTTTTCTAAATGGAAAAATTGACTGTTTCCCAGGAAAAGAATTTGGGAACAAGGGAACAAAGACCTCCCTGGGAGACCCTCGCTTTTGAGTCCACACGAGTGCATCCTGCCGCTCTCCTTTAATACTGCCTCAGTAAGCTAAGAAAAGTCTAAACAATTACTTGAAAGCATTTTTTCTAATAAGGGGGTGCAAATTTCTTAAGGGGGTGAAATTAAATTTCCTGTAACACCGGCCGCAGCAATTTACTACATGACACAACAATATTTTCCTTGGACAAATATCATGAACATGATCTCAGACAAATTTTATGCAAATCAAGCGATGTGAAGCGCCAGCCGTGCGGACCCCCGTGCGATACCTTCCTGATCTCGTACCCAGCGCTCCAGGAGCTCGAGGTCAGGACTAGGCACAACCCACACAGCGGTCAAACGTCTGCGCGTGCGTATTACGGTCAGTCTGGAGGACTTTCCCGCGCAAAATTTACCTTAAAACGTATTACAGTGAACTTCTACTCCCAAAAGTTAAGAAAAATACGTGAAAGTTAAGCTTTTTATTTTCACAGTCGACGGGAAATTGAACAAACTTTAAACTGTGAGTTTACCCAACTTTTTCGTAATTTACCAAAAAAGTTCTCAAGGTTTTCAAACGAGTGTGTGAGCAGTGACGGCCGCCGGCTCGCTTTGAATTTGTTTTGGAAACGTTGTTGTTGAAGACTTTTGACGCATGCGCAGACGTTTGACCGCTGTGTGGGCACGACCACACCGCGGCAAAACGGTATGCTCCGCTGGCCAAAAGAACGAAGGCTCTGCTATCAAATACAAATTACCGAGGGTTTCAACTGTTTTAGTAAATAATTTTATAACTTAGTAAACTCACAATGAATTACAAATTAAGAAAACTTCAACCTGTTTATAAAGTCTTAGGCTTAGCTTTTAAGTAGTTTTCTTATTTTTTGACAAAACAGTTCACAAATGAATACTTTTAAGCAGAAACGTTGTGCCTGTTGTTTCATTTCAGTTTTCGCGGGAAACTGGGGGCGGCCGCGCTCGGACAAGAAATAACAAATACGCATGCGCGTGACGTTTTGCCGCGGTGTGCCGGCACGACTGCATGCAGTTCCATTTTTACAGAGAACTCTCCGCTGTCGGTGTAGGACAGAAACATTGTTCTACATCAGTACATGTACACGACGCAGTACGGGTACTTCGTGCTATATCACATTGTTTTAGTCAAAGTTAGTCCAAGGTCCTTGTGATGCGAGTGTACGGCGAAGTATCACATCGTGGACAGACTATTTTTAATAGTGTTAATGACTTCAAATTATAATTCGCGGAAGTCGGGAAGATCACCCACATACGATTTAATACTGCAGATCGTCTTCATTGCTTATTCTATAACTCTTGTAGAATATCAACTATCATCATTCATAGTAGTCACCACGTTCAACAAATCGACTCGAAGAAGAACAAGTTTTCCAAATCGACTCGAAAAAGAATTGACTCGAAGAAGAACAAGTCGAAGAAGAACAAGCTTTACAAATCGAATCGAAGAAAATCGACTCGAAGAAGAACAATTTTTATTCACTAATTCAGGTGAGACTAATGAAAGTTAAACTTTGAGCCTGGGTTTCAGTTAGCTGCGGAAACAGTCGAATCTTTGTGCGGGCTTCCGCAAAGAAACTCCAAAAATTCCAATATGGCCAGAACCAGGCGCATAAATTAAACATTTTCAACAAAGCGAATGGGACTGGGACCGAGTATATTTTTTAATGAACCACAAGAAAGACCACTTGGAAATTATTATGTTGAAGATATTTGAGTAAATAAGAACTGACTAGGAAGTGTTTGAAAATTCTGAACTCTTATTTTTGTGATATTTAAATGCTTGCTATGCAGTTCTTATTTACTCAAACATCATCAAACTTGTTAAACATACTAATTTCAATGTAATCTTTCTTGTGGTGGGGTTCATTTAGGGGCCGTCGACATATTCGAAATGACCTGCTTAATGCACGACGGATGTCTAGGGGGGGGGGGGGGGGGGGAGGGGGTAAGGGCATGGACGTTAGTGTGGGGCATTTAGAACAAACACTTTTTCATCAATAGAAGTACACTTTTTAATCAAACGTTTCTAGTCAGCTAGATCTACATTAGAGCACAATTTCTGTTGAATTTCCTGGAAATTTCAACAAGGTCTTTTGATTAGAAGTATCATGAAATACCTCAAACCTCCAGGTAAGTTTTATAGTCGTGTCATAATGAGTATTTTACTCAAGATACGAAATGAGCTCGTACAGGAATTCGAGGTACTGACTGACTGTACAGTTGCAGCTATTAAAGCTTTAAGCTTGTTTTATACTTCGTTTATAAGTGAACTCCCGTGTATTTCATTACTGTTTTTCCTGACCTAAAAAAAGCATAAAACAATAAGTGGACTTTAAGGGGGGAGGGAGTCTGACCTTAACGTCCATTGTGCGTTAAGCGGGGCATTTCGAATATGTCACATGCCCCTTAAAAATAAGTTATAATTTTTATTAAATTTGATTAAATTTACATACTCTGTTCCAGTCCTTTTACGAAACGGCTAATACAGAAAGATTCTCTTTGGATGTTTTAAAATGTCATATCAAAGAGCTTTGCCCTGCTTTTGTTGCTCACCAAATGTCAGGTCAATTCCTTACTGACAGTTTTTGTGATGGTTAAGATGTATTTATGTTTACTGATGAGACTTGAATGAAAGTCTTGTTCAGTTTGCTGTTTCTTTACAGGAGTCCATTGGGGTGAATGCAAAGATTCAACTGTTTTCGCAGGCTATAGGTTTGAGCACTAGATGATATAACGTAAGCTTAACTCAAAAGGAGCTTTAATGGTTCAGAAACTGCTATTTTTAAAGTAGGAATTTTAGCCATACAACAAAATGGCTAAAATTCCAACATTAAAACAATCATATATTTTGATTGAATCAAGATATTTCAGTTACCTCTTCAGTTTTGAACTTCTCTGGGTTATGATGTTTGAGAAGCAATCATCAAATATATATCTCATAATGTGACATTTTAAAGTTGGCAAACTTTGTGACCTCATTTTCCCTCAAAACCCATTAATATTTAAAATGGAAAAACGAAACCGAACAAGTTTGTTGAAATGAGAGCTTTAATGTTGTTAAATTTGATACCAATCAATTTTAAACCTAAGAAGAAGTAACAAATGGGAGGGATATAGTAATAATAATAATAATAATAATATATTTATATAGCGCATATAGCATATCTGTTCTATGCGCTTTACAATAATGTATAAATAACAAATTAATTAATTCTTATCTACTAACGTAACGAGTAATAAGTAAACTATGTAGCAATGTAATACATATGGGTAATAATAATTCATAACTAGTTCAGATTATAAGCAGAGCAAAAAAGATAAGACTTGAGCTTAGATTTAAAGATGTTCACATTCGGGCTGGATCTTATTTCTACAGGTAGGCTATTCCAGATTTGAGGTGCTGATATAGAAAACGCGCTTTGACCATAGGTTTTAAGTCTACGCATTGGTTGAGTTAAGCGAAGTGTGTCAGATGACGAGCGGAGCATTCTGTTAGGTTTGTAGATGTGTAATAAATTTCTTAAGGTTACCGGATACCTTCAGGGTGCATTTCCAGTCTAAATTATGTAGCGCCTCGAGGAAACATCGTAGGTAAATCATCCATGTATCATTTTAAAGCTTATAAAATTGGCTACAAGAATACATAAAAAGTTTTGAGTTCTTTGAAAATCTCGAATTTTCCGCCATCCCGTTTCTCCGATCTAGTGAGATGGCTTTCAGAAGCTCCGACTACGAAAATATTTTAAAGTTTAAAAATCTGTTTGCTTTGTCGCATTTCAGAGGAATCGAATTACAAAAGGGTGTCGGGGAATTTCCAAATTCGATTTAGTTCAAAAGTTATCATGCTTTCCGTGAAAAGGCGAAAAATAATCCGAGTAGATATGCGGGAAACGTCGTCAAGAGCTCTCTCTTTAGAATTTCCCAATTCCCCGACACCCTTTTGCAGCTGAGATATCAATTGACATTTTGTGAAAATTTCGCACAAATCGAATAAATTCCTCTTGAGTGGGAGCTTTTTTAAAACTCTATTTTGGTTGAAAATCGAAAGCGAGAAAATAGCACTTCAAAAAAATATACCTGTCTGTCGTGCGTGAATCTGAAGCCCCGCCTCTCCAACAATTAGCAAGCTCTTGGCCAATCATTTCTCATCACAGTTGAACTATCTGTCAAGATTTCCCGCCAATGTTGATTTCCGATCAAAGCTACGCGCCGCATCGAGAAAATGTTTTTTTTTGTGTGTGTGACTTGAAAAATCGTAGCGGTATTAAAAGAATCGTTTCCCAGGCTAAAAATATGGGAAAGACAAAAAGACCGAGGGACAAAGCCAATGTGAACACCTAGAGACGCCTTGAATGCCAGCATAACTTAGTAGAGGAGACAGCAATTTGCAGGCGTCTGAAACAGCACGGCAATAGCGAGATCGTGGTTCAACCGTTTCAGAGTCACCGTCAGACTTTACATTTTCATCTAAGTTTTCTTGGAAACAAATATTCTCTCGGCTGGCTCTTATCAATTCTTCTTTATGTTCAGATGTGAACCACTCGGTACTCTGTCTGAAAGAAACGCTTGTCGGGTTTTGCGAGGACTCCTATTTGGTTTTGTAATTATAGTCGTATTGCATTGTTTGGCCTCGTTTTGCTTTTCTTTTTTCTTTGTTTTCCAAGCTAAGGACATCCTGCTTGCTTTTTGTAAGATATAAGGCCAACGACCGATGAAATTGTGGAATCGTGTGTGGAAAAACATTTCTCAATAAACGTAAACATTGGTATATGAAATGAATTTAATATGTGCTCTCCCACACCATCGTTACGGGCGAGTGAGCACTTGTCATGTGTTTATTGATCTGCTGTCAATCAAAAAGAACCTTTTACTTCCGGTTAAAAGCTTCCTTTCGTATTTCTCCGTCAATATAAAAAAATTTTGAACGGAGTTTTTGGTATATGAGACACTACTACTAAAACTACATTTCTGTGCGAAAAAAAAAATTTCACATCTTTTTCGTTTTGAAGGTATCCGGTAACCTTAAGTAGACAGGTGCTTGGTTATTAAGGGACTTATAAGTAAGTAGAAGAATCTTAAATGTGATGCGCTTGTTTACAGGTTGCCAGTGCAGTTCCTTTAAAGTAGGTGTGACATGATCGTATTTACGCGTGCATGATATAATGCGAGCGGCAGCATTTTGGACATATTGTAGCTTCTGGATTAGTTGTTTTGGTAGGCCATATAATAGGGAGTTACAGTTTATTTTATCTAACTTAGTAGTAATGAATGCGTGTAGAAGAATTTCTGTAGTACTAACAGACAAATATTTTCTTACTCTAGAAATATTCCTTAGTTGGTAGAACGCCGACTTACAAATAGAGTTAACCTGGTGAGACATAGACATAGTGTCATCGAAGATTACTCCAATGTTTCTGGCATAACTAGAGGGGTATGCACTGTATGTTTTAGGACCCAGGCCCCCACACAATGAGTCAGAGGAATGCCTGTTGATTATTGGTTAAATGGCCATGAGCTGGATGGCGAATAAAGTTGATAATAATAATAATCTTTATTTATATAGCGCCGTTTCCAATGTAGAGTTGTCCAATAATGCTTCACACGCATTGAAAAATAAATATCTAAAGTACAATAGTAAATACAATTAATAATAATGAGTACTAGCAGGGATCTGTGTAGCCTGATTATCAGACGGTACGAGGTCGTCCGCTCACTTCCTCCCCCTCCCCGTCTGATGGACTTCATAGACTTTCATGTTCCTGACGTCATCAACCTTTGTTTTTACAATAAGCCAATACGAACACGCGTAAGAATTGAAGCGTAAAGTGTAGAACAGTCGTGCAGTAGCGGCTTTTACTAGTTGGATCTATCAGCTTTCATGCACTGGAAAAAACATTCTACAGCTTCCAACTTCTGTCGATTTCTCAGAATGGTATCCTGTTTGAGCTGCTGTGGTTCTTTGGAGAGCAGGACCTTTTTAAACGGAAGTTTGCGTGCAGTATTTGCAGGACAGGACAGAAAATATACATACAAGAAATATCAGACTCGATTCACTGCCGTAAAGTTTGTTACTGTAAACTTAGAACTTTTACGCTTTTACTTTTATTTTTAAAACGTTTTGAAGCTTGATATGTATGCCGATTAGTCACACAAGACCCTAAAGTTGTCCTAGTGTAGGTTTTTTGGTATCAGAGATTGTTTTAACCGGACTTTTTGTGCAAAGTTTAGATGCCCGCCGTACATTACGGAAGTGTGTTCATAATTCTGAAAACAAAAATATTCTCCCAAGTGCCATGAAACTTTTTCCATAACATACTCAGTATGTGTGTTCACTCCTGCAGAAAAATCATAATATTCCATGAAAGATTTGGTCTTCTAAAAGCCAAAAACCTAGGAGAATGTTTGAGATCTATTAAATGCATGAGATCTATAAGCGGAGGAAGATTAGTAATTTACCAAAGTCCGTACGTAGATTCACAAACACATCGTTTCGATAAATGAACGATTCCAATGCTTTCTTCTGCTCTGGATATAGCTTCGAAATCCTGAAAACTTTACAACTTCGGTCGACACAATGATCAAGTTCTTCTTCAACGCCATTCAGAAAAATATGCGAGCACATTCCTTAAATTCCAGACTTTGCCAAAAGTGTAAAGTTCGCTCTGATTGGTTGACATTATGACGTCAGGAACACGAAAGTCTATGAAGTCCATCAGACGGGGAGGGGGAGGAAGTGAGCGGACGACCTCGTATCGTCCTGATAATCAGGCTAGGATCTGTGGGAACTCACAGGAAATCAACAAATATGATAAATTATAGTAACATACATGTAGTCTAGCCGGCTGACTGACTCCTGGCACAATGTTTTTAACGTGTTGATATTTTCAAGGTTGTATTTTGATTTTTTTTAAAGGGAATAATATCTTACGGATCTCAGTTAATTTCTTAAACCGATGTGCACAATTATTGTCGAATAGTTCCCTCAAGTCCCTGAAATATACCACAGCAACACTTTGTGGTGACGGGTCCAGGCCCACAACCTCCACCATTATTATTATTATTATTATTATTATTACCACCATCATATCCATAGTTACACACTTGATTAAGTACTTACTTAAAGTACTTACGTAAGGGACCAAGCCCCTAACATCCATCATAAGTAATATAATTACATTGTATGCATGTACATGTATATATAACTGATGTGAAATACATCTGGGATGAATAAATACACTTGAATATATAACTGGACTTGCCTAGTTATTTATATAGTAAATTGTCATAGAATTAAACACTGAACTGTTTGTGAGCCAGAACCATAATGAACTGACTCTGTCTCTTGACAGTTTATATAACCCTAATTATCATAACACTGGCCCTCCAGGCCCTCTCGTCCACATAGGAACTTATTTCTCTTTGCACTACCAATTCATTGCATTCCTTAATTAAACCATTACAAGAGAAATACATATCTATTTACATGTATATAAAATCATATAATGGCATCAAAAAGAAATTTGACTTATAACTTGTGTCCTGACTATCAACTTGTGTCCTAACTTATAACTCGTGTCCTAAAATATTCAGAGTACAATAGTAAGTGCGATTAATAATTATGATTATAGATAGAATTAAGTTATACCTATAATATATCCAAATATCTTGGTATCAAATTACATGTATATAAAATCATATAATGGTCAAATCTAACTTATACCTTGTCCTAATTTATAACTTGTGTTCTTTTTAGTCATGTCCTACCTCGTGTCCTATGTATCCTAAGCTATTTTATTTAAATTATTTATAAAGAGAACATACAAGATCATGTCCTAACTTAAAACTAGTGTCCGAACTTATGGCTCGTGTCCTACTGTATGTGTCCTAAGCTATTTTATTTAAAAGAACATTCGAGATACATTTGTAAGATGTGTAGGTCTTTGGCCAAATAAGCTAGATAGAAAGTATTATAGCAAATAGGCATCTTTGAATAAGTGTGTCTTAAGTTGTTTTTTAACCTGATACTTTTAGGTAGTGCGTTCCACAATAATGGAGCTGCACGAGAAAATGCCCTATAGCCATATGTACGCAAATTGTATGACCTAACTTCTAATTTGTTATCAGATGATGACCTCAGATTATGCTTGGCAGGGGTAGATCCAGGATTTTTGAGGAGGGTGGGGAGGGGTGGCTGTCATATATTTTTTGTTCTGGAACATGCATTGCCTCTGTAAAATGCTGCAATTTGGCCAGTCCAACCAGCCCAAAAGGGGGTGGCTAGCCACCCAAGCCACCCCTCTTAGATTAAATATATAAATAGGTCCTTGGCCATGTAGGGCTTTGCAAGTTGTTAATAGTATTTTATACACTGCATGGCTCGATTGGTAACCAGTGCAGATCATGCAATATCGGTGTTATATGTTCATGTTTGCAAGAGTGTTTCGACCCTAGCTCCGGCGTTCTGTACACTTTGCACACGATCAATAAGATACTTTGGTAAACCATAACACCGAATTGCAGGTTGAGTTTAATCTGTGCCAATCCTCTATAATTATTAACCATCACAGTCCATAACAGTAGGTGTATTTGTGGGCAATGCTTTCCTTTGTTTTACCCAGATGTCAAGGCAAGCTTAATTTTGTTTTGCAAAATTAGGGACCATTCATAAATTACACCAGATGGGGAGGGGTTGGGGGGGGGGGGGGGGGGGGTGGGGTAGCTTGGTGAGAGTACAGTCAGTACAAACAATGATGCAAACCCACCTGCAAGCACAGGTAAACAAAAAATCATAGCCCTCCTCAACAATTACAAAACGTTATACTGCCCCCCCCCCCCCCCCCCACAAAAAAAGGCTAGATTGCAGAATACCCCACCACTGTGAAAGATCACTTGAAAAACCCTTACAATTCTGCAAAATTATCCATTTAGCTCAGATGTATTTAGACTCGTTCTATGAATGATTTGGGGTTGAAAATGGGTAGGATTTTTTGAAATAGTTTTCAGGGTTAGGTTTTTAGAAGGTTTGTATGAGAATTTGAGAACATGCATTATTAATGACCAAGTGGTGGGGTATTCTGCAATCACTCAAAAAAAAAAAAGATTGTTGTAATACACATGCTGGCTATATTCTGCAGGGGACGGGTTCATATAATACCCAACTGCTACATTTTGGCTGAAATAATATATGTTGTCAACTTCCAAAAATGTTGTAAGAAGTACCGTATTTACCCGTGTATAAGCCGCACCCATAGATAAGCCGCACCCCAAGTTTTGAAGCTTGAATTTAGGAAAAAAAATTTATTGAAAAATACAAAAAATAATTAGAAAATCTTTTGTCCAAGTTCATAAACGCTTGTACTTGATGCCAAACTTCTTCAAAAAAAGAATAATCTTTTGTTGGAGTTCATAAACACTCGTACTTGAAGCAAAACTTCATCAGATTGTCATAAATAAATAATCACAACTTTAATTCGATCGAATATGGTTCAACTTGCCTTGTCATTTCTTGTGTAAATTTTAACCTGCAGACTTTAAATCACTCCAGAATTCTTCCGCATTTATTCCCCAATTAACTAACAACAATTCCAAGGAACCGCTTTCCTTTAATCGCTAGTGCCAATCTCCCACGTGTAAAATTGAGAAGAATGCCTGGTTGTTTAGATGCCTGCTTTGACAAGCGCTGCGAATCAGCGTGTTTTGGGAGGTAAATAAGTTTAATCACGTTTAAATATTCACGAAATTATAATATATTAGGTCTAAGGTGGTTCTTAGAAGAGTTTTTGCTTTAACTCTTTGAAAGTGCGTGTTTTTTCCCCAATGATTATGCTTAAATTGGTATATTACACGATCGGATGCGATTTGAACCTGATTGTAATTTACGCACCGTCGCATAATAAAAGCTTCATTCAGGTTCATGATACATGTATGCAAATATATGTTAATGTTGGGTCTCCTTTCTAGGTGTTCCCGTAGATAAGCCGCACCCCCGATTTTGAACGAAAATTTTGGGTGAGAAGGTGCGGCTTATACACGGGTAAATATGGTAATAGTTCTTATCCTTGCCAGGGTGTTGCACAGAGTTTCTAGATCCGCGTGCCAAGAAACAATGCCGGGGTGGAGCCGAGGCATTGTTTCTTGGCACGAGGATCTAGAAACCGTGTCCAACACACTGGCGAGGATTAGAAATTACTTCTCATTGTACTTTAGATATTCACGGCACAGAGGCCAATGACAAGAGACCTATCATAATTTTCTTTTGTGCTACATGTAGTTGAGAATGCATGCTTTTTTGCAGTCCTAGGGTTTCAAGTTGAACATTCCTTTAATAGAAAACCTTGCAGAAACACATGTTAGGCACTATTTCTTCAGCAGCGCCGAGCAGCATGGATTGGCATCCTGAAGGTGGACCTCCACCAAAAAGATTCCGTTCACTTTTAATTTTAAGTGTTGAGGAAACACTAGAGAATGTAAGAAGAGCTCTGCCCCGGACTACAGAATATAAGATGCGCTGGGTAATTAAGGTTTTTGAAGGCTGGCGAAATGAGCGACATTACAAAATCCCAGGCCTGGAGGGAAACCCTTTTGAGTTGGCCGTTGATTTACTGCATAATGCGGATACTCCACTAAACGAAAATTTTGGCGGAAAGCTTGAATTATTGCCTTGTTAAGTTTGTCCAAGAGGTTTGCAACAATTAATATTAGTTTGCACAAGTGAATGTAGCAACAATTCAACTAATATTCAATGAGATTAGTAAAATGATGTTTTTCGTATGCATTTTTGTCTTGTTTGATAGATTATCGTTGAATGCATAGATTTACAATCACAATGGAGATACTATGTAAAAGGTGAGTACAGCAAACTGAATTAATGCAAAGAGGCTTATTTTTTCGTTTAATTAGTTTTGAAGCTGAGCAAAATTTATGGGTGAAACAATGACTCATTTCCATATTTACCATATCTAGAAATTGTTTCTCAATACAGTTGCGGGTCATTTGCATATTTTTCGTATTGAGAAATGATTTCTAGATATGGTAAATATGGAAATGAGTCATTGTTTCACCCCTAAATTTCCCTCAGCTTCATAGCCCGCCCACTTGTATAATTTAGTTTGTCGTTCTATCCTGGGTTTCAAAGAATCTCCATGTGGCCTAGAGCAAGCATCCCCATTGGCCGATGTGCCATGAATATCTAATGTAGTATGAGAAAAGGAATTTAAAAGCCCCCCTCCCCCAGTTCATACATATTTTCAGATGCCATGCAGATGGCCACTCAAATTGCAGGGGTCAATGGGGTATTAATATAATTTATATGTATTAGAGCTTTTTGTGAATCCAACTCTATAATTTTTAAATAAATACCTCGGAGATTTAAAATTATACTAATACCGGTAACTTATATTTACAACTTATTAATGATTGAATTAAAATAATTTGAAAAAGTATAAGTCTTTTAGTGAAATTAAACTATAAAATATATTAATTAAGTTCAGTTAATGCTCCAATACATCTTAATGTTTTTAATTCCCAAGACATAACCATATATAGTCTATATGTAATTTCACAGTGTTGTAAATAATTACGTCATGCATGTGTGATCCTTTATATAATCATCAGTCCAAAACACACACTGATTGGTCAATAGCGGTGTGTTATTAGAGGACACACATGGACCATTGGCATCACGAGCAGTCACACAACCAGTTTATCAACTCATTTTGATTGGATATTTTCATAGTTTATAGTTCACAATATTTTTATTTTTATTTTATTAATTTTTTTATTTTATTTTTATTTTTATTTTCTGTAATAATATTTATTATTATATAAAACAAATAGATTCCATTCTGCCGTGCGTCTGTCCTCTTCCAGATGCACAGATGACGCCAAAACATGAAGAAAACATCAGTTATGTCACTCTACTGTGTCTCATAGCGAACTTCTTTGTTTTCTTCACATGGTGACGTCATCTGTGCATCTATAAGAGGCCAGATACATGGCAGAATGGAATCTATTTGTTAATTTGAGTCCTAGCATGGCAATATAAACTGAAAGGACCCTAAGCCTCTGTCAGTTTTCAAATAAATAAAATGGAGGCTCGATCTATAAGTTACAGAAAGGAAACTTCAACAAGTTTTTTACTTTTCTCTCTGTTCACGGTGTCACAAATATAACAGTTTGTTTATAGTTTGTTTATTCGACTCCAAAAAATCATAAAATAGATGAGAAAAGACTATTTAATTACAATATTATACAAATGAGAAAATATAGATGAAAGGAAAATAATTAAGTTACATATTTTCAACAAATAATACATATAGACATGTAATAAAAATAATGAAGTAAGTTGTAAATAATACAGGTATGATAAACAATGATCTAAGAAAGTTATTATTAGTAATTTCAATATAAACTTGTAAATATATAGAAAATAACGTATCGAATACAGGGCATCCTAAATAGCTGGTTGCTAATTGAGATGATACCCTGTATGGCTATGTAAAGATAAGTGAAAGATAATATAATAATAAGTAATTCTTCTAAATAAAATAGAAATGAAGTACTGTTTAAAACACGAACAGCAGTGTTTTATCAAGTTTAAAAATTCGAGGGTAAAGCCCGAGAATTTTAAGACTTGATAAAACGTGCTGTGAGTGTTTTAAACGGCTTCAAAAACGCTTTAAGAATGCAATGAAAGAAAGACTCACATCTCAAGGGAATGGTTACTTAATGAACCATTGAACCTTTGTATTCACAACGCCATGCAAAATATTCGAGTAATCACCGCCTGCAATTACGAACATCTCAAGGGAATGACATGAAGAAATTACCATACTATGTTGTTTGAAGTGGCGTTTTGCAATAAAAGAAGAACCTGCACTTGAAGGATTTGGTGTCGTGGTTTACCTCGATAAAGTTCAAGACTTGGAAAGCGATGTGACTGACATGACGGCAGACTCTAAATTTTTGACTCCCGCACAAAATATCTAAGTTTAATGCACGTTTTTATTATTTTACGGCTTTGAGTTAGGTTTAATAATTGGAACTAAACAGTGGCTCGGTAATCAAGTAATGGTAGTTGGATAACTTCATTTTAAAAATGTTATCTGTGTATCTCGGTAGTCTGCTGATATTAGTAAATCTAGTGCAAAATTTATTAATATCTAGGTACCTTATGTTCCGTGTACTTTTTGCTATCTTTGGGTTTTTATCAGTGAATTCTTAATTAGGATGAAACTTTATATAAAATTTCATGTTCATTAGTATTCTTTATATAAAACGTTCTTCCTAATTAGCAATTCAATGAGAAAGCTGAAACATCAATAGAAATTCCATTGTCTCAATCATTAACCCCATTTCCCTCTGGGACAAAATTCAAATCTCTCCGCGGGCCTTTTAGAATGATGAGATTTTATCAGGTATAAAGGAGCATGCACGTGACTGATTTGCTTCATCTGATTGGACAAAATGCTCATTAATTATTCATGAGTTTTTGAAGAATAGTTATAAGGAATTGGAAAAATGTATTAAATGCCAAATTAATAGGCAGTATAAGATTCAAGGAATTTTAATTTTGTTAAATTTTCGAAATCAGCAGTGATTTGATTTTTGCTTAGCTTCTTTATAAAAAGAGAGAGTTCCATAAATATAATTTACTCCTGTTCTTGCTTGCGCTCCATACACTACATGTAGGTGCTTGTTCTAACAGAGCTTAATAATAGATTATTACTGTAAGCCTGTCTAGTGGCATGCATTTGTGAAACTAGTAACCAAAAAATAATTGTAAATGTAACTGGAGCTGTTAAATTGTTGTTATAAGATATGTCCAAGGTTATTTTGAGTCATAGCATGGTGATATAAACTGAAAGGAACTTCTGTAGGTTTTGAACTACTTCAACATGAAATAAAAGAAATAGCTACATCTCACATCGTTTTATTTCTCTTTTCATTCATCTCCATGGTCCAAACAAAGATCCACCCAGATGGGAAAGTAAACAATCTACAATCTGCCATCTTCAATCTCCATTCAGTCGGAGAAAGATCATATATATGACATTTGGAGTTTCTGAAGCAAAGGTCTTATCAAAGATAACTATCATACCTATAGATCTATAGTGGTGGGTGTGGGGTGGGTGTGTCAAAACCCACATTAAATGTACAAATTTTGTAAACAAGGTGAAAGGTAGCAAATTATTATGAAAAGCTTACAAAATGAGGTGTATGACTGTTAAATTACAAATATAACGAATTTAATAAGTAGAAAATATAGAACAAGCTAACAAAAACGGACATGACAAACAAACAAACAACAAAGAGCTACATCATAGGTATCATAATGATCAATTTAATGAGCAAAAAGTTAGTATTCATAAGTCTGGAGAATGTTATTCTTAATATTAATACTTTAAAAAATTTTAAATACTCATTTTATAGCCTCATTAAGTGAATTCCAGATAACTGCATACTCCTCTATAACGTATCGGTAAGCTAAATTTACCATAATCTGAGTGTTTTAACAGACACTAATGAAATAAGAAATAAGAAGATTTAGCAGGTAACCTAGTAATGTAATTATGTTTGGATGAAACTGAATGAAAACAATTTGCAAAGGATATCAGGAGCAAGTTATGGGGGAACTGACATACATAAACATACAGTTATATAGAAAAAGAAGATCTTTAAATTTAAGCATTTGTAGATCACTAAAGAGTGGATTTGAATGATGATCTGGGTTGGAAAAAGGCATCCTCCTTTAAAAAGCCATTTTTTTAAAGAACAATAACAAGTTTTAAAGAAGACTCATAAGTAAATCCCATACTAGACCATAGGTTAGGAAAGGATAAATTAAGGAATAGTATGTATATACATGTATAATGAAGCTGAATTAGGGTATTTATAAGAACAAAATACCTAAGTTTGGAGAGTATACAAACTCCTCTGGAGATCTTTTTGCAGAGTTCATGAATGTTGTTTCCAATTGAAATGAGAATCGATAATTATTATTAATAATACCAAGATGTGTAATATACAATTCTTGCTTAAATAATTAGGTTCCTAATTTTTTATATTAAAGAATGATTAATTTTCTTTTGGGGTGGATGAAATAAAACACAATTTGTTTTAGCTATATTTATAGAGAACTTATTGACACATATCCATGTGTAAACTTCAAAATTCAAAATACAAGGGTCATTGAGAAACAAATTGGTATCATCAGTAAAATACGAAAATTGAACAAGCTGGAACATTTGTGAAAATCATTAATATGAAGACCCCAATTTATTTAGTAACTACAGACCGATCTCTCTTCTCCCAAACTTTTCAAAATTCTTTGAATAGATTATGCATAACCGTGTTTCTGCTTTTGTAGACAAATTTGAAATCCTTCACCACAATCAATTTGGATTCTGTAAGAATCACTCTACATCTCTAGCCCTTATTCACCTCCTTAACAAACTTGCTACCTCAGCCGGCCAAGGAGAATTAACTGTTGGTGTCTTTTTAGATCTTTCTAAAGTGTTTGATATGCTTGACCATGAAATTTTATTCAACAAACTCGAACACTATGGTGTACGTGGACAGGCATTAAGATGGATGAAAAGTTACTTTAATAATCGAAAGCAATTTGTACAAGGCAATGATACTATGTCTTCTGAGCATAACATCACATGTGGTGTACCACAGGATCCATACTGGGACCATTATTTTTTATCATTTATATTAACGATCTTCCTAATGCCTCCAAGCTAATTGACTCTCTACTCTTTGCGGATGACACAAGTATTTTTTATTCCCACAAAGATCCTAATCTATTGATATCCTTTTTAAATAGAGAACTAAAACAGATAGATGACTTGTTAAAAACAAAGAAAGTTCTGTCAATATAAAGAAAACCAATTATATCCTTTTCAAACCTAGACAAAAGCACATTTCGTGCAATGTTCCCCTCCTATTTAATGACCACCAGCTAGAGCAAAAGCAAGTTAAAAAATTCCTAGGAGTATTTATTGATGAAAACTTCACTTGGAAAACTCATAAGGCATGTTTGTAAGAAAATGTCCAAATCTATAGGTATTATTTACAGATCTCGATTTTATCTGTCTTCTAAATCTGAATTATCTCTTTACTATAAATTAGTTTACCCATACCTCTCCTACTGTAATATTGTCTGGTCAAACACATATCCCTCAAACTTAAACAGTATTTCTTCTTCAAAAGCGTGCTGTACGAATTCTAGCCTCTGTCGATTACCGTGCCCATACTGCACCAATTTTTGACAGCTTTAATCAAAATACTAGACATTTTTACTTTAAACAGTTTCAACAATGCTAAATTTATGTTCTCCTTTTATAATCAACTACTTCCCCCTCTATTCTCAAACTTATTTCCTAGAAATAAATCAGATACAGTCAGTTATAGTACCAGAATTGCAACTAATTACTGATCACACTCTTGTCGTACTAATATCAAACAATTTACTATTCTTCATCAAGGACCAAAAATATGGAACTCTCTGCCCCTCTACATAACTAAGTCTTTAACACTACCCGAATTAAAAAAAAACTTTTCCCACCACATTGCTACTAACAAATGAAACTTCATTCTTTACACTTTCACCTCTCTAATTATCTTTATTACATTGTTGTTCCCAAATTGCTAACTCATTTTATTATATGAATCTTATGAGGAGGTCTCTACTCTATAAGCCCTGTGGTTTCCAGAGGCCGCCTCACCATAATTGCTTTAGCTTCCACTTATTTAACTTGTAACTAATAAAATAGTAACTGTTCGTTGTATTTAGCACAATATTCTTAGTTAGATAAATTGTTAATACTAGTTAGTTCATTTCTCTGTATAAGAAATATATTGTAACTATTCAAATACCTTAATTATTACTTTCTCCTGTCAATAATATTCCTGTACAAATCACACCACTAGGCCGCTTTGTATTGTAGTCAGTATTACTATCATTACTTTGTTACTGATATAAAAAAATTATATGGCGAATAATAAAAAAAAAGGAAAAAAGAAAAGAAACAATAGTGGGCCCAATACTGATCTGTAGCACTCCACATGATAGATGGTAGATGTCATATTGTTGTATTGCCTATAGATTCATATTGTTTTCTATTGTATAAAAAACCTGCAATTCCACAAATACCATAGTAGTTCCAGCTTGGCAAGTAAAATATGATTTATTGTATCAAAGGCCAAGCTTACTCAAACCAGTAAAGATACTACGAAATCCACCGAACTGGTCACGCCAGAAAATAATGCGCCATCTCGATGGCTCCACCCACAAATGTCTGCTACCCTGCCCCGAAACATAAAGGAATCCAAATGTGTTAGCATCTTGTCTCTTGAAGTTTACTGGGTAGCTCTAGATCCGCTCAGTTTTAACTCAATACAGATATCTTGAAAAATATTTCTATTTTAAGTCGTTTTCAAGAACGTTTCCACGTTCGTACACCCTCCCAGAATTACTAAGTTGTGCCATCAGAAACAAACTCTACTCAAAACGCTCAGCAATACTAACACATGCCTTTATGTTTGGGGGTGGGGTAGGAGATGTTTGTGGGTGGAACCATATGGCACATTATTTTCTGGCATGACCACAATTTGGTGGATTTCGTAGTACCACAGGAATAAGTATTATCATCAATCGATTTTTGGATTTTATCAGTCAGTAAAAGTTGGCTTTAAGCCCTATTGAGTTCTCCGTCCACCTTCGAGTGGTAAACAGAACCAGTCAGAACTTTCACAGTATTTCTGGCATTTTTCTTGGGAATGCCAAAAAAAAAATTGTAGTGTGTTGCACACTATTCATGTAGTTGAATGTTTGGCTCTGAAACCAAGTTGACCTTCGTATAAATAATATAATATTTCTGTAGATAATCAATCGTTCTTAATTATAATATTAATTTTCAGAATGTTTGGGTGAAAATTGATAGCAGAGAAATTGGTCGGTAATTGGATGTTTGAGAACCTTTTTTGAAAATAGGAATTACACGAGCTAATTTAAACTGATTAGGGACAGCCTGACGAAAATTAGTCTCCTTCGCAGACGTTATTTGTGTTGTCACGCAACGCTTCTCCCCACTGACTAGTGGAATAACTAGTGGGGAGAAGCGTTGCGTGACGACACAAATAACGGCTTTTAAGGAGACTAGACGAAAATGAGAAATCAAATAGAATATCCAGAGGATATGATATTGCTGCCCTAAAAATCATTAACAAAGATGTAAACAGGAATGCTAATATGGGCCACATGCTTTCCCAGTATTAATAGAGGAAATAATGAACTATATCTTATTAGTAGTACATGTAGTTGGGAATAGATAAAAACTATCACACTTTGAAGGGGTTACTAGATAACTTCTAATTTAATTTAAAGTGGCCAGAATAGAGACCGCTATCTTGTTGCCAATGTCAGCGAAGACATTATTAAACTCATTAGACATTTCCTTAATGTTTGTGATCGTAGTATCCTTATCCATCTTTATCTTACAAGGGGAGAAAGATTTTAGGCTAATTAATTTTCTTATCCCTTTCAATATATTCTTAATGTTTGATTGATAGATAGATGGATACGATATACTCTTTATTTACCCATGTTGATTCATCGCTTCAGTTTAAAATGCTCTCCTTGAATGATGTGTCCTAAACTGATCTGAGCTTAGCTGAAACGTACCAACCGTTCAATAAGTCTGAGAGGAGGGTAATTTCCCCAGTTATCACTCACCATTATTTCAAACACTTTAACGAATATTTCTGTTTTTTAGGAATTAAAGATTACATACCTTCCAAGTTCCATCCGAAACATGTTGATGCATTCATGGCATGAAGTCGAGTGTAGCTGTCAGATCTTTACAAACTGTCTACGCTTCAGACGCTTTGGATTTCCATAGCCAACTGGTCGGTTTTGGCATGAAGAAGCACACAGATTATGACTCTGCCAGTCTGAAGAAGTAATCTGAGAATGTACTCTATCCAAAATCTCTGAGCTTTATGGTGAAATTTAGTTAGTGGTTTTCTCGCACTCGCACAACAAAACTAAATCCTTCAAAGACTCACTTGCTGCTTCAGCTTCCTGAAGATCATAGTTGTAACAGCTTTTGCAGAATTCTTAAATAACACGAGCACTGTGGTGATCTAGAGGTTGAACCTTCGAATGTGTTAGTTAAGGGGGCTTCTGATATGGATAATACCGTTGTGGGCAACACGGGGGGAAAAGGCGTCAGCGAAACGTACAAAATTCTAGATGATGAAAATCCCTTGATTACAATTAATGGAGTTAGATTCAACGATCTAAAGCGGTTGTACTTTTACAAAATTAGCAGAGACGATGCCGCAAGATATACAGAAGGTATAAAAAAGACTATAAAGCAAGAAACCGTCCAAGTATGTCATTACAATAGAAAAGTATCTGTCCTACACCTCGCATCATATGCTGGTGATGTGGAACTGATTAACATTCTTGTTCACCAAGGAGTAGATGTGAACTCCAAAGACCAATATGGGGTAACTGCTGTGTGGTATGCAGCAACTTCGGAGGTTATGAATACACTTGTCGCCCTTGGAGCAGACATTAATCTACTTAATTCAAAGATCTTCTCTCACTTGCGTGGCGAGAACCCGTTGATGTACCACTGTAAGAAGGATAACGTTAATATTATCAGACTTCTAATCGAAAATGGAGCTGACATTAATGCAAGAGATAAATTTGACAATAAAACAGCGTTGTTCTATTCACAGAGCAAATGCGTTACTCGCCTTTTGATTGAGGCAGGTGCGGATGTCAATATCAAAGATAACAAAGGTAAAAACAGTATCTTTTACACAAGAAATGAAAGCATTCTACACGCTTTAATTGACAGTGGCATTGATGTTAACTGCAGGGCCAAAATCGTTGGTAAAGACATAAGTGTACTGATGTACTTCTGCAAGGAAGACAACGTTGACATTACTTGCCTTTTGATTGAGGCTGGTGCTGATGTCAATATGAAAGATAATGAAGGTAAAAACTGTCTCTTCTACACAGGAAATGAAAGCATTCTACGTGCTTTAATTGAAAGCGACATTGATGTTAATTGCAGAGAAAACCTTGATGCTGAAATAAGTGTACTGATGTACCACTGCAGGAAAGACAACATTAACGTCATAAGACGTTTAATACAAAATGGAGCTGATGTTCATGCAAGAGATAAAGATAACGGAACAGCGTTGTTTTACTCGCAGAGCGAATGCGTCACACGTTTTTTGATTGAGTGTGGTGCTGATGTCAATATCAAAGATAACAAAGGTAAAAACTGTCTCTTTTACACAACAACTGAAAGCATTTGTCGTGCTCTAATTGAAAAAGGCATCGATGTTAACTGCAGGGTCAACATCTTTGGTGTTAATTTAAGTGCATTGATGTACCACTGCAGTAAGGACAACGTTAATATTATCAGACTTCTAATAGAAAATGGAGCTGATATTAATGCAAGAGAAAACTGCCACAATAAGACAGCGTTGTTCTACTCGCAGAGTGAATGCGTTACTCGCCTTTTGATTGATGCAGGTGCTGATGTCAATATCAAAGATAACAGAGGTAGAACTTGTCTGTTTTATACAACAAATGAAAGCATTTGTCGTGCTCTAATTGAAAAAGACATCGATGTTAACTGCAGGGTCAACATCTTTGGTGTTAATTTAAGTGCATTGATGTACCACTGCAGTAAGGACAACGTTAATATTATCAAACTTCTAATAGAAAATGAAGCTGATATTAATGCAAGAGAAAACTGCCACAATAAGACAGCGTTGTTCTACTTGCAGAGTGAATGCGTTACTCGCCTTTTGATTGATGCAGGTGCTGATGTCAATATCAAAGATAACAGAGGTAGAAATTGTCTGTTTTATACAACAAATGAAAGCATTTGTCGTGCTCTAATTGAAAATAACATTGATGTTAACTGCAGGGCCAAAATCGTTGGTAAAGACATAAGTGTGCTGATGTACTTCTGCAAGGAAGACAACGTTGACATTACTCGCCTTTTGATTGAGGCTGGTGCTGATGTCAATATGAAAGATAACGAAGGTAAAAACTGTCTCTTTTACACAGCAAATGAAAGCATTCTACGTGCTTTAATTGAACGCGACATCGATGTTAATTGTAAGGAAAATAATGGAAATACTGTTCTGTTTGGCTTAACTAAAGATGTTCCCCATACCGTATGCCTGTTGGTAGAAAGTGGTGTGGAAGTTAAAACTGTTGACAAATGCGGCAGGACGTGCCTGTTCTATGTAACTAACCCAGAAGTTGTTCGTGTGCTAGTGAACAGTGGAGCAAACATCAATGCTAGGGATAACATGGGCAGAACTCCATTATATCATGCCATGCAACATTTTTTGGAAATCGATTTTGAAGATCTTGTTCGCACTCTTATTGACTGTGGAGCGAAATTACATATCAAGGATAACTGCAGTGTCAGTGTCTTGTCCTATCTTATTCATATGATTTTTGACGTTTTTCACCTCAGTCTTCAAAAACGTCCTTCATCGTCGTTTCACTGCGAAAGCTTGATCAAAGTATTTCGATTACTTGCTGACCTTGGCATTACATCAGATGTCATTTGCAAGGAACTTGTAGATGCTTTTCTTTCTACTTACAATGCTGTTCTAGGGAAATGTAGTAACCTTATCGGATTATTGAGGAAAATTGCAAATCAGTTAGATAATATCTTTGAATCAAATAACTCCGAACCAAATAACTCCTTAAATAGTTTTCTGCTTAAGATAGATGATATAGCTTTCCAGGGGGTAACAGCCACAAGTAGAGGATTTAAAGTATGTTCGCTTCTTCTTGATTCAAATGCTTCTCCAAACGCAGTCGATCATAACGGAAACCTTGCCCTTCACCATGCCGTCCGTTTGCCTTTCCAAGGAGTTCCCTCGAGTGAAGTGTTGGCAATCTGTGATTTACTTGTGGACCATGGGGCAATGGTAAACACTCGGAATCATGACCAAGAAACTCCTCTGCTTTATATGTTTCGAATAACATCCTCATCAGAAGATTGGATGAAATATCCAGTTGCCAAAACCATCCGTCTTTCAATACGATATCCTTTCAGATTTTGGTGGCCTCTAATTAACATTATCCGCTTTCTCGTAGGCAATGGAGCGAATCTGAATGTAGTCACCGAAAAATACGAATCACTATTGCACTATATAATGCGTCTTTGGACTGAATGTTTTTGTTCTAGTTATAGTGATAAGCTGGAAGGGGCGGATTTGCTGCGTGCAACAAGTGAATTATTCGATTTTATATTTAAAGAGTATACGGTAGATGAAAAAGCTCTTCGCATCAGCGATCACGAAGGAAATACACCGCTTCACATCTGGGCCAGACTTGGGTATGTGAAAACCAGGATAAGAAAATCGCTAAGCGAGCCCTTTGAAGAGCTCGTAACTATGATTGGAAAAATTCTCTTACAACGGGCAGTAAACGTTAATTTAAGAAACGACGAGGACCAAACTCCTCTTCACATGGCCAGGACATGGGCTGCTGTTGATCAATTACTAAAGAGTGGAGCACACCCTAAAGTAGTCGATGGAATGGGTAATAGCCCTGTGCATGTGTGGCTTAAACCAATGTTGGTAATTCATATGCCAAAGTTCATTAGAGAAAGACTAATTGAATTAGCTCCTGTAATAAGCAACGACCCTGCCGTCATTCGGCAGGTGATAGAGAATGGATTTGATCTCTGGCAGGTGAATAACGGAGGCGAATCTTTTCTAAGTCTTCTTCTTAGAAACAAGTCTTTCGAGTCTGCAAAAGTCCTCTTGGAGGAGGGAATTCAGGTTATGCAACAAGGCTCAAAGATTACTCTAAGTAATTCCAGAGACTCGCCCTTGCATGTAATCTGTAACGACAATGACAGTCATAACTTTTGGAAGATCAACCTCATTGATATTCTTCTGAAGGAAAAGAGGTACACCGCCAATGTCAAAGACAACAGCAACAACACACCACTGCACCATGCTTGTAGACAGGTGGTGGAAACAGGAGACTTGAGCAGTGTTCACGGGTCTATTGTTGAACGCTTGCTCCAGTATGGAGCTGATATCCATGTACAAAATAATGAGGGTATATCCTGCTTGGATATTGCTACTTACATGGATGGGAATGAGCTGATGCAGCTACTTTTAAAGGAATTTGACATTGAAGATCTCCCTGCAATCATTCCATGGTCGTCCAAGTCGTATAGATACAAGTCTATTCTTACACGAGTTGCTCGAGACCAGAAGTCCCATCACGTTCAGTGCCACTATTTTTACGAAGAACCAATAGGGTCTGGAGCATTTGGGCACGTGTTCGCTGGAATATGTGAAAACGATGGCAGAGAAGTTGCATTGAAACGGATGGAAAAACATCGATTAAGTAGACCCGAAGATCGCAGAGAAATCAAGAACCTTGTAGAACTGAAGGACTGCGAACAGGTGGTCAAGTATCTTTGTTATCATGTCGATCAACACTTTCTGTACATGGTGCTGGAGCTAATGGAAGGTAACTTAGAGGAGTATCTTGACGATTCCCCGGATCCCCAAAACAATGTTGAGCTTTGTAAGGAGATTGTCTTGGGACTCCATTTTCTTCATGCCTTTGGAATCATTCACCGTGACATAAAGCCACGAAACATACTCTTCAAGTACTCTCCACGGTTATGCCTGAAGATTGCCGACTTTGGCCTGAGTACCAAAGTTCATACCTGCAGTACTATGACCACCACTGTGATGCACCCAACAGCTGGCACGAGGTGTTGGATGAGCAGTGAGCTGCTGACCGCTAAAGATGTACCCAAGCATTCTAATGCATCTGATGTCTTCGCCTGTGGACTTGTGCTACATTACTTGTTCTACAACAAGAAACATCCCTTCGCTCCATCTGACACAGCAAAGGGTCCAATTGTGATTCAAAATGAAACAGAGAGCAACATACTCCATGGTAAGCTATTGCTAGATCCCAACTTGGATTGCGGGTACAGAAGTCCTTCTCTCCTTGACACCTCATCACACGAGTTGTGTCATCTGTTGAGAAATATGCTGCATGCTGACAAGAATCAGCGTCCAACTGCAGAAGAAGTCTTGTCCCACCTGTTCTTCTGGAGCAACGAGGAGAAGGTGAAGTTCCTAGAAGCTGTCGGTAACCAGCCAGAAATCCAATGTTCTCGTTCCAAGCGAAAGGAGAAGGATAAATGCTCTGTAGAGAAAGCCCTGGAGTTTAATCTTGGGACTCAGTTCACTGTGTGCCCTTGGGATGGATGGAGTCCTGTTATGACTAACATGCACGCCGAGATGACGTGTGGTAGACGAGCCTATGAGACTACATCAGCAGTCGCCCTGATAAGGTTCATACGGAATGCATATGCGCACGTGTCAGACCGGACACGGCCCACTCCATTTCAGGAGCAGCTGCTGCAGCACTTTGTCTTCTTTATTGAATTTCCAACGCTGGTGATTGAAGTGTACGAGGTGGTTACCAACCATGGATGGGATAAGAATCGAAAGGAAGTGGAGTGCGCTATAAAGATGAAGTAAGGACTGTATTAATCCAGCTATTGTGCCACCGGAGTAAACTGAAACGTTTTTGTAAGCACTTGATGTGTTTGATTGATTTGTTCATTACTCGAGCTACCTGTGGCAAGTTGGGCTCTGTGTCTTCACAGACATTTCTTGGTGTATAGTGAACTTAGTTCCAAATGGACATGGATCACCAAAGGGATAATTTCATATCGCATTAAAATGTATCTGAAAATCGTTGATCAAATACTTACATAAGAGTTCAATCTTGGACGATCTTAAGAAGAGAGTAAGTACTTTAACGGAAAATGAAAGGACGACTGATGAAATTTAGATGCGATTGTTTAATGGTGCCAGAAGTAAAGTTTTCCTTCAATAAAGCACTGACTGTATTGTTAGTGCTTGTCTAATATAAGCAAAGAAACAGATTATTTGAAAAAGAAAATATATTGAGCTTTATCAACAACTTGAGGATTATGCTCTATATTGCATCAAAATACTGGCCTCCGAAACAATAAACTAAATTCCAGTTATCATCACATTTTCTGATAAAGTACTTTTATACCTTAAATAGTTAATATAATTATGACAAAAATAACTTGGCCGCTATTTTATCTCTGAGTTCCACATGCTAGAAATATGACGTAGACGAACTTGAAATATTCGGATACAACGCGCAAAGTAAATTTGTTATTAGAGTACAAATGTACAGATGATAACGTCGCGTTTATACAATAAACAGTGTAAACACATGCTCTGATTGGTCGATAGCCATGTGTTATCAGAGTACAGATGACGTCAGGTTTATATAATAAACAGTGTGAAACATGCTCTGATTGGTCGATAGACATGTGTTATTAGAGTACATATGATCCATTAGAGTTCATCTGCGGCAATTAGAAAGTGGCTAGACTGATTCTTTTATGAATACGAATTAAGTAGTATTCTTAATGTATACCTGACGTAATTTAGGTAGCTGACTTTGTTAATACAATTGTCTGCCAATGAAGAAAAGGAATTGTCAAAGTCAATAGCTACCTAAATTACTAAATAACGTCAGGTTCACATTAAGAATACCACTTAATTCGTATTCACAAAAGAATCAGTCTAGACACTTCTAATTGCTGCAGATGAACGCTAATGGATCATATGTACCAGTCTAATAACGCATGGCTATATTTTAGAATTCACCTTTTTATGTATGTATTTGTAGTGTCCTCAATTAGCCGTGAAAGCTAAACACATTGACACGTTAATAAAGTTCTACTACTACTACTACTGTCTTCATATATAGATGTGTCTCGTTCTCGGGTGCATGAGTCAACTAAATTTTTTTTTATCAATAGAGCGTTTTGCATTCAAGAATTACCGCTGGATGCGATGACTACAGACGCATTTACTCAACGGTGGTCGTAACAATCCGATATTCTGATATAAAACATTCACAAATACCGGCGAGAAGGTGCAGAAGTTCAAACTACAACAATACATAGAGTTGTGAATAACCCATCTCGCTGGTATTTGTGAATATTTAACATCAGAATGAGACTAACGTTGAGTAAATGCGTCTGTAGTCATCGCATCCAGCGGTAATTCTTGAATGCGAAACTGGACTATTGCGCACGTGGTTCAACCAGGGAGGTGGTTCAACCATGATTTGTTGGGCACTCCAAAAAAAAAATCCTCCTCTCCTACCTCGATGTTGGGACTCAATCGGCCCAATCGTATCTACCCAACATTGGAGAAGGAAGAGGCGAAAGTGTCTCGATACTCGTGTCTCCAATTGTTGCTTATTTTCTGGAAATGACACCATAAACCAAGGCAATTCAATCGTCTGCACCTTATGAGAATACTTTTCTGTTGAGTATATCATGTTCAACACACCCATTTTCTAACCAGTAACCTTCAGAACATTTTTGTAAATTCTGAAAAAAAATATGTCAAATTAGTATTTAACGGTAAATGGACTAACTTAAAAACGATATTTTAGTTGCGCGGTTAACACTTGATGATGTATATGTAGTTATGATATTGAATCATGTTTGCCGCGTAGCACTAGTAAGTGTAAAGAATGTAATATAAAATGGTATGCTGTAGTGCTAAGTGTGCACGCCCTACGAGGGAAAGAAAAAATCTCTGACCCAAGTGGGACTCGAACCCAACGACCTCCAGATTACATGTCTGGCGCTCTACCAACTGAGCTATCAAGTCAGATGAGAGCAATCGTGGGTATAGGTGCGTTATATGGGTCACGGCGATTATATATATGTATACGTAGTTATGATATTGAATCATGTTTGCCGCGTAGCACTAGTAAGTGTAAAGAATGTAATATAAAATGGTATGCTGTAGTGCTAAGTGTGCACGCCCTACGAGGGAAAGAGAAAAAATCTCTGACCCAAGTGGGACTCGAACCCAACGACCTCCAGGTTACATGTCTGGCGCTCTACCAACTGAGCTATCAAGTCAGATGAGAGCAATCGTGGGTATAGGTGCGTTATATGGGTCACGGCGATTATGTATATGTATATGTAGTTATGATATTGAACACTTGATGATGATCTTGAGATAACTGACTGGCATGAGCGTGGTCGCTCATGCCAGTTAGTGGGTTTTGATATTTTCAAGGCAACACGTTTTTAATGATGAACCCACGGCAATACTTTTTCGTACAGACAGACGAGGTTTATTGGCACTTTGCAGACATTAATGTTGTATCCAATAAATAAATAATGACTAAGTAGATGAATACTAAGTCTTGTTATAGGGTAATGTATATTACATTAATTCATTGTGGAAACAGGTGGTAAGTTACTTATAGTGATCTAATTGTAACGCAATCAGATATGTATTTGGCTGCTCTTCTTGCAATTTTTCTGTCTGGCTTAAGTGTTAAAATTTGGTCAGCATGAGTTTTCTTTAGGGATATTTTTAATGTGTTTTCCAGTGAAGCATAGAATTCGTTTCTCGGCACTTGGTAGCATATACATCTAATCATAAAATGCCGTTCATCCTGGTTTATATGGGCGTTCATTGCTGCCGCAGCGAGCGAGCCTGAAGCGAGCGAGCCTGAAGCGAGCGAGCAAAGCAGCAGTTCTAATCTGTAAGCGGGTCCAAATCTCGACATTTTTTTTACCACAATGCATCACTTCTATTGTCTTTTTTTACCACACTGCTTTGCAGGCATCTGATCGTCGCGCGACATTACACGAGGTGGAATCTGTATTGTTTGAGCTAACTCTTTAATTTCTGTGTACGCAATCTTTGTGTAATCATGAATTTGTTGAAGTCGTAGGCCGTAGCTTCCTGTACGCATATACGCACGTGCGTACCTGAGAAATCCGTTGACTTTTTAAAATTTAATTCCTTTCCGTATTAATTGATCGCTATTAAGGTCGAATCGAGTTAAAAATCCCATTTTATCAAGTTTACACGAATGGGGAAACACGGGCTCAACTTTCGTCTTTTTCGCGAGCCCATGATGTCAATTAGTCAGTTTCAGTTTCAGTTTAATTTATTTGCCACAAATATAAATAGTACGTAATCTTACAAAGATTAAAATAAGTGGCGGGGTAGCCCAAGAGAAACCATAAAGGCTTGTGAGGTTCTGGGCCACCTCGTTACAATTAATATTGGTTAATAAATTGATTGAGGCGGCAAGAGCAACACGCTAACGAAACTAAACAAATACATTAAAATGCAAACATGAAAGACAATACAATTTTATATTTAATTAATTGCGGGAGAAAAGATAGTTCTTAAGATTGAATTGGAAAGAAGAAAATGATATTGCGTTACGTATATTTGAACTCAAAGTATTGTAAAATTTAGGACCTTGGAAACTAACGGAGAATTGTCTTATATTTGTTCTACACAAAGGAACATGAAATAAATGAGAACTTCGGGTATTGTAACTGTGAATTTGATCATTCCTCAACAATAAGTTGTCGAAACCTCGAGGAAGTAAATTGTTTTCATACGAATACATAAATTTTCCCAAATTGAGTAAATAAATATCTTCAAATCTCAAAATCCTTTGTTGTTTGAATATTGGGTCAGTATGGGCGTCAAAGGCTACCTTATCTAAAATTCTAATTGCACGTTTTTGGAGCAAAATAATACGATGTAAGTTAGATGGATACGTTGAGCCCCAAACAGTAACGCAATAATGGAGGTACGGCTTAGAAAGGCAAAAACTTGATTTATATATTATTCCTACTGATCTGGATATTTTGCTTGCAACTTGAGAAATATGAGGTTTCCAGGACATGTGTTCGTCTAAAACCACCCCAAGAAATACCACCTCACTGACACGATCAATGCTATGATTATTAATCTCAATCGTTAAGTCAATTGTTTGCCTTTTTTGCCGTGGTTTAAAAATCATATAATTAGACTTTTTAATATTAATCGATAGTTTGTTAACATCAAACCAATTTGATAATTTAACCATTTCAGTGTTAATTGTATCTATCAAAAGGGGTAGATCCTTGTGAGAAAAGAATAGATTTGTATCATCAGCAAATAAGACTAGTTCAAAAGCGTTAGTGGCATTACAGAGGTCATTTATGTATACCAGAAAAAGGAGCGGCCCGAGAATTGAGTCAGCGTGCTACAAAGTGCCTGGTCACACAGGTTGAAAATGGCGGACTAGCCAAATCTGTATTAAATGAACTCCGTTTGATGCAGTATTTTTTAGAACAGTTCAGTCTTAATTTATTAATGTTCAGATAATAATGTCCAGGAAATGTATCACATACTTCTTTCGCGTTGTGGAGAATGAAAACGAACCCGAAAAGCTGCAGGTAAGGGCAAACTTCTGCAGTCACCAACTTTACTTATATACGAACTATGGACACTATCTCTAGTAGTTTTAAGACGTCTGCTCTAAATAATCGTTATTTTGCTGCTATAAATAAAAGAACTCTCATATACAGTACATGTATAACATATCTTTATATCTGGACATACTTAATTTGGAGCCTCGCTCTGCTGTTCATACCATACCACGATTAAGCCAGGTAGTGTCACTAAATAATGTTTGTTAATTATTTTATTTATTTATTTCCCTAATAATGTCAAATCTAAATCGTAGTTAAAGCTATCTAAATAAATAAAATATCTTAAATAGTGACCTATAGGTCATAATGGCATTTTCCGTGCGTCATGAGTCTAGCCGATATTGCCACAGCAGTGGAAGCCAGTACAAGAAATATTCATGGTCCTCTTTATCTTGACGTGTTCAGTGAAGAAAGACCAGCGACGTTGAGTGACTATGACAATATGAAGCTTTTTGAAGGAAAATGGGAAAGCGTCGATTTGTACAGATACAGCTTCCCGTTTAGGTTTGAGAATATTTGTGTTATTTTCCTTTCACAAAAATATGTTGATTAGTTCCTTTTCCCAATTCCTCTCTTACCTTGTTCGTTTCTCTTTCAGGAAAAATTCCGGTAAAAATAGAAAACTTAACCCTGATGTAATAGCACGAACGCCATGGTTGAGATATAGCCCCTCTGCGGACACACTCTTTTGCTGTTACTGTTTCTTATTTGGCACTCATGGTTTCAAAACGAGAGACTGGTCAAATATATCAAAACTAGTCGACGCTCACACCGCTGAAACTAATGTATCCCATCACACTGCAGTTGCAAGAGGTCAAGCCTTTCTTCAGATACATCGTGATGGTGCGCCAAACATTTGTCAGCAGATCCATTCGCAAAGGATAGAGCAAATAAAAAGGAATAGATCAATCTTAAAGTCTACCATCGAAGTTCTGGTAATGCTTGGGAAGCAGAACATTGCAATTAGAGGTCATATAGAAGAAGAAAGCAATTTTAACGCAATCCTCACCCTCATGGCAAATAAAGACTCTATCCTACGCGATCACCTTGAAAAGGCAACTCCTGCTGCTAAATACACCAGTCCTGACATCCAGAACGAGATCCTTTATCTTGCAGAAAAACAGATTCTTGATAATATAATTGCTGATTGCAAGAAATCTCATTGTTACGCGTTCATCGCAGATGGAGTCTACCGATATTGCATTGAAGGAGCAAATATCGGTATGCGTACGTTTCGTTGAAAGGAAAGAAGATGATAACAAACACTACGTCCGCGAAGAGTTCCTTACCTTTGTCCATGCAGACAAAGGAACGAAGGCTGAGGAACTGACAACCAAGTTTCTTGAGACCTAACAGAGCATTGGTCTTTCTGTGAATGACACGAGGGCCCAAGGATATGATGGTGCAAGTGTAATGAGTGGGCACGTCAACGGCGTGCAGACCAGAATACGGCGAGTCAACCCTAAAGCTGCATACGTCCATTATCGGGCTCATGTCCTTAACCTTTGCATTATGCACGCATCGAAGCTGCCGCTTGTACGAAACATCATGGACATGATGCAAGAAGTAACACTAGCGTTCAAATTCTCTGCGAAACGCTTGCTGGTTTCGAAGAACAGTTAGGCAACAATGATGCTGCCAGAGAAGAGATGCAGGGACGCTCAAAGGTCAAGGTTCTCTTTGAAACTCGCTGGGCCTCTCGAGCATGTTGCTCGCCATAGTTATCTGTAAACCTTCAGGTGAGTTTTTCTTGCTACAGTTTCTTGAATTCAGACACTGACCTATCTGTCATACAGTATGACAAGTATTACTAATACTTATTAGCAAACATAGTATGAAATTTATATTGTAATAAATCCTAATCATAAAGCCCTCGAATAATTCACAAACCATACGATTTTCTCTCCAGAGCCCTGAACGTGACTTGATCAAAGCATCAGAAGAGGCAAGGGTCTGTTTCTCTGTGCTACAAGCTGAGAGAAATGATGACGCTGTGTGGGAGGCCCTAATGGAGAAGGCTTTTGGCATTGCTGCTGTATACGACATAGATCCATCCACACCAAGAAGAACGGGAAGGCAGCAGCATCGGGACAACGTGGAAGCTGGCACACCATCTGCATACTGGAAGAGGGCTGTGTATCTTCCTTTTCTTGATCATCTTGTCAATGAGATCAACGAAAAGCTAGTGAGACCGCTTCCTGGCTTCCAGGCTCAGCTTCTTATCCCTGGTATTATAAGTCGTAGTTTAACTAAATATAAAAACTAGTGTCAATCAATTATTAGATAAAACTATTAAGACTGAGCGAATGGCTGAGGAGACATAACTTTGAATTGCAGGAAAACTCAGAGTTCACAGATGAAGTAGTGGAATCCATTTACAGTTATTATGGGGATGACATGGGAATTAATCGGGAGGAGTTTAGTCGAGAAGTAACAAGATGGAGGCACCGGTGGATGATCAGAGGTGATCAACTTCCACAAACCCTAGTAGATACACTCGATCAAGCCGACCTAGCCTACTATCCAGGAATCTATGTAGCCGTTAAAACGTTGCTAACGTATCCAGTGTCTTCATGCACTGCGGAGGGCAGTTTCAGTTCTATGAAGCGGATGAAGACTCCACTGCGCAGCAACATGACGGGAGAGCGACTTTCGTTACTCGCCATCTTGCACGGCATACACAAGCATTACCATCTTAACATTGATGATGTTATCGTTAAATTCGCAGAAAATAAGGAAAGGCGCTTGGCTCTTTGCCTCTAATATTATTGTATCTAATCAGCCTCGACTCACTACACGGAGTTGAAAATGTAAAGGCGCAAATTATTATACTTTCTGCCACTCGAAATAAACATTGACATCGTCATGAGAGCACAGTACAACTATCACGGCGGCAATGTAACTATTGCGTAATCCCGCACGTAATATCCTATAACTATAATTAAACGTTTTTGTTCCAAACAGTCCTATTGTTTTTTCGGTGTCCGCACCTGTGCGTAGTTGGCAAAAACTCCTAGCTACGCCCCTGTGAACTATCAGTTTCCAAAGAGCAAGATCTCTAGTTATCAAAATGGTGAGCAGCAAATAAATTTGGCTTCTGTTGGCTTCGATAAAGTCAAGCCGCCGGTTCAATCACAGGCAGCCCAAGCTCAAGTTAAGAAAATATAAGGGTTTGTATGGGAGCGTAGCGAACTCCGTTTACTAGCCAGTAATACTGTAAAATATTTGAATAAAATGACTTACCTTGCCACTGTGATGTCTAATGTCGTGTTTCTCTCCTTGTTGGGTGGTTTTAAGCTGATTTGGCTCCGAAAACAAATCCTGACTGAACAGTATTTCTGGCTAGTAAACGGAGTTCGCTACGCTCCCATACAAACCCTTATATTTTCGTAACTTGAGCTTGGGCTGCCTGTGGTTCAATACACTAAATTAGCATTTACAATCACATTCTCAATTACAGTTCATTTCCGGTGTTAAATTTCACCTGGGAGAACAGTAGTTTGTTGTGCCGGAAACTCTTAAGAAAATTGGTAGGCTCAGTTTACCGGGAGATCGTTGATATGTCGGGACAAAACGAAAATAAATCGCGACAACTTTTGAGTTACACCACAGCTCAAACAGGATTCAGTCGCACGATAGCCCCAAAACTAACGGTACAAACTGAATATATTCATCTAACACCTTGGCATTTTTATCACCCAGTATTTTTCCTGCCAAAGTGCTACTGTAGGTTCTCTTCTAATACACTTCCTTAACTGAGCGGAGCAGCATTCACTACCTGTTAGGTATACTAGTATTATTTGTAGCTCATGATTACTTATTCTCAACTTCGTTAGCGCAATTCGATGCTTCACGTTATAATATTTAACATATAATTTTCAAGTTCATGTTTATTATTTGAATGTTCGATAACATCTTAATTTGTTACCTTGGTGTTTTCTTTCGGTCAACTGTCCGGTCTATCATTAACATCTATTAATCTTTGTTTTCAACTATTAATAATTACGGATTGACTTGATTGACTTGAATAACTACCGCCCAATTTCAGTAATTTCTGTAGTGGCCAAAGTATTTGAAAGAATAGTGTATGATCAAATCTATGACTATTTAATAAAAGAGAATATGATTTCAAAACATCAATCCGGTTTTCGCGCTATTCACTCAACCGTTACGACCCTATTGGAGGCTACCGACAGCTGGGCTTATAATATTGACCGTGGTTGTGCTTTTGGATTTGAAGAAAGCTTTCGACACGGTGGATCATGAGATCCTGTTGTCAAAAATGAGTGTCTATTGATTACAAGGCGTGGCTCATAATTGGTTTAAGTCATATTTAGACAACCGAAAGCAAAAATGTTTGGTTAATAGCTCTATTTCTAAAAGTTGCTCGCTTACTTGCGGTGTTCCTCACGGCAATCCTAGGACCGTAGTTGTTTATTTTATGTATTAATGATTTGCAAAATTGTTTATCATCCTGCCAGCCCAGAATGTACGCCGATGATACACATATAACTTATGCTGATAGTGCCAGTCTTGTTTAAACCAAGATTTGGATAATATCAGCAAATGGCTTATTGTTAATAAACTTACCCTGAATATGACTAAAACCGAATTTATGTTAATCGGTTCAAGGCAAAAACTAAATACCTGGTGTTACGGCTGGGGATCAAGGTTATTCAAGGTGACTCGGTATAACATATCCCCGGGTAGGCCGTTTCAACAGGGTTGGACTGACATCCCATAAACCTGTCGATAATATTGTAGTAGATTTATTGGAATGACCTACCCGGGGATATGTTATACCGAGTCACCTTGAATAACCTTGATCCCCAGCCGTAACAGTAAAGACTCTTTCTCCGTTCAGTCCAGCTTGTACAACCATTGATATAAGTCCAACAAAATAAAAGCGTGTTCAACGCACCAAAATACTAATCGTTCTGATTATACAAGACTTACATCAAATCACGAAAACGGAAGTGACCTAAAACTGTAATACGATTACAATAGGCTATATAATATTAACATGGCTCCCCTAAATTGTAATCACAATTTACTAAAAAAACAGAAACAATGTCTCTAATAATAATGAGTTCTTTGTGATGAGAATAGCACCACTTAGCTTTTCCATCATATGGCTCCTTCATCATGGCTCCTCGGTTACGGCTCTTCGGCGGGGATTCCCTGGTCTGCCTACTCATCACGGGAGCAGAGAAGCACAAGCTTATGAATTGGACGTTCCATGGACGTCGGGGCTCTCGTTCGCTTGCCATCTTTGTCGAGACACGAGTCAGCAAGAACAACTCTGACCTTTCGCACGTACCCATCATCATCTGGAAGGGCCTCTGCGATGCGGGCGAGTTGCCATCTATTTCTTGGCTGGTTCTCGTCTTTGACGATTACAACGTCGTCAACTTCAAGGTTCCTCTTTGGAGAGATCCATTTCTGGCGCTGTTGTAAGGACTAGAGGAACTCTTTCTTCCATCTTACCCAGAACTCGTTGGCGAGATGCTGAACTCGGCGCCAGCGCTTGCGGGAGTACAGCTCGTTGGAATTCACCCGGGGGCGGGAGCAGTACTTTGCTCATCATCGTCAGCAAGTTGTTTGGAGTGATAGGTATTGGGTTGTCTGAGGAGCTCGCGCTCTCTAAAGTCAGCGGACGGCTGTTTACTATCACTTCGGTCTCCACCAAAAAGGTTCTCAATGACTCGTCATCTAACTGGGCTCCTTGTTTGTCGAGCAAGGAGGCTAACACACTGCGAACGGACCTAATCTGTCTTTCCCACACACCGCCCATGTGGCTTGCGTGTGGCACGTTAGGTTTGAAGACAAGCCAATCGCAGTTGTCTTTCATCAGTGTTTGAGTTATCTTGTTGTGGTCTAACTCCTTTTGAAGCTCGTTTCTTGCGCCGATGAAATTCGTACCTCTATCCGCCCTTAGTTGTCGCACTGGACCACGGCGACCTACGAAACGGCGGTACGCGTTGAGGAACGTGTCGCTTTCCATGGTGTTTGACGTTTCCAGGTGGATGGCTCTGGAGGCCATGCACGTAAAGAGGACGCCATACCTCTTCAGTTCTCGACGTCCCTCCTTAATGTACCATGGGCCAAAGCAGTCTACCGCAGCGTAGGTGAACGGGGGTGCAGGCTCGAGTCTGTCTTTGGGTAGGTCAGCCATCTTCTGATCTTGTGTGGTACCACGCAGCTTTCGACATTTGACACAGGATGAAATGTGGGATGTGACTGCTGAACTTCCACCAATTATCCAGAAACCGGACGACTTGATCTCATTGTGTGTTATGCCACGCCCTTGGTGTTCGGTCCTTTCATGATAATGGCAAATGACCATATTCGTTACATGTCCTTTCCTTGGAAGGATGACCGGATGCTTCGCGTCATATGGAAGACTGGCATGTCTAATTCTTCCACCAACTCTGAGTAGACCGTTTCTGTCAAGGAATGGATCTAAGCGGTACAGGGAACTGCACTTCTTTACGGCCTCATTGCGTTTCTTCGCAGTTACGCGGTCGATAACCCCGTCATGTGCATCTGTAGTGCGTAGTAGCTTTATTTCTTCCTCGAACGCTTCATTCTGGACGTTTCTAACTATCTCGCATTCAGCATATCGGAGATCCTCGACGTCGACTAAGCTGTAGTTAATCTTCCCCTTACGGTTCTGTGTATGAGCATTCTTGTGGCTGAAGAACTCGTGCTTCGCAGCAGGAATCTGTTTCATCTCTTGATCGTTGTCTCTCTTCTTGAACCTTTCCAGTAGGCGGAGACATATTGCTACAGCTCTTTTGGCGCGATACCAGTCAGAGAAGTAATTTAACCTCTCGAGAAGAGTCGGATACTCCCTTGCTTGAGTGGCAAAGCAAGAAACTTTCTTTACCTCGGAATCTTCTGGGGATATTGGCATTATATCCCCGACGGTTTCCTTGATTAAGGGTGAGTTCCAGAGGAATTCTGGACATTCCACCATCTTGCACAATTAACCAAGTCTTGAGGTGGGAGACCTCGCGATGCATCATCTGCTGGGTTGGCGCTCGTTTCAATGTATCGCCATTGACGTGGCTCGGTGCGGTCTCGTATTTGTTGTACGCGATTTGCAACAAAGACATGGAAGCGCCTAGCATCGTTGTTGATGTAGCCAAGTACAACTTTACTGTCGGTCCAAAAGGTTTCATCTAACTGGGAGTACTCTAGCTGCTGGCGTAGAAGGACACTGACTTTCACTGATACCAAGGCTGCGGATAGCTCTAGTCTTGGGATGGTGATCGGTTTCAGTGGAGTCACTCGCGATTTGGCCATCACTAATGAGCAGTGGACTTGGTTGTTCTCGTTTGTTAGTCTTAGATAGGAGCACTGGCCGTAGCCATCTTGGCTGGCATCTGAGAAGTGATGGAGTTCTGCCGACTTGATCTTGCCAAATTTCTCTGGCTTGTAACATCTGGCAATCTTCAGATCAGCAAGTGCATGAAGCTCATTTCTCCATTTCTCACATCTTGGTCTCAATTAATGTGTCTGGAATCCTGTCGTCCCAGTCGATACCATCTCGGCATAACTCCTGGAGGATCTTCTTGCCAACGAGAATGACTGGCGCTACTAATCCAAGTGGGTCAAAAACTGAGCTAACTGTGGCTAAGATTCCTCTTCTCGTGAAAGGTCTGTCTTTGAGCACTATCCTGAACTGCAGTGTGTCGGACAGAGTCTTTACTGTTACGGCTGGGGATCAAGGTTATTCAAGCTGGACTGAACGGAGAAAGAGTCTTTACTGTTACGGCTGGGGATCAAGGTTATTCAAGGTGACTCGGTATAACATATCCCCGGGTAGGCCGTTTCAACAGGGTTGGACTGACATCCCATAAACCAGTCGATAATATTGTAGTAGATTTATTGGAATGACCTACCCGGGGATATGTTATACCGAGTCACCTTGAATAACCTTGATCCCCAGCCGTAACAGTAAAGACTCTTTCTCCGTTCAGTCCAGCTTGAATAACCTTGATCCCCAGCCGTAACACCTGGGCTACGCCACCTGAATTGTTAATCAAGTTAATCAAGTTAATCAAGTTAATCAAGTTAATCAAGTTAATCAAGTTAATCAAGTTAAACAAGTATCCACAACCAGATCGCTTGGAGTAACAACTGACGAAAACCTCATGTGGCACAGCCAAATCAATAGTTATCGAAAAAGATCGCCTCTGGTATTGGAGCCATCAAAAGAATACGAACCTTTGTCCATTCGGCAAGACTGCATCTTGTCTATAGTGCTCTCGTACAACCTCATTCCGATTATTGTAATGTTGTCTTGTTCCTGTTAGAAACATTGATTTACGTATTGGCATATATAACTAATCTCCTGGATACGAATGCATGATCACTCCTATCAGTGGGGATGTATGGCGCGTGATTGGGGTCAAAATTCAGCTACGTGAATTGCATGACAACTTTGAAATTGCGTGGCAAGTTCAGCACGATGGTACAGATTGAGTGGCGAAAACAAATCACCAGGTTTATGATTTGAGTGGTAAAATCCTCGTTGAGTGGTCAATTCTTCATGACGACTGGCGAGTAAAAGCTTTCGCCGCTCGTCACGCGTTACGCGCAGCATGCAATATGAGTTGAGTGGCGAACACAGAGATGATCCTCGTTGAGTGGTCAATTCTTCATTCGTTTCAAATGGCAAATGGTTCACAATGCGCAGCATGCAATATGAGTTGAGTGGCGAACATGAATTGAGTGGCGAATTCCCTCGTGCAGGCGTTCCTCGTCAGATCGCACCGAGACAAAGGAGGCCTGGGACCGAGATAACTACAGTATTTTATAATCACTATCTAGAGCACATGGCAGTACCATTGTTTTGACCTTCGACTGTACTGAAACGATATGGCAGACAATTCTGAACGTATATTGAGAGAGTGTGCCCAACAGTTGCTGAGAACAGCAGAGCAACTAGTGAGCAAGGTCAAACCCGGCTGGAACTGTCGCAGATGTGAACTCTGGAAGCCCAGCGATCAGTACAGCAGCTAGCCTAGCGTCGCCTGCTGCCCTGCCCAAAGCCGTATCAAGGTCAAACTCAGCAGTACAGGAGCACAGCCGTATTTTCGGTTTCCAGCCTCCCAGATCATCAAGGAGAAGGCCTATTCTTAGCGGCCGTTCTGCTGGTCGGTGAGGAATACATGGACCCGTTCGTTCGTTTGTTTAGCTATGGTGTCCCAAAGTACCTCACCGACAACAAATGAACGCATCTCTCTGAGTATGGCAGGCTTGGGGGAAAAGAAGATCTCCTTCGACAAGGAAGGCAAGGCGGCACATGTAATGGAGAAAATTGTGGAGGCTTTTCCACCGCTGGGAGACCGAGGTTTTGTTATCCTTCGTTTGGCTGAAGGACGGTCCAAGTCGTTAAAAGAGCTCCCTATACCTCCTGATGACTTAGGACTGCAAAATTGCAAAATTGATTTCATTAAGCATGCACCGTTATGTAAGAAATAAGAGAAGGGTCTGGGGTCGAGAAAGCGGAAAATCACCGTGCACGCATCATTTTAGTTGAATTTTCACTTGAAATTTTGAACTAGGCAAAGCATTGTTACAGAAAAGTATTAGCTTATAATTTAAATTCCTTTCATGGACGAATCTCACATTTAATTGGCTTGATGAATAAACTAATAAAACTCTTTTCTCCTTAACCCCCAGTCTTTGCTGCAATGCGTTGAGTTTCTGAATATTTTCTGAGAACTGCTCCCGCAATTTCCGACTGCTGACTGGACATGTGCAGAAGTATAGGGTCACGCGATATATCACATATCACGCGACTTATATTTGTTAAAGGCTAATCTATTCCTAACTCAGGTATTCTCTTTAGATAACACAGTGATGAATAGAATGGGACAGCCGCGCCCTAGTGGCGCCACGAACCTTCTTAACGATAATATAATATTAGATTACCAAGTTGTAAAGGAGAGTTCGAGAGAGCTGTTGGAAGAGAGAGAATAAACTCAAGTTTTGGATCTTGGAGTTGTGGTTATTCGGCACGTTACACATGCACACATTTTGCAGACCTGTCTCTTTATTATACTATATTTTACCCGGGTCTTTTTGTTTAAACATATTTATGAGTGCGAATAAAGTATTGTTCTGTTAGCATATATTTGGAAAGGAGGAATCAGTTATGTAAAATTTGATTTACCGCATCAGCATGACCGATATTTAGGTTCTCTACTTCGATATCAGTTTGCATCGGTTTCACGTAACCCCTCGCCTGGCCAATGACACTCTTTAAGTATGGCACCGTATACCCACCAGGAGGTATACGACTTGGACCGTCCTTCAGCCAAACGAAGGATAACAAAACCTCGGTCTCCCAGCAGTGAAAAAGCCTCCACAATTTTCTCCATTACATGTGCCGCCTTGCCTTCCTTGTCGAAGGAGATCTTCTTTTTCCCCAAGCCTGCCATACTCAGAGAGATGCGTTCATTTGTTGTCGGTGAGGTACTTTGGGACACCATAGCTAAACAAACGAACGAACGGGTCCATGTATTCCTCACCGACCAGCAGAACGGCCGCTAAGAATAGGCCTTCTCCTTGATGATCTGGGAGGCTGGAAACCGAAAATACGGCTGTGCTTCTGTACTGCTGCCGGTTTAACCTTGATACGGGCTTTGGGCAGGGCAGCAGGCGACGCTAGGCTAGCTGCTGTACTGATCGCTGGGCTGCCAGAGTTCACATCTGCGACAATTCCAGCCGGGTTTGACCTTGGTCTCACTAGTTGCTCTGCTGTTCTCAGCAACTGTTGGGCACACTCTCTCAATATACGTTCAGAATTGTCTGCCATATCGTTTCAGTACAGTCGAAGGTCAGAACAATGGTACTGCCATGTGCTCTAGATAGTGATTATAAAATACTGTAGTTATCTCGGTCCCAGGCCTCCTTTGTCTCGGTGCGATCTGACGAGGAACGCCTGCACGAGAGAATTCGCCACTCAATTCATGTTCGCCACTCAACTCATATTGCATGCTGCGCGGGCGTTGTGAACCATTTGCCATTTGAAACGAAAGGGAACGCGTGACGAGCAGTGAAAATCGTCATGAAGAATTGACCACTCAACGAGGATCATCTGTGTTCGCCACTCAACTCATATTGCATGTTGCGCGTAACGCGTGACGAGCGGCGAAAGCTTTTACTCGCCAGTCGTCATGAAGAATTGACCACTCAAATCATAAACCTGGTGATTTGTTTTCGCCACTCAATCTGTACCATCGTGCTGAACTTGCCACGCAATTTCAAAGTTGTCATGCAATTCACGTAGCTGAATTTTGACCCCAATCACGCGCCATAGGGATGTGCCTTTGATCATATCATGAGCTTAGATAATACCATCCTGTATCAGTGTAGGAAAAAAAGCAGAATGTTGCAAGGGCCGAAGGCCAGAGCCAAAATTTTTGAGCTCACGAGTGGTCTTCTGTGTTCTGTAGACTAAACATTGGCTTGGCATTACAACAACAATTTCATTACATTTTACATGACAAGTACGGCAAAACTTTGATGCCTCCCCCAAGGAGTAGGTCAAATATTCTATGACTCCCCTACAAAAGTACTTAAAACTTCTTTTGTCCCCCCCATAATTTACCCCTCCCCCCTCCCCAAGCCATAAATAATGAGCACCCTTGAAATTCGAATATTACCAATTGCTGCTTCAGACCTATTTAAAATCCATGCAGGTCCTGGCGATTTCAGTGACCATGTAGCGTTAATCTAGCTCGTTAGTAACTCCGCTGTCAAATTGTACAGCTATAATATTAAAGTGTAAAGGTCAGATTGAGAGGCAGATGATATAATGATTCGGTTTTAGTATTATATTAAGACTTTCGACATCATCGGTAATATCAAAACAGTATCTGTTTCAGCTAATGAACAAAGGTTCACCCGCCTTGCTCGATTTTTTTTCTGGGTGATTTTGGCTCGCTCGTTTTTTTTTCCTGTGCAAATTCGGCTTGCTTGCTAAATTTTCAAATGATCCGTCACTTAGGTTATTCACTTAAATTTGTAATTAATCGACTGGAGTATCTGTCTGATCTTATCAAACAGGGTACAGTATTTGACTTCAAGTCTTAGATAGGGTATACTATTTAGGTTGTAATCTTATACAGGGTATGGAATTTTCCAAATTTCTTGACTTAAACAGGGTCAGGGTTTGAGAGTCTCAGCGGCACCCATCTACCCAAACTTATCCCTCCCCCCCCCCCCCCCAACCTTCCCGGACAGTACCCCCTGAAAGGTACAGTGTTGTCCAACTTCTCCCGAATAAACGCGAAATATAAGACGAGACTACGCCATCCTCGAATTTTTTTACCGCGTTTGAGCCTGGGCCATAATAGAGAAATGGCTCATGGGAAGTCAAGCTAAAATCCAAGATGGCGTCTTTCCATGAGGTTGCTCCAGACGCTTTGCCTTACTACGATCAGGGATACGAGGAGCCAGGAGTTAGAGAAATGGTAAGAAAAGACATAGGAAGTATCCTTATTTATAGTCTGACCCTTAACGAGCAAGCCTTGAATGCATGACAACCTGAAAATGGCACACAAATCAGAAACGTACATTTGTATTTTTGTTTATTAAACACGACTACACATGCAACAGACATTGTAGTGTAAACTAAGCTATTTTAGTTATATATATAAAGTATTGTCATGTAACAGCTTGTTTTAAAGAAAGAAAGCAGATCCCTAAAGTTAAAATTAGGAAGGAAGTCGAAACTTGATTGTGGGAAGTCAAATCTTTATAAACCAACAACACTCAACAGAGTACATCTGGTGTGATAACGGTTTCGTGATAACAAAGCATAAGGTAAAGACTTCGGAGAAGCTAATCTAGCTAGCAACGAAGTATAGCGATACTTACTGTTTGTAAACACTGACGTCATTTATACATTTGCATATATAATGTGGCTGGCAAAAAAACCTGCATGTTTGTATGACTTGTATGTCACCTAGCGATATGGGCCTCACAAAATACATCTAAAGAATAAAGTCTCAATTCTGCTTTCAAATCTTAATTCTTTTATAAGACTTATAAGTTCAGAACATATAAGCTTCGACAAAAGGGCTTGCTTGCATTTTGGAAGAACAAGAAGAGTAATTTGGCGATGAATAAGCAACTGACTGCATTCACACGCTTTGTTTCTGCCAACCACAGAATGCAACAAATGTGGCGTGACTGGCGTGACTGCTCGTTGAGTCCCCAACTATATGCTAAGTCATAATTTGCATGTTTGTGGAGATGTACTAATAATAAATATACATGTACTGTGGGCCTGGACCAGTCACTGCAAAGTGTTGTTGTGTGTTTTAGGGACTCGAGGGAATATAGGAAAATAAAATCTACAAGAGCTGAAGCAAGAAACATAGCCTGCAATGCAGGCGTTTCTAGTGGTTTGAAACCGCAGTATATTTGGACGAGGGAAGAATGGCGTGAGGACAAAAAGGAAGTAGAGGGGAGGGGGAGGGGGAGGGGAGGGGGAGGGGAGGGGGAGGGGAGGAGAAGGGAAGGGAAGGGAACACCTGCCCGCAACGCCTGTGATTTTGAAAAATGCCTCCTAATTAGTTATGCATGTCTGATCTGTCAAAAATTACCAGTACAATTTCCTTGCTGATTGTAGGCCTCAGAAAATTTGCATTTCCTTCACAATTAACGGGGTTATCAACCTCTGATATCAAGCGATTTCAATTAGTGTTTTTGTAACAAGTTTTCTATACATGTACATGTAGCTATTTGGCCGCCATCAAGATTTCAATTTGGTAAACAATCTGATGCGATGTAACCGCAGTGTTGGGTTCATTCACATACAGCATTGTTTGCACATGAGATGAGAATATAACTCAAAAGAATCTGAAAACAGCACTTTACTTTCGAAATAAATTCAAAAATAGAATCAGGCACCATCATAGTTCTTACATATGTAACAGGAAGTACATAGTTTTAATAGAAGTGCTTGAAATAATTTTATTTATGCACTTGAATAATATTATGGTCGTTAACCTTTAGGCTTCCGCCACGTTAATATGGCCAGAAAATGTTCGGGGGAAACGTATGTTTTCTCCAAAATCAGTCGGGCTAATATAACAATCATAAACATAACTTCTGTATAATGTCAAGCAATTTGAATTGTTGTTTGTGTTGTAAAGAGCAGGAAAATGAACCCACTGTATAAAGAAATATTCGAAGTCTGCTTCGCCGAACTATAACCTTTCGCTGATTACGCTGAAGTTTTCCTCGAAATGTGATATGGACGAACAAATGATTGGTGCAACTCAAAATTGTCAGTCCCACACCAATCAGAAGCCTTCGTTCGTGGACGAACAAAGTTTTTCAAAATCATAGGCCTTGCGGGCAGGCATATTTCCTTCTTCCCCCTCCCCCTCCCCCCTTCTTTTCTTTTCCCCTCTTCCCCTCCCTCTTCTCTCGCTTTTTCATCCTCGCTCCATTTCTACTCGTCTGAAATTCATTAGTGAGCGGAAAATGTCCACGAAAGCGGGGAAAAACACTAAGCTTATATTGTAATTAAGACAGTAAGAAACCTAATTCTAAATGTAATTAACAAAAAGAAAATAGTTACATGTACATTGTATATTTAACAATTAAAGAAGTCGAGGTGGCACAGTGGTTAAGCACCTTGCCTCTCACCTCTGTGGCCCAAGTTTGATTTCCAATCACAGCGCCATATGTGAGTTGAGTTTGTTCGTACACCTTATTACATGTACAGTAGCCTGCAATGCAGGCGTTTCTAGCGGTTTTCCCCACTTTCGTGGACGTTTTCCTCTCGCAAATGAATTTCAGATGAGTAGGAATGGAGTGAGGACGAAAAAGCGAGGGGAGGGGAAGAGGGGAAAAAAAAAGAAGGGGGGAGGGGGAAGAAGGAAATGTCTGCCCGCAAGGCCTATGATTTTGAAAAACTTCGTTCGTCCACGGACAAAGGCTTCTGATTGGTGTGGTACTGACAATTTTTATTGGCACCAATCATTCCTTCATCCATATCGCATTTCGAGGAAAACTTCAGCGTAATCAGTGAAAGGTTATAGTTCAGCGAAGCAGACTTCAAATATTTCTTTATACAGCTCTAAAGCTAAATCTCTAAAGAAGGCTGGAACAGAAATAAGGTTTGCAACAACTTCTCTTTCAGTTGGAAGAATGGTGAGTAAGTCTCAGCACCTGGCTTTTGGGAAAAAGTTTGATTTTCAACTCCTTGTTTGTGTGAAGGAAACTGATAACAAAGCTGTTGTTTCCCTCTAAAATCAAGTGACTTCATTGGATCGAAGGCTAGATTTACGACACAAACAATAATCCAAATTGCTTGACATTATACAGAAGTTATGTTTATGATTTTTATATTAGCCCAACTGATTTTGGAGAAATCATACGTTTTCCCCGGACCTTTTCTGGGCATACATGCACGTGGTGGAAGCCTAAAAGTTAACGATCATATTCAAGTGCATAAATAAAATAATTTCAGGCACTTCCATGAAAACTACGTATGAACTTCCTGTTACACATGTACATATGTAAGAACCGATGGGACCTGATTCTATTTTTGAATTTATTTCGAAAGTATAGTGCTGTTTTAAGATTCTTTTGAGTTATATTCCCATCTCATAATGTGCAAACAATGCTGCATGTGAACGGTTACATCGCATCAGATTGTTTACCAAACTGAAATCTTGGTGGTGGCCAAATTGCTATAGAAAACTTGTTACAAAAACACCAATTAAAATTGCTTGATATCAGAGAAGTTACGTTGATGATTTAGAGGTTGATAATCCCGTTAATTTTGGAGGAAATGTACATTTTCTGAGACCTTCAATCAGCGAGGAAATTGTATTGGTAATTTTTGACAGATCAGACATGCATAACTAATTAGGAGGCATTTTTCAAAGCCACAGGCGTTGCAGGTAGGTGTTTCCTTCCCTTCTCCTCCCCTCCCCCCTACTTCCTTTTGTCCTCACACTATTCTTCCCTTGGCCAAATATATTGTTGTTTCCTATATAAAATGCCTGCATTCTTCCCTCGTCCAAATATATTGCGGTTTCCCAAATAAAATGCCTGCATTGCAGGCTACATGTACAGTATCTCGCCTTGCTCCTCACTTTCTGTGCCTGAACACTTAAACTTGCCCAGCACTAAGCATTAAATTCCATAAGCACTTCACTGCAACTAGCTAAATTCAACCACTCTGACTGCAAAGCATGCTGGGAAACCCAGTCTAAAGCCATTTAGATCTACATGTAAACGCTTGATATTGGAATCAATGACACACAAATGTTGTCCAATATTCCAAAAAAGCTACATGGTAGGTGGCTCCAGACCTTCATTTAGAAAGCCCATAGCAAAGTGACTGAAGAAATATTGGCTTGTGACTTTCATAAATGATGTCATTGAAATTTGATTTGTTAATAAATAAAAATGGTAGGTGCTAATAATTTGTTTTTATTTGTCGTCATTTTTTTCCCACTTCATTCATCCAGGTGCCCAATCCATGTTGAAAGCTGAGTTTATACACCTTGAAAAGAATCATGATCTTGAAATGGGTTTGAATGTGGAACTTATTGCAATAGGCAGATGTGCTAAATTTCTCATTATCAAACTCATTAATAATCCATGAAGGAAAAACAAAGGAAATAAATGTGCGATAAGTGATCTGTAAATCTGATACAGATTTTGTCCTGATTTACATAAACATTTGCTTTGATTTTCCCAGCCAACTTAGGTCGTATTGCCAAAATAACTGAAAGACATGACTCTAGATCTATACACCAAGGCATTTGATAAGTAATAGATACAGAATGAGTGGCTGTTCTTATCGCCTTCAGCTTGAGTTTGTAAATCCAATAAAGCATGGCCACTCATTCTGTATAGTATTACTTTTAAAAAACATTATTCTACAATTATGTAGATAGTTCTTATACAGGTAAAAAAATATGCTTTTGAAAACAGAACAATTAAACATTTGTATTAATTTCAGGTTAATCAGTTGGTAGAAGAAGAAACGAGACGATACAGACCAACCAAAAACTATCTGGAATTCCTTCCCACTCCAAACTACAATATCTTTGTGGTAAGTATTTCATCTTATTTATATTTTACAGAGCACTGTCTACCGTGATCCCTAGAACACTTCTGTTATTGTCTACATCTGCGATTTTGTTATGCTGCTATTGTTCAGTGGGCCTGCTAATTATGCTGCCATTATTCTGTGGGCCTGCTTGTTAGGTTGTCATTGTTCTGTGGGCCTGCTCGTTAGGTTGTCATTGTTCTGTGGGCCTGCTCGTTATGTCACCATTGTTCTGTGGGCCTGCTCGTTATGTCACCATTGTTCTGTGGGCCTGCTCATTACATCGCCATCGTTCTGTGGGACTGCTAGCTACAAATGTACATGTATTCTAACCACTTAAATCGATATTTTCTATGGAGGAGAAAATGGTGTTCAAGGCATACGAAGGATTGCGTTTGAGAGTTGCTCTTTAATAGGTGGATTTAAGATATTGTCATTGTTTATATTTTGCCTCATTAGCATAAATCAGACTTCAAGTAACAAACAAACAGATTCGATAAATCGAAAGAGTGTAAATTCACACTAAAGGTGCTTTCCGTTTTCATGAACCAATTGATCTGATTGGCCAGTTCTCAAATGGAATGTGTCAGTTCTAAGAACCTACATGTACATGTATTCAAGGAAGAGAACTAGCCAGTTCTCCCAGTTCCATCCTACAACGCATGCAATTAGGGACCAGTGCCATTTCACAAAGCGCACATAACTTACGAGTGGTTGTAACTCGAGAAAAATCGTTGTGAAACATGGAGGAAAAATAGTAAGTTAAGGATTGTTGAGAGGATTATGACTAACAATGATATATTAGAGAGCTTTGTAACTCATTACCTGTGCTTAAAGGTAAAGTGGAAAACTTGCTACTTGTTTTTCGAGTTACAACCACTCGTAAGTTACATGCCCTTTGTGAAATGGTACCCAGGACAGCAGCATATACATGTAGGACAATGGCATAAAACAGTACTTAGACTTAATTACAAAAAACAATAGCTATACACATGAAAATGCATGCAGTCGCAAACAACATGAAAAGGCTGAGTTTTACAATGTACATTTTCAAGAGAGCAGACCTAAATTCCTTTTGTACAACAAGATTAACCAGACCTCCCCATCCAAACCGGCCAGAAAAATGGAAAGTGCCCTTATTAATTGCAGAAAATTTGTGATTAATATGTTGAATAGTTTTTGAGAAAACAGCTTTTCAAAACTGCAAAAAATACAAAGAATGTACGGCTGGGTGGAAGCTCTTACTAATGTTTATTTCACATTTTCTGCGATTACAAAGTGTAACCCACTCAACATTTTGATTTATGGACTCGAATATTTATTTTTTGCTTGAAGTGTGAATTAGTCTAATACTTGTATACCTAACAGATAGTGAATGCTGCTCCGCTCAGTTAAGGAAGTGTATTTATTTACAAGAGAACCCACAGTAGCACTTTGGCAGGAAAAATATATTACTGGGTGATAAAAATTCCAAGGTGTTAGATGTCAGAATATATTTTGTAGTTTTGGGGCTATCGTGCGACTGAATCCTGTTTAATCTGCATATAAATATACAGTATCTGTGGTGTGTATCTCAAAAGTTGTCCTGATTTATTTTCATTTTGTCCCGACATATGAAATATCTCCCGGTAAATCCCCTGAGCCTACCAATTCCCGACATTTTCTTAAGATTCCCTGCACAAAAAACTGCTGTTCTCCCTGGTGAAGTTTAAACACCGGAAATCAACTGTAATTGAGAATGTAATAATTATTATTGTAAATGCTAATTGTGCTTGAACTGGCGAAGGTCAATAGAAGAAAATTATTTGCTGCTCACCATCTTGATAACAGGAGAGATCTTGCTCTTTGGAAACTGGTAGTTCACACAGAGTTCGCCTACACGTCTACACATCAACAAATTCATGATTACACAAGGATCGCATACACAGAAATGCATTAAACGGTTGAATGTAGTCAGCTCCAACAATGCAGATTCCACCTCGTATAATGTCACTTGACGATCAGATCTGGCAAAGCATTGTGGTAAAAAAAAGACAATAGAAGTGATACATTGTGGTAAAAAAAGAAATCGAGATTTGGACCCGCTTACAGATTAGAACTGCTGCCTTTCTTGCTCATTCCAGGCTCGCTCGCTGCGTCAGCAATAATGAGGCAAAAATGTAAACAACGGCTTTGTCTGAAATCCACCTACAAATGTATACCATGTCTTTAGGCAGGGCATAAAATGAAATCAGACTATGACAGATCATTTTGCAAAAATATCTGATAGATTTTCAACATGGCAGGATTCTCGTCTGATTGTCTTTCGTTTTCTTTCTTTCTGACAGTATTTTTGACAGCGAAAAACAGTGAATTACTGTCCTCACTACAGTTTATACATGTACATGTACATTGTAGCTCTGCTACTAAATTATTATCCTTATGGCTATTGATCTAACCCTGCAGCTACATTTGTAGGACAACTGACAGATAGTATAAAATTTCAACCAAATCCGTGGCTGGTACAGTCATGATGGGTAACTAGTTCGACTAGTGTTGATCTGCATCGGCAGGGAAGATAAACACTGCTATGATCAACTAAACGTTGATTAAGGTATGCTAACTGCCATGGGGAGCAAGTAGCGGCCATGCATGTACAGTCCCTGTCAAAAGTTTTTGAAACGTATACGGTACCATATGTGCTTCGGTAAAACGAAGATTCGGTAACCACATGTGGTAGATTTCGTTCGGTAAACTCCATTCGTTTTAAGACCAAATTCGTTTTACTGAAGGTGGTAGAGTCACCAATTTCGTTTTACTGAAAGTGGTTCGGTTGCCGATTGCATTTTACCGAAAGTGGTCCAGTCACCGATTGCGTTTTACCGAAAGTGGTTCAGTTACCGATTTCGCTTCGCCACATTTTGCCACATTCATTTTACCGAAAGTGGTAAACACATGTGGCACATGTGCCACATGTGGTTCGTACGGTGTGAAAAACTTTTGACAGGGACTGTATAATGTACTTGTTCAGGTGCTCAATATAACATGCATATAGTTTTTGTGTTTTCTTTTTTTGTGTGTCCACAGACTCCTATTCTTAAAAACGAGTTTGACAGGATAAGCAAGAGACAACCAATGGAATTACTAAGCATGAAAAGGTTAGAACGGATTGTATTGGTACATAGTATGACAGCTAGTACACAACATGTAGGGTAACTCCTTAGTATTTGAATCACTTCTGTACAAGCGAATACTGGTAGCTCTGTTACTAGCATGGTCCCTGCATTCATGCGTGACTGGTGATGACAGCAGAAGTAATATTGTCACACTGATAATGGGATTAGCATTTATTATTGATTTACCATTATTTGTATTAGAGCAGTTATCGATTGAGTGTTGTAAAACAAAATCCAGTGAGCCAATCACAAGAGCAAGTAAAAACATCAATGAACTGAAGTAATTCAACCAATCACGAGGCAAAGTAAACACAATCATGGATAACTAACCAATCAAATTCGAAAGTAATTACTTTTCAACACTTAATTGAAAACCACTCTCAGTAACCATTATTTGAAGGGATGTGTGCAAAAAGGGTGTAAGTGATTCTTGATCACATTATAATTTATAATTTATTAACTTATACTGTGCAAATTCAACATGCGTTTTCAAATGCGCCTTACAAACAAAGATATACACGTCAATAAAGAAGTTATCAAATAACTAACTAACCTTAACACTCTTAAAACACATGCTGCATCATCGAAAAGCTTCTTTAAAAAGATGAGTCTTAAGAACTTTCTTAAAAATTACAATAGAGTCAGTACACCTAAGATATAATGGCAACTTATTCCATAGGTTCGGAGCAGCAGCAACAAAGGCCCTGTCACCAAGAGTAGTCAGAGGTGTCAAATAGAGTCTGTTGTTCAATCTCAGACTATAATTAGATTTTACTTTAACAGAGATGAGTTCATTAATATACTTAGGAGCGAGTCCATGGATGGCTTTAAAAGTGATTAATATGATTTTAAAATTTATGCGAAACTTAATAGGTAACCAATGTAGTTCTAGTAGAAACAGCGAAGTATGACAGAACCTAGGCGCACAATAGATTAATCTAGCAGCAGCATTTTGCACTCTTTGCAGTTTACCTAATTCTGAGTTTGGTAGTCCATAAAGTAATGTGTTACAATAATCTAAGCGATTAGTGACAAAAGAATGGATGAGAGTTTCTATATAATCACAACTGATATGTTTTCGAATCCGGGAGATATTGTATAAGTCATAATAAGCTGCTTTGCAAATCTTAGAGACATGAACAGACATAGATAAATTGCTATCAAACCATGAGCCAAGATTACGACCAAGGTCCAAGGGCGAGACTTCAGAATTTCCAACTGAGAGAGTTTTAATTTTCACTTTTGCCAATTGCTGCCTTGTTCCGATTAGTAGGAACTCATGTTCTAAATTCTTCCTTATTTAGAATGTGAAACGTGATCAAATTCTTCCAAATTTAGAATGTGATCAGGAGTCACTTATGCCCTTTTTGCACACAGCCCTTCATTTGCAAAAGAAAATATGTCTCAACAATATTTACTTGTGAATGTTGGTGTAGGATGTGCCAGGAGCAGCTTCTACGGTAGATTGTTTTGGAAAAATGTTGGAAATGACCTCAATATATCACAGGAACAAAAAGCAAGAATAAAGTACCTTTAGTTGGTTAAGAGTTAAGCTAGTTGTGACATCAAGCCAACTTATTGTGATGTGGACTTGATTTGAATAGAATTTTAACCATAAATTAAAAGATTGAGCAAAAGCATGAAAAAGTATGTTTTGGATCAACTACATGTATGACTGGTTTCTATGTGTACATGTATGACTGGTTTCTATGTGTACATGCATGACTGGTTTCTATGTGTACATGTATGACTGGTTTCTATGTGTACATGTATGACTGGTTTCTATGTGTACATGTATGACTGGTTTCTATGTATACATGTATGACTGGTTTCTATGTATACATGTATGACTGGTTTCTATGTATACATGTATGACTGGTTTCTATGTGTACATGTATGACTGGTTTCTATGTGTACATGTATGACTGGTTTAAATGTGTACATGTAAAACATGCCTGACATCATCATTTTGTGTTTAGATATGAGCTTCCACAGCCCACAGCAGCACAGAAGCATGATATAACAGCATGGACAGAAGCTGTTGATAACTCAATGGCTCAACTGGAACACCAAGCTGAAAGGTTAGCTAACATAGAAATAGATTTGCTCTTTCAGGGATTGTATTCAGGTAAATTACAGCACTGTTTGTAGACTTACATAATTTGTGATTGATACTGTTGCAAAATTAGATTGTTGCTGCATTTAGCCCCATACAATGTAATTCTGCTAATATAATTTCTTACTGACAAACTTACGGTACATGTACCTTTTACTATGTTTGACCATGCATAAGCTGCAGTGTATTTTTGATTTCATTTTGACTATTAACCCTAGCTTGTACTGCTAAAGATGAATATACTCGTTTTTTAATGGTTACTTTAATGGTTACTGACTTTGATGGTTTCAATCTGACAAAGTTTAAAGAGCAAAGCCCTGAGATTCCAACACAGCATAAGGTATAGACATTCAAGTGATCATATTGAACTGCATTGGACATGTTAACAAATTATAATTTCATCTAAATCCTCCTTTCTCTGCATAAGTTAACTACAGGTTACATTATTTCATTTCAGAAAAAAAGACTAAAATAGCACTTCCAAAAAAAATAATTTCTCCTCAGATTCTAATTTTTCTCACAAAAATGCATATTTCACATAAACTTTGGAGTTTCATGTTTGCACTAACCTCACTTTCTGTCTCCCAACACCTAAACTTGCCCAGCGCCAAGCCATTCTGTCCATAAGCACTTCATAACAAGCTCAATTCATCCATAATGACCGCAAAGCATGCCGGGAAATCCTACCAAACAGGGACATGATCCTTCCCCCATCTTCATTCTTCAAAATATATACTAAGTCTAAAGCCATTTCGACCTAATAGCTTCATATTGGAATCAATGGCAAGTAAATGTTGTCCAATATTCCAAAAAAGCTATGATAGGTGGCTCCAGACCCCCATTTATAAAGCCCATGCTAAAGTGACAGAATACATCCTGGCCCATTCACGAGTGGAAAATGAGGCTCTTTCTCTATCACAATAGCAGGCACAGATTCAGCTCTTCAAGAAAGTGCTGATTCAAGCTCTCATCAGACTTGATGATGTCCTCCAGCACTCTAAAAATGGAAAAAATGCATTAAAAAGCCTTAACTTCTGAGTCCTTCCTCAAACAAACTTTGCTGTGTGGTCCGTTGGATGAGTTGATGATGTCAGCAAAATGGTGGGCTAAATAAGTTGAGCCCTCAGTGTTAATGGTCAGTTGAAATTTCCATGACAACAGTTATTGCCTTTGTTTTAGGGGGGGGGGGGGGGGGTTTGTTCAGTCTAAAGTAGCTAAAAAGTCACTTTTAAAACCTCAGCAGGACAAGGGTTAAGAGAAAATTATTTTTGTCTAAAGTCTTGGTGCAGCTTATAAGGGAGCTTTTTCAGATTTTATTTCTAGCAAGACCCCCAAAAATGAGCCCTGGTAACCTTTTTTAAATGTTGTTTTTTCTTGTAACATTCTCACTGTTTATAGTAAATCAAAAAGAGCTCTTTGCAATCTTTGTATTTTTTCAATTTGATCTCGAGGTAAGATCGCAAGCCTTAAGTGGGGGTGTGGCTTATATGCGGTGAATTACGGTATTTAGTGCCAAGAGAAACGGGACCTTAAGCAATCAGCATGACCTACAAATGTAGTATGATATCACAGTAAAATTATTGTTGTTACCTCTGTGTTCTGTTTCATTTATGCATGAATCAGAATGAAAAAAGACACACTGCCCAATTTAATGTGGTGAGATACAGGTACCTGGTAAATACCTTCATTAAAATTGTAAGGAATTTCTACCGCATAGGCCTTGTCGTGCATCACCTGCAACATCATGCGAAGATTATCGGGTGCAAAGCAATAGTAAGACCTGCCAAACTGTATTCCTTCGAGCCATCGTTTCCTGTATAATACGTGACCACATACATGTACAAATGTACATGTACATGTAGCTAATGATGCTATTACAGACACTAAAAATAATTTAGTACTAAATTTCTGATAAACTTTGATTTCCTTCTTGGTAAGAGGCTCATTGCTTTTGGTTTCAGGGTGCATTATATTTCATCTGAGACTCATGTTTTGATGGAGCGAGTCTCAAGAACTCATTACATGCAACTTTTAACCAAATCACTGTATCACAAAACAATAGTCTTAATTGCAATTAAATATAATATTATGACTGCTTGTGAAAATACATCATTGTTGTTTCATAAAAAAATGGAAATATTACATATGAATATACAATGTACATGTTAATTGCACCAAGAAAACATGATTCTCTGTTAATCATTTACCTAAAAAACATTTCTTGTTGCTATGGTAACCCTGAAATTTCACTGATTACATGTACGTTAGAAATACTTTTTTACATTCCATCATCACAGATGTTGCTTTTCTTAGTACAGCAGGCATGTAGGAGGGGGGTTCAAGGGGTTTGAATGTCCCCCCCCCCCCCCGACCCCCCCTCCCCCGGGACATCAAAATCCCCCTTCTGATACTGTTTCATTTCACTGGTCTATCCATGTTAAACTACATGTACATGTAGGGCAATACTGTTTAACATTCGACTTTGGTTTAACAAGACTTTGTAATGCATCAAAATGTGTTAGATTGCATCTTTGAGCATCTAACTTTCAAGAATTTATCTGGGGACATGCGGCTCCTGGACCCCTTAAAACCATGTTTACTCTGCGGCACTTGTTTTGTATCACTATAGTATCCAAAAAATGAACCCCTTGGAAGAAAACCCAGCTATAGGCCTGTACAGTGTATATAGATCCAGTTCAAAGAACTTTGGTGAAAATATAAACGAACCTTTCAGAGCACTACTTTCGTTAAAATAATAGTACATGTGATAATGTGTTGGTTTTGTCAGGATTATTAATCTGGAGGTGCTGTCTAAATATGGTCCACTTGCCTGGCGAGCGCACAACGACACCCTGATGAGACTGCAGGAGCAACAGCAGAAAATGCTGCTAAATGTTAGAAAGCAAATCCAGGAAATTAACTGGCAACGGAAATCAGAACAGGTACTGTACATTGCTACAATATGTGCTTGAAAATACAGCTGTAGATGCATGTATACAGAATATTTTATTCCATTCTATATTTGAAATAGATAACTACAAATGTACAATGTAGTTCCTGTATAAACTAGTGTTGGTCTGCATTGGCAGGGAAGATACATGTAAATACTAGTATAATATAATGAACTAGGAAGCCATTAAGGTACATGTATTCTGAAGTAACTTGGTACCAAAAGTTTATTACCTCTTCCTGTAAACTAATAGGCATTTTGCAGGAAACAGTCATGTATTGATATATCACTTCAATAACCAATGAATTGCACTTGTGATCCCATGCGAAAGGCTTTACTGGCAACAGTCACGTGCTGATATACATGTATCACATCAATAACTAATGAATTCCTCTTGTGATCCCATGGGAAAGGCTTTAAATGGAAACACGGTCACGTGCTGATATGCCACTGATCTGTGAGAAGCGATGCGACGAGAAAGAAAATAACCACTGGTGCACTGGTTGAGAATCTCACTTCCATATTTGGATCAGGTACAAGATTGTACCTTGTTGCCGATTGCTTCTCTACTGATTTACGTGATCTATCAGCACCATCCATACACATGTGGTAGAATCATGTCACGCGAAATAGAGAACCAATCATTAACAAGGTATCTTGTAGTTATCCGAACATGGAAGTGAGATTCTCAACACTGAATTTCTAATGATACCTGAAAAACAACCATAGGAGCTGATCAAAGCCAGGACCTGGCTAATCACAGATCGAATTGGAATTTAGCATGTTGGTTTTTGTGGAGGGAGGAAAACCGGAGAACCCATAGAAAAACCCTCGTAGCAAGGGCGAGATACCAACAAACTCAACTCACATATGGCACCGCGTCCGGGAATCGAACCTGGGTCACAGAGGTGAGAGGCGAAGCGCTTAACCACTGCGCCACCCCGGCTCCCGCGCTACTTTTCGACAGCCGCCACCAGAGGTTATTTCCTTTGTCATTGCTTCGCTCCTCGCTGATGGTGCTTCACTCCTTAAATTATGGCAGTATACATGAACAGTACGGTAACGGTAAGGCTACGGGCACGGTAAGGCTACGGGCACGGTAAGGCTACGGTAACGGTAAGGCTACGGTAACGGTAAGGCTACGGTAACGGTAAGGCTACGGTAAGGCTACGGTAACGGTAAGGCTACGGGCACGCCGTATTTTGGTCCCTACCGGCTATTTTTACTATTTCACTATCTACTGAAAAATGTCTAGAGAATACTGCCTTCATATTAATGATCATGTCTGCATTTGTTGTTGTTTGTAGACTCATTCTGGAGGGCACTTGAAACGACTAGAACAGAGGTATGGAAATATTACTAATGGGGCTTAAGAAAGGGGGGATTGTTTTCAAAAATTCAAATCTGAAACTTGAATGATTCTAAAATACATGTACTAATACACGACTTTCATAATGGCCGCTTCCTAATTTGCATAATGTAGAAGATCAATCTGTAGAGGGAAACTAATGCTACCACATGAAAGATCACATTAAAACTAGTAATTGTTTTTAGTTTTAGAGCAATGTGGAAAATTGCTGTTGAGCTATGAGCATTTCTAATAAAGGGAAAAAAATGAAAGCGAGGCTATAGAAGCCTCCGTTGTTTTTCTCATACAATCTAAATAAAGTTTATTAGTATATACCACACCAGTGAATATCACTTTTCGCGTTCTCTGATTGGCTACTCAAACAGTGAATATGATTTCATATTCACCTCCGAGTGAAGCAGCGATCACCTCGCGTGAGTTTTTGTCCATTTGGCAGAAAATAAAATAACTATTTGGTGTTGGCTATTCATCTGAAGTGTGGTATATACTAAAACAATTATTCACCTCAGTGTAGGTGAATAGTGGTGGATATTTACCTCGCTGAAGCGGCTCGGTAAATATCCACCACTATTCACCTCCACTTCGGTGAATAATTCATTATTTTGAGTTTTACTTGTTTTAGCGAGAAAAGTAGAGGAGCAATTTCTTGTATAGTGCGTGTCTGATTAAACGCAGTTCTAAGTATTGAGAAGTTACTTTTTACTTTTTGCCATTTATCGTTTCGCAGTTGGGTTGGTCTTGTGTCTAAGAACTACGAAATAGAACGAGCCTGCCTGGAACTAGAAGCAGAAATCAGAAGACTGAGCCAAGAATAACAGAACAGAAGCTAAAGAACGTGGAGGCAAACATCGATGGTAAGTAGTGGGTTGTGCTTGGTTAAGTACTATACTTGATATTTACTTTAATGGGGTACTGTCGATCGTATTGAACCTTTAAAACAAAACTACAAAATGCTTTTCATACTTTGTTGAGGATTGCCTAAAGATTAAAGTGGTTACAAAAGCTTATTCCAGAAACTTGATTTCAAGTTGCTATAAATTTCCCTTGAAAGCAGTGTTTTTCATCCACTCGAATCTTTACCATCCTTCATCAAAATTGTCTCAGTTTTTCACCAGTATATCTGTAAAGCATACTCTGCTAATCCGGGTAGTTATTTTAGTCTTTCAACAAGAGAAATGTTATCTTTTGGGGGTTGACAATGCCCCTGTACATTTGTTTGGTCCTTGGTCATGGTTAATAATAAGACTACAGGCAATGGTTCAGTAACGTGATGTGTAACGAAAGCACAGTTTACAATGTTTCCCATTTGTTGTAAAGAAACAAATCGCAAACGCCTCTCACTTAGGCTAGAAGCATTCAACGCTGGCCTATATATAAAGAGCATCGGGTTCTACAAGTTACAGCACAGGTAGCCCAAGCTTGGGCTACCTGTGGTTACAGTGAAGAGATACCGGTGAAACCCCACCCCTCCCCCACACTTTAATGGTTAATCATTATTTGAAAGATGCATATCCAAGGGAGGGGTGGGTGGGTAGTTTCCCAGAAACCGGGATTGAGCCAATTGCGTTATGTAACTACACGTGTATTTCAATAAAAAAGCCGTTGTCAGTAGTGGCAGGTTAATCTCTGGCTGCCCTTCTTTCGACATCAAGTAGAGAGGTCCGGCCAGGTGGTTGTGATCAAACAGTAACGAGTGTGCTTTACCTTTTCAGACTGGCCGTTACGTCAAGAATGTGACCAAACATGCGGGTACCCTGTGGCCAGCGATACGGATTTCAAGGATAACGCCATAACGACTGGGAAACTTCATCCTTGACAACATTTAACCAGTTTTTTTTGTGAGGGTAAACCCTAGGACATACTGTCTATACCTAAAAGGTGTGAACCTTAGCCCAGTGAGAACTCCTCGTTTACCTGGGAACTTCACTTTTCGAAATGGCACGTGCGCTGGTACGATGATGTCTAATAAAATATATTTTTAGTAACCGGAAGCAGCTGAAGAAAAGTACAGTGCACGCGCGCGCGCGCGACAACAACCTCATGGCGGGAAAATATTTTCGCGCCATGGGATTGCTGTCGCGCGATCGCGCACTTTGCTTCAGCTGTTTCTGGTTACTAAAAATAGCTTTTATTAGACATTATCGTCGCACACCGCACGCTATAAGATTCCTGTCTTATGCTCTCTTGGTTTTATGGTTCAGGTTAGGGGTTTAAGGTTACGGTAGTGCATTTGGCTGTTCGTCCTTATAGACGGTATGATCTAAGCACTGTCCATTGAGGGAATCTTACTTATGGGTGTGAAAGAAATCCAACCAAGTGTAGCGGAAGTGAAAAAAACTGTTCAGACTTGTGGAACACAGAGCAGGTTAGGAGTCGGAACGAAAAACAGCAGTACTTGTAGATTATTTTTTAGGAGTTTCGAAACTGGAGAATCCTTCCTTTGAGAAGAGCTGTAAAAATGTTCATTACAGTTGTATTAAAAACAGTGTATACACACACTATTATATGAGTGTTGTTGGCTTAGTCATTCGCCAATCCCTGTGTTCAGTTTGTCCGCCTGTGCAAAACTATGAGATTAGTACCCTCTATTTATAGATAGAATATTCATTGACATCAGAAATTTTCTAAAAACAAACGTATCCCACATGGTCTAGAAGCATTCAGCACTGGTCTTTATATAGAGTATCGGGTTCTATTGGTATAGTGAAGAGCGACGTTACGTCAGTACAAGTCAGTTCTAATTTGCATAACAATCGTCCTCATTTGTATTTTACTGTATTAAATTTTAGTCTTCCCTTTGTCATTTTTGTGCAATAGAGATAATCGGCTAACGCTGTTGCCACCCAATTCAGATCATGTGATATAAACAGATGCTACTCTGGGGAATTATTCCTTTTTCATTCTAATAATAATGCAGTCATGCCTATCTGAATAAAATTAATTTCCAAAGAGTCAATTCTCCAGAGTAATGTATGTTTACATCACATGATCTGAATTGGGTGGCAACAGCGCTAGCCGATTACCTCTATTAAAAATAAAATTGGAGAGCGCGAACATTATTTTTTTCGTGTTGAAGTCAGGCAAATATACCTTTCCTGCATTCCGCTCCAATGCCCACGAACAACGGCACCAAATCGAGGTTGGAGTAGACATTTTCATACATTTACTGTATTTTTGTCTACCAATATCTCGACTTGGTGCCATTGTTCGATCGAATACAGTTTTTTATCCCATTAAACTATGTTAATCATGCATGACGTTAAGTGGTTGGCAAAAGTAAAAATATGGCCGACGGCAAGGCTTATTTGCCGGAGAAAAAATTATGACAGATGGTAAGGCTCCTCAAGAAAGTATAGGTTAGATAATGAACGCGAGTGGTTTATGGCATTTAGAATGTCGCATTCATTAAGAAAGCCACGAGTGCGTAGCGTTCATTATCTAAGCCCTTTAGAATATGGTCACACCCACGAAGGAATTCCTTATTAGTATTCTATAAGTACTTAGAGACTACTAATAAGCCTTATTAGTATTATCTAAGTACTTGAAGCATACTAATTTAGTTTCTATGGGATTAAGAGCGAGCAAATGCTGGACGCTGAGTGGGTGTGACCATATTCTAAGATATATTTAGAACGAGAATTAGACAAAAAACGCACTGTTTTATTAACGAAGACAAATATAAATGTGCAAACCACTTGACGTCACTCGTGTCATTAGCATGTTTTGCCTGACTTCAATACGATTTATCTGACCGGAGCTACTAAAACTGACTAAAAACCTTGTATTTTATTGGACCCCTTTTGGGCTGTACTATAAAGAAATATGTTGTGTTTGTATCATTCTATTGTTGTTTTGTTGGGGTAGCGGGCCAATAACATGGCAGGTTGTAACTCGCTGCGGCCCGAATAGGCGATTTGCATGATGACGTCACAGCTACCAGAATCCTTTGCGCGTTTTCTTTTGTTCCTATAATTTAGACCATTGTCTTGGTATTCCCAAAGGATTTGGAAATCTGAATGAGAAAACAATTTGAAACTACCAGAATCCTTTCAAAGAAAACACGCAAAGGATTCTGGTACTTGTAGTATGTGACGGCATCATGCAAATCGGCTATTGTATGTTCTACATTTAGTGCTTGCCTTAGTAGCCCACCACCCCTCCTCCCTGGGGGATCCGCTGAGCAGGAGATCTAAACAACCCTACCCCGTCCCAGACTTGAAAATAGCCGTTTTCGATGCCACGCTTCGAGAACGCAGTTGAGAAGACTAAGACTTTTGTTTCAATCTTACTAACCTCGTACGTATACACATTTCTTGCCGATCAATACGGACGGGAAGACACTTGATTTTACCAGGAGCCCATTGTTAAAGATCCGATGACGGCAAATCGCTCAAAAATAAATGGAAGTTTGACTTCCGGTGCTAGCCTCCTCCTCAGGCCAGGTGGACTTCATTTAAAGTCGTATCCTATTGGACTTCGTGAATTCTATTGTTTTAGGGCTATTGTTTGGGTAACCAATTTATAACATTTCAAGTTGGAAACGGTGAACTCCGCCCCCCGCAGGTAACTCAATATCAGTCACAGATTCCCTAACCGGGGTTTTCTCTCCTCGAGTCACAGGTAAACCAGTTTAAGATTTCTTTTTTTTCGTGGTTGCGATACTTAGAGATGCCATCTTGGAGCCGAGCGGGCGACGGACAAAAAAGGGGACTGAAGTCTACGGAGTCCTGCAGATATGTTTCACACTACATGACAGGACGCGAAACACCATTGTTTAGTGTGAGAAAAGGGTGATAAATACCGTCGCTGATTGGCCAATCAGAGAGCTTCGAAGTCAGCTCTGGAGTGGTCTTTACAGAAAGTGTCCCCAGGGGCTCTTCTTTCTCCTTCCCCTCTTTCTTCAGCCCCCCTCGCCTGTTTCCCCTTTTTTTGCCCGTCGCCCTCTCACTGCCCCTGGGGACGCCCCTGGGTATCCGAGCATACAGAGATGCTTGCGGAGAGGCTATGATCCTAGATCGAAAGTACAATTATATATGTATTTACATGTATTCCACTGAAAGACGGAGTTTGAATTACCCTATATCATTATGACGTCACGGCTTGTTTATGAGGGGGACAGAATCGACTTGAACAATAGAATTTTGAACTAAATCTGCTCTGCTGAGGAAAATTTAACTTCGAATTGTCTGGTTTCCAGATATCAGCTGTATCAATGTTTATCCCACAATATTTACCGTATTTGGTGGCTGTTACCGCTATTCTACGTTCTTCAAAATGCATTTGATAGAGATTTCCTTTGTGTTGTTGCTGTTTTGTCTCTGTTTTGTCCCCCTCCCACGACCGTGATCCTTAGCGTTTAAACAATAGATTGTTTTGATATGACGTCATAGTGATATAGGTCAATTAGAACGTTGAAAATTCTCTCCACCATGGAGCCAGCTAAGCTATACAAATGCCCCACCGGGGCTTTGGAACGAGTGCAAATCTCTCATAAACATTTGCTATCTTTGACTCTCACAAATTCCCCATCCTGCAACTTTTCTTTGCTGGCAAATGGGACAGGGGGGGGGGGGGGGGGGGGTGCAGGTTTGGAATTGATGGTAACAAGATGAGCAAATGCATGGAAGTTTTTTACCTTATTAATTCAATGATCCGGACTTGAAGCTGTCGTGAACTCCCGTACGAGTTCTTCCAGTGTCACGTTGTGGAACCACTTTCTCTGTGAAAACACGAAAGGACAGAAATATTATCAGTAAAAGTAGGTGTTACTTATAATTTAACCTTACTCGTGGGCAGTGCTAGCTTTCACTGATCTGGAATTGTAAAAGCATGTATTAAAACAACCACAGCAACTTTTTTTACAATGTGCCAGTTTGCGTAATTAGAGTGCTTAGTAGATTTCGTAGACATAGTGGTCCGGACTGAATGACTGAATTTCTTCAGGTTTGTAACTTCTCTACCCCGTCGGGGTAAAGTGCCCTTACAAACTCGAGAAGGACTGGCGGGTCAGATATAGCGATAAACCAGAAGGCATGCGCATTAGTTGAAAGATAAATGCTCGGTAGAGAGCCTTAGAGTGTTTAAGGCTACCATCACGTCATGAAGTACGTATATTACGCTGTCGCCAGCCCCGATTCCTCTTTCCCGCTGAAATGGAATGTTTTAGCGCAACGGAAAGAACTCGCCTGTGTGAACTGCTCAACTAGCACAGAGCATCAAACTCTAAATATTTTGCCAGAAGTTGACCACTTCTTCAGGCGAGCGAAGCGTTTTAAAACGTCAGAGTTTATAATAAATGGGATCAAGTGTAGTTTACGACTGAATTTCCTATTGAGAATTACGTGAATGTGAACGTCAAGGTCATTTTGCGCAGCCGTATCATCGGTTGAGCAGAACCTGGTCACGTGACCTTTTTAGCCTGTCAATCAAACAAAATTGGCGCTAGAACAACATGGATGCCAGAAATGGAAAGAGCAAGCCAAAATTAGTAAAAAGCCCAAGTTTTAGGTTCATATCTTTAAAACTGAAAGAATGGCAATGTTTTGAAATCTCTATAATTTAGCTTAGTTTAACAGTCAGAGTTTGTGGGGCTTTTTTTTGCTGACTGGCACGGCTTGCCTCATGACTCAGTTTCCATGCATGATAACTTATGAGTTCGATATCAAACACGATTTACTGTCTCGTGTTGAAGCCTCTGTTGAAAGTAAATCTAGCCTGCAGCATGCAATAGTCGTTATGCGTGATAATGCCATGCAGTTTTGTGAACACCACCAAGCCTCATGAGTCATGATCATTGATGTGTTGAGAGGAAATGTTGTTCCAAAGTGATGCTTGGTGGTGATACTCATCATGCATAAGGTCAGACTGAAGGCCTTTTCAGTCAAATTTACGGCCTTTTAAAGAAGCTACCTCAAAAAACTAATTTTGCATGACGATGCTGTATGTAAAAGAAGATCGAGGGAGGCTATAGTGAAAAATTGACCGAAGCGTTGAGCGAACCGTTAAAATTATAATTTTTAATTCAGTGTGTTTTCAACAATCAACCATTCGGACAGATGCAATCTGTGGAATTTACTTTCAAAATAGTTGTGAATACGCCTCATGAACTTGACTTGGCGGCCACTTGACTGAGAACAATACAGTTTACGTACACAACCTCGCATTGAAGGTTGCCAGGACGAGTTTGTGTACGCAAGAACAAAGGTTTTCCTTCTCCTAGGTTTAAACAGGGCTATCATAACGTGCGACTAGTTCTGACGGTAGTCGGCACCACTGATCCCTCGATGACAACGCGTTTTGACAATGTTGTAAACGCGTAATCGTTCACATAACATTTGTGACAGGTTTTATAGTGACCTTGAGGACTGATCATAGTTTACGCAATGCTACTTATAAGAACTCGGAGGCTAGAAATAGCCAATTTAAAATTGTATACAAACTGAATTAAGCTTTATACGTAGCTAATTTCGAATTCAAAATCAGAATGCAGTAGCAGCAGATGATCAAGGTTAGCTAATCAAATTCTTTGGAAAGAAGTATCTGGCTTGTATCTCCATAAGCACGGACGCGTATTGGCTAAATACTAACCCGATTAAAACCACCAAAGCGCGTGAATTTCATATTTTATTTCATTGCCCTCTGACTTCTTTGGTTTCAGCGTATCCCACGGAAGTATATTGTATTCAGGGTCATCACCGATTACATCTTCATTCGTCGCAGATAAAGCGACGCAAAGGTGTCGAATAAGTAACTTTCTGCTTCAACTACTAAAGTCAACAACTACAGTTTTTTCCTGGCCATTTCAGAATCAGGAATTAGAAAGTAGTACGTCTGGAGTTACGATCAGCATCTAACTGAACGCCGTTACCAAGCTAATTTGAGGTTTCGTTGCTCAGTGTGAAGTGTATTGTCTAACTTCATTGATTTATACAATACCGTATATGCACGTGTGGTTAAATACGACTCGGCACTTTATAACACCTCAATTACCATTCACCGACAATCATTTGTTTATTCAAATCAGTTGCTCCAGAAGACTAATATCACAGCATTCACTGATTTTAAGCCTCGAGCTGGAGCGGACTCTTCAACTTGGAACATTGATCTTACTATGGCTTTATCCCTCTGATGGCTTCCAAGATGTCAAAGAAATCTTCAGCTTTGGGAATGGTCTACAAACTCTTATTTGTGGATTTGGTTTTGGTGTTAAGCGTACATGCGATCTCTGATCCGTTTACACGTTCGTGTCCCGCGCTGCCCGTGTTTACTGGTCGGGGAAACATTGCGTTTGTTGGGAGAATACTTCAATTGATACCTGAAGGATCGGGTCACCTTTCTGCACGAGTGGAAATCGGGAGAGTTTACACAGGGCTACGTGAACTCTCTGGGAATAAAGTGGAGATTTTAAGGCAAATTCAACGCGCTTATTCCTGTGGTTATCTGCACAGAGTTGGCGACTCCAGATTATGGATTGCAAAACGGCATTCCAGTGGTTCTCTCACCGCAAGAGCTTCGTTGGCAAACTTAGGAGACAATATCGGTGAAGTTCTTCAAGCTTTAAATGGTAAGTAATGAATGTATCGGGATTTATCGTCAAATCTCAGTATATGATGTCTCGATTGTTGATTGCTAATTATATAACCCGCGCGTCCATAATTTGTAATCAATCGTTGACCAGTTCATCATTTTGGATATCCCTTTCTCACTCGGCTCTAGAATTGTGTTTACCATAAAGATTGGGGATGTTTTCTTGGCTCCAATCAAGAGGTTACGACTCCATATTTCATAAGAACATCCGCTCAAACGTCTATTTAAATCACCTATATGTAATTTCTCGTGTTTTCACACAACGTATTATTATTGAATAAATATTTCTTATTTCCTAGGAAGCTTCCTTTAATTTCGATATGCGTGAACAGTTTTTATAGCAGTGGGAGGTGTTCTCTTGAACATATCTGTCAACAACGACAATATATATTTAAGGATTTAATTCACGCGCAAGGTAAAGTATTCTTTGATCATATAAAAATATATGTGAAACAAATAGATTTATATATGATGGATTTTTTTATGAAGTTGCAGTTTTAGAATTTTGTGTAAATTCCACTGGTAGTTCTTAGAAATTGCGAGACCAAATACCGGAATTGACAACAAACCGATTAGGCCCCACCTTCAAACTAATCAACTATTTAATTATTCATTTGAAAATCAATTCAATTTAAACAAAGACAGATGTTTGGTTTCCTTTTATACTTCCTCTAAATTCTTTCACGCCTTTGAAAGAGCGAGTTTTTCTTGTATTTCTCTATAAGACTATTGATAATACTCTCTTGCTTTTAATGTTTGCAAAGTGAAAATTAGTTCGACTGTTTCGATAATAGTGTATGAAATAATCAGGTTTTTACTAATAGTTTGTAAGACTTTATTCACTGACTTAACCGCATTGTTCAAACTAATGTCGACAAAATATGATTTTTTTCTCCGTTTAGTCTGAAAGATGATAGTGTTCTCTAACCGATATTATATTAGCACAAAGAAAAATAATAGCAACGCAAAACAAAACGGTACTAACAAACAGGAATAAAGGAAGAAAACTGACCTCAATTAAGAGTAGGACATAGATGGCGAAAGAATGCACTTTGCTAATCTATGATTACTTCTAGTTTATCTAATTTCACTATGGATAATCTGTTCTTTGTTGTGTCTTTACTCTTTGTAAGATGTCTTATTAGCTTGATATTTAATTAGCTGGAAAAGGGTTTTTCGAAAAAAACACCGGCTGCTTGGATGCGTTCAAAAATCACGAAAATTGTCTCGTTTCCACTTTTCCCCTCATTAATTCTATATTTTTTGTCTTGCAATAGAGGAAAGTTTCATCTATTGCAAGACAAAAAATATAGGAAACACGGTTACTGGGCTTGTTTTTCTAGTTCTAGATCTCTATTTATTTTCTACAACACCTTACAGCATCACGTACCCTGGTTACACTAAATCGTAAATTAAAATAAGTATAAACACAGTAATTAATACCATCGTACGACGACACTTATCTAAAGGTTAAAATGGACTTCAATAAAAATATGGAAACCTAAAAATATAAAGATATTAAATATCTAAAATTCACATCCAGTTGCCAGATTAAAATGTCGAAAAGCAGACTCCTTTTAAAAAAGGCTTTGACTACAGCTGCCGGACTGAGAGAATTCCAGTCCAGTACAGTTCTGGAAAAGAAGCTGTGAATCAGTAGTAATTTGGGCCGGACGTCATCTGAATAAAGACTTGAGAATGTCGATGCCTGGTCTCCCCTTCGTATTATATTAGACTACTTTTTTATGAGTCGATGGGTTGTGTATTTCCAAGTCGAAGAAAGCCCCAGTAGTTTAATCTCAAATTGCTTTCTTTCAAAACGTGCCTGTGATTCTAAAATAGACGGCTTTTATAGCATCTTCTGTTGCTCATAGCTAACCGAATTTTTCTTCTTGTTCTTCTTATGTTCCTTGTGTCCAACTGAGTATAGTGTGTATGCAGGCTTTTACCAGCGTCATGCAGTATTTTGGCGAGGCTACAGTTTATTTCTTTAACAATAGATTCCATTCTGCCATGCATCTGTCCTCATAAATAAGAACAAAGAAGAACATCACTGATTACGCCACTCGTTCTCTAAACGTTTTAGCGTCATCTGTGCATCTATAAGAGGACATACGCACAGCAGAATGGAATCTATTTGTTTTATAGAATAATCGCAAACTAAAAACCAAGAAAATATCCAATCAAAACGAGTTGAGAAATTGGTTGCGCGCGCTCATGACGCCATCCATGTGTGTGTCCTCTTGTGTGGCTCTTGATTTTGAATATTGATCGATCTCAAGGAATTGCGTGACAACGGTGGTGCGTGACTTTGAGTACAGGGCGTTACTTGGACTCCACTGAGCACACAGCTGAAGATGAAGACCCGGATGAAGAGCACATCCCAAGACATCCTTCCTCACCACAGTACGCCCTCAACTATGACAATCAATCTCATGAGATTTTCATCTTCCCAATTTAAGGCCCTCGAACAAATACGATTAAATACATTCCATAAAAGATTTAATCTGAACATCTCAGAGCCGGATGTGCATGAAGGATTAGACATTTCTTAAACTTAATTCGTGTAATGCTTCCATCTATAAACTAAACCAGTCGACACTTTCGGTATTCCATAACCCCTTAGCGCGGCACGGGCTTGTCACTTTGTCGCGCAAGTCAGATCATATCACACCGCTTGCATTGCATTAGTTGCCGGTTGAGCAATGCATCGAATTTAAGATCTTGCTATATACTTATAAAGTAGTCAACAATATTGCACCTAGCTATCTAAAGGATCAAGTAGAATCCTATGTTCCACAGCGCTGTATGAAATCTGGTACTAAGCCCACCGCGGCAAAACGGTATGATCCGCTGGCCAAAAGATCGAAGGCTCTGGTTTCAAATACAAATTACCGAGGGCTTCAACTTTTTTAGTAAATAATTTTATAACTTAGTAAACTCACAGTGAATTACAAATTAAGAAAACTTCAACCTGTTAAAGTCTTAGGCTTATCTTTTAAGTAGTTTTCTTATTTTTCGCGAAACATTTAACGTAAATACACGTACGTACTTAAAACATAGTTAATAGAGTGGAATGGTTATGAAATCAATCAGCCAATAGAAATGTGTGAGTTCAGTCGTTCAGGGGACGCTAATGAACTATGACCCTGCACAATCTTTTGTCTTGCCCCCTTCCAACATAAATCGCAGCGCCTTTGTTGGCCCCTTTGAAGTTTGCCGGGTTTCATAACCATTCCACTCTATTAACTATGCTTAAAAGTAGAAACATGGGTGATTGCCTCTGTTTTCTTTTAGTTTCGGCGGGAAACTACTGGGCGGACGCGCGCGCGCTGGGTCATCCAAGGCGCATGCGCCTGACGTTTTCCCGCGGGGCAGGTACTAAGTTGTTGCTGGGGGCACGTGCTCCTCAGCTCTGGGCCTCGCTCCCCTTTGAGGTCAAGTGCAGTACTTCAGTTACTAGTTTTAAGAAGAACCTCAAGACCTACTTGCTAAGGAAAGCTTTTTACTACACATATTTTCTTGGCAATCGTTTTTAACTTTTAGCATTACGAATTGTAATGTTATTAGTCATTATTAGTCGTTATATCTTTAGTATTGCTATTAGTTATTATATTTAGTATTTTAGTCTTTATTTTTAGTATTACTTTTTAGTTGTATTCTACATTATAAAGCGCTGTTGGGCATCTATAGAAAAGGCGCTAAAAAAATAAAGCATTATTATTATTATTAACACTCAAATGACTTGACGATTTTCAAACAACTCGTGCGGATATCACGCGTGCAGGTCAATCGGATATGGTTGGATATTGTTGCATGTTGGGGTGACTGCACGGGAGGTTGGCAACTATATATATATAATATATATCGTTTTCAGTTATATATATGTTTGTCTTTAGTTTTCCATTAGTTCTCGTGTGAAAATATGCGGTTATAAAACAATACTCTTCTCGACTGAGATTTCCCCCATTCTCGGTGTTTAGAGAGGGAGGAGTTGAAAAGAAATGCAGAAAACAACTTTTGCAAAAATATTCGGCTATGTTTCAATAAATAGACCAGTTCGCGGTAAATTCCGACATTTTGAAAGGGGTGCAAACATGGCGCGAAATACAGTGTTTGTATGGAAATCGATGGGAATCCGGCGATGCCAAATAAAATCCGTAAAATCGAATTTCTGAAATATTCTTCAGATACAAACTTAAGATACCAGGTAAAAGATTAACATATCGAAATTTGAGGGATGTAGCTGTGCTGGGAAGCATGCAATCGTGTTTTCAGTTTTCCATACATTGTCTGTAAATTTTCACGCGGAATTTGACTATGAATTTGATATGTTAATCTTTTACCTGGTATCTTAAGTTTGTATTTGAAGAATATTTCAGAAATTCGATTTTACGGATTTTATTTGGCATCGGATTCCCATCGATACCCATACAAACACTGTATTTCGCGCCATATTTGCACCCCTTTCAAAATGTCGGAATTTACCGCGAACTGGTCTGTTGTGGTCAGTTCAACACTGGGACTGTTTCGAGTCTGGCTCCAGGCAGTAGTGATAACACATTCCACTACATACTCACAACTGGGATTTGATTATAAAACCAACCGATATTTTGCCAGGAAAGGGCGGTGAAAAGAAACAACAAAACAAAAGTTTGGAATCCAAAGACACCCCCGCTCTATTCGATACGGGATCACACGCCCTTTCCGGCGGATTATGTTATGCTTTTGTCTGAGTAGAAGTCTCGTCGATCAACATACTTATCAGAATGGCATGACAAAGGCTGGGTTTCCTGCTTTTAGTATGTCTTGCATAGGAAAATCCGGTCACGACGTTTTCTTGGTCATCTGGATAAAGAAGTCAAGATGAATCATACGTGTATGGGTCGGGACGGCAGTGAATTGGAAAGTGCCAAATGAAAATGCAATCTTAAACTTTATTACGAAGTCTGATCTGTATGTGCAATTGACGTTTTACACCGATAGCACATCAAATACACTAGATCATGCGAAGTCCATTGATTTTACGAATTTCACTCAAAGGCAATAGTAAACTACATTTCTATGGACCAATGTTTAAGGACCTGTTTACATGAAGGGAATGTTGTCGATATGCACAACAATCTCTGAAAGCGATTACAATTAAGATAGCCCTAGGCACTAAGTAGGCAGGTTCTAAAAGAATATCGGGCCAAAACCACCTTACCATTTTATAAGTGCATAATAGTTAAAAGAAAGCTTTTCTAGAAATGGTATACGCTATAAATTACTCAGCAGAGGTCACGGCAATTAGTTTTTTCCTGCTCTTGACGATTTTTAGTAGGTTGTGTTTGTAATCCTGCTTCCGATTCTGCTTGAGAGATGTTAAAGAGGCATTGTCGACGTTCTCCATAATAATCTCATGATGACAAAAGACCAACATAACTATACTAGAGAAAATTGGAGACAATCAGTTTGATAAAGGAAGGCAAAGATGCGAGTGGGTGAAAAATACTGCTTTTAAGAGATATTGACGGAGCAACATGAAAGGCCATCCCAATAAAATGCTTCGTTTCCCATCGCAGCTCCCCTCGTAAAAGTGGGTCGGTCGGTCGGGCAAAAAAAAATCGTGGAGGTCTGGGTTCTAGTAAGCTTGGTTGCTAAGTTAGAAGGACTGGTTACAAAGTCATCGGAGATCGATGGCAGATTGCAAATGGCTGCAAGTTCACATGGATTGGTGATTCTTTTGAAAGAATCATATCGGGGGGTCTATAAAACATGTATAAAGCCGTGTTTAAACAATGAGTCCGAATTCTTTTTTTTTTTAGATTTCAAAAATATTGGGTCGGTCGGGCGATGGGAAACGAAACATTTTATTGGGATGGCCAAATCGGTTCACTGCTTGGGATCTGTATAATATTTAACAGCATTAGTGTATGGGATTTTTTAGTTTTCCATGTACAACGTAAAACCTGAATAAAAATCGACAAAAACCTATACAGTGTCTTCTTGTGTTCCTTAACTATGTCTGTGCCACGTTACAGCGAATTTCAGCAACATTTCCCCTTACCAAACATTGTATAGGTTTTTGTTGATTTTTATTCAAGATTTACGATGTACTACCCTGGATACCAGAGGCTCGAAATCGTCGGGGCGAGCGAAGCGAGACCCGCAGGCTTGATTTCAGCACGAGTCGCGAAGCGACGAGCCTCTGGCCACTCGAGTAGAGATTTTCGTTTCTTCCGGTACAGAATCTGTACCTCGTCCCTGATTGGTTGATTGAGTTGTGGCCATGGAAACTGAGGCATTCGGATCAAAGGAACATTTTGATTGGCTTTCATCTTGAGATCGTGTTACAAACCGGTTCACGGGTCTTGACAGATTATACACAAACGTTAATGTTTCACAGTGCTGTACAATTTGAGTTAGCCTCGAAATAAACGAGTTGAAGACTGTTCATGTTCTTGAAGCGGCGTGATGTCTTCTCAGTACGGCCTACTGGCTAAGGAAATCGCCGATTTTCCAACTCATACCTGGCATTTGCTTCTTCCTTCACGTTCGATTATCCAAAACGAGCAATTGTACTGGTGGTTTGCCCTCTATATGCCCTGATTTACTCCCACATAACAGAACTAGAACAACGAGGAATCAAAGCATGCTCAATCCAAACATCAAACCCGACAAAGTAAATCGAGGAGAAGTTTCCTTTATCTTCACAAATTCCGACAACGGCATGTTTTATGTTTTGAATCACACACGACTTCACCACGTGAAAGTGACATGCAAATTAACCGCTGAGTCGAAACCAGTTTGACTAGACTTGTAAACATAAAAGCGAGGCTATGGGCATGAGATTGAGGTTGGCTATTCGAGCGGCCAGAGGGGCTCAACGGTCGTCACGCAAAACAAAACTCCTTCGGAGAATCAAAACCCTTTCGATCGCGGCACATTATAGTATATTCGTATCTGAGCTCCTCTGGAACCAGGGTAACGATGTACATGGAAAACTCCCATTTAAAAGCTGTTTAATAATATTCAGATTCCAAGCTTGGGCGACCTGTCTTCTATATATATATATAGATAGATATCTCAGGGTGTTATTTTTGTAGTTTTGTTTTAAACTGAGAAACTAGAAGGTTCAATTTGATTTATTTATGCGAGTTAGGAGGCCACTGGTGGTCAGATAGAAGACTCGACACTCAAATAAAGTTATTGCAGTGATTGATTGACAGTGCCCCTATACTGAGATGTTTTTTTCTGCTCTGCTGTAATAAATGAGTCTTCGTGTTGATGTGTTTATGAGGTGACTCGTAGCCGTGACATTGCTGTAGCCAGTTTTCCTGCGCCTCCCACGCCTTAAAATAGCCAAAGGAAACTTGTCTCCTTGATTGAAGCATAGCCTTGGCCTTGCTTGTTTAGTATTTTCTGACCTCTCTTTTATTAATTTGGCCATGGTTGCGAATTTGTATTGGAAAGTTGCCACATTGGCACCTTTAAGCTTGAACGTTTTCTATCATCGACAAGGTACCTTTACTGTTTCCCGTAAAGAATGGAACCTCTTTTTTATTTGTGGACTAATCAAGAAGGCATCGAAAAATCTCATGCTAAAAATAAACCAGCGATTCCAGGAAAAGGGGAGCCCGGCTGATCGCAGCCGGTGGTTACATGCCCGGGGGGAGGGGGGGGGGGGGGGGATTTCTAGAAACTGTTGTCTGCCAAAAGCTCTGCACCCATATGATGCCACATCTGGAAGGTTCAGTCCTCATTTATTGGCCGCATTCATAATGCCTCCTCGATCCTAATTTGCATAATTTCGAAGATAAATATGTAGAGGGAAAACTAATGTGTTTAGTTTTTGAGCAATATGGAGAATTTCTGTTGAGTTACAGGTACTTCAACATGACAGCAAGGCTGGAAAGGCCTCCGTTGTTTTTCTCATATAAAAAATTCTCTAATTTCAATTGGCTGTAACTTCACTACTTTTTAAGCTACAACCCTCAAATTTCACAAGATCACTATTCGACATGCTCTTTCGCATGGTAATGATAGTGTTCTATGTACATGTAACAGAACATTGGCGTTTCTTTTGCTAAAATAAGAAAAGGCAAGGTATGACAAATATATATATATTTCATGGTCAATTGAAGATAGAAAGAATGCGATTTCGTGCGTAGCATGATTCCTTTATTTCACTTCCCCTCATTGCCTTGGCCTTGTCCTGGGTTCTCTGATTTGGCGGTAGCGTGGGCTGGGCATGGGACTGGGGCGAGGATGTTGTCAAGATGGCGGGCTTTTTGTATTGTTCATTGGAGTAAGCTTTTTTCTTGGGAAACTCAAAGCTATCGAGCTTCAAACGACTTGAAGGATACTTATCTGGGTTGGTAAAGTGTTGTAGCCTCTAACTGGCATGTTCTAAGGTCAGTGTGCCTCAATACGTAGCGTAATTTATGCTCAGTGTCGGCTGAAATGTGATTTCGGGTCTATTTCAATTCATCGGATTTTGAACGTGTTAAAGGTCATGAATGCTAAATTCATTTCAGTGGACATCCAAATGTTCATTGAAGTTTGCCCAGTACAGTATTGTAGATTACGCGTTTAGGCACAGGTAACAGTACTTACATGTATATGGAAATTACATCTGTGTATATGGGAATTTTCGACACACGGTAAGTTTGGTGGATTTTTATTAAATATTTCTGTCGAAAATCGAGAACGGAAAATTTCCCATATAAACACTGTTACTATCAGACATAATTTCCATATAAACACTGTTACTGTGGTTTAGGAAGCGATTCATGCGAAGAACATACATTATTTTATAGTAAAGAATCGTGCAATGGTCGTCTTTTAATAGTTTTGAGGATTAAATATTAAATCTAGATGGACTTTAATACTTTGGAAATCCAGAAATTGTCACGCAGTACTCAAGGACTGGCAACAATAATTCTTCATTTGAATCGGTTTGGCGGTGGTAATGTTGGTTGCAGTGTTTCCAATTTTTATATATACTGCGACTCGTGAGTTCTGCAATATAGACCAGTTCGCGGTTAATTCCGACATTTTGAAAGGGGTGCAAACATGGCGCGAAATACAGTGTTTGTCGGGGAATCCGATGCCAAATAAAATCCTTTAAATATTCTTCAGATACAAGATACCAGACTTTGACTCGTTTTTACAGACAAATGTATGGAACACTGAAAACACGATTGCACGCTTTCCAGAACAGCTACATCCCTCAAATATCGATCAGTTAATCTTTTATCTGGTATCTGGTATCTGGTATCTGAAGAATATTTTACGGATTTTATTTGTCATCGGATTCCCATACAAACACTGTATTTCGCGCCATGTTAGCACCCCTTTCAAAATGTCGGAATTAACCGCGAACTGGTCTGTTCTGTCTGTATGGGAATGATGAGTTTGAGATATTTTTAGTCAAACAAAGTGAAGTTACGTTTGGTTTCCATCTTGTGTCTGACGTAATATATATGTAATTCCGATTTCCGGGTCCGGGTTGAACCTAATTTCTGGGTCCAGGTTTTTCGTAAAGATATATCGAATTCCGGGTTGTAGACGATTCAGAATAAACGGAGGAAGCACGGGTTCGTTCCATGCACAATAACTTTTCTGGTTTCAAATTCAAATTTCCGAGGGCTTAGACTTTTTTGGTAAAAAAAAATCGATACCCTGTATACTCGTAAACTCACAGTTAATAAAACTTCAACCTGTTAAAGTCATAGGCTTATTGTCGTCAACACCGACGTTGGAACCACTCTAAGAAGTAACGTAGCAGAAAGACAAGTATATATACGTTTTAACTTAAGATACTCTGGAAGTTAATTGGTGATTGGATTGAAGAAAGACACTTTATCACAGAGAGAACCTAAATCCTCTGTTAAACTAACGCTTCAAACAGCTGAGACTAGGAGCTGACCTTACTCTATCGACAGTATACAAAACAACCAATAGACCAGTTTACGGTTCATGCGACGTTGTACAAATCCTTTGTTTATTTGGCAGATGTTAGACAATGGTGGCCACCAGTTGAAGCCCTGGCTTCAACAACTGCGCATGAACCGTAAACTGGTCTATTAAATATTTCCACAGTATGGAAAAACCATGGAGAAATCTTAGAAATTCTAATTTCCAGCATTTTCCCATGTTTTCCCCCATGATTTTTCGAGCGGCGAGTGACGTGCCTGAGAAAGTGCTGCACCTGCGCGCGCACTGTTGAAACCAGGCGAATCCTTGGCCAGTAGCTAGTGATCGTCCCCCCCCCCCGTTATCTTCTTTTCTGTTCTAAACCTTTTGCACTGATTTCCCTTGATTCTACCAGTTATGTTTGTGTTTTTATCTTTGTTTTCTTTATATAATTTATCATTTTTTTCGGGTCGTTACCTCAGTTTAGATAATTGGGAGCTCCGTTTTTAGGAGCGGATTCCAATTGAGTGTCGGAAGTGTTTTGGTTTTGCGTTTACTAAGCTCTCCTATTGGCCGAGAAAGTAAACCAACCAATCAGAATCCAAAGTAAAACCAAACGCAAATTGGTTTTTGTTTTGCTTTGGTTTGTCATTGGTTCACAGGGAAGCCATTTAAGAGTTACTTATGATTACTCGCTCCTATGATTGGCGTGGGTAGTTTGCATTTGGTTTTACTACACTCAATTGAAACCTGCTCTATACATATGACATGTTTACCGATGAAACTCTTAGTTCTACTGTTTTACGTCCATATCCGAGAAGATGTGAAGGTCTAACCGTTCACCATTGTGAATTTTAAGCCAAGCCTCTTTACCCATGTCAGAAGTTTGTAATTGTTTCCATTTTATTAGCTTTAAATTAGCTCATTTCCTTATTAGCTCGTATTTTAATTAGTAATATCCCTATGTAATCGTAGTTTTCTTGACCTTTTAATATTTTAGCTATTATTCTATTACTATTTTGCAGGACCTCTTTGAAAATCACTGGTGTGAAACAGCTTCCTGTTAAAATATTAAATTAATAATAATAATAATAATAATAATTGCTGCCGCAGAGAGCGAGCCTGAAGCGAGCGAGCAAGGCAGCAGTTCTAATCTGTAAGCGGGTCCAAATCTCGATTTCTTTTTAACCACAATGCATCACTTCTATTGTCTTTTTTTACCACACTGCTTTGCACGTATCTGATCGTCACGTGACATTACACGAGGTGGGATCTGCATTGTTGAGCTAACTACGTTCAACCTTTCTGTAATGCATTTCTGTGTATGCGATTCTTGTGTAACTGATGAATTTGTTGAAGTGTAAACGTGTAGGCGAACTCTTTCTAACTCTGTGTGAGCTATCAGTTTCCAAAGAGCAAGATATCTTCTGTTATCAAGATGGTGAACAGAAAATAATTGTCTTCTATTGGCTTCGATAAAGTCAAGCAGCCGGTTCAAAATAAAATTAGCATTTACAATTACATTCTCAATTACAGTTGATTTCCGGTGTTTAAATTTCACCGGGGAGAACAGCAGTTTGTTGTGCCGGAAATCTTAAGATAATGTTGGAAATAAGGTATAGGCTCAAGGGAATTTACCGGGAGATCGTTGATATGTCGGGACAAAATGAAAATAAATCGCGACAAGTTTTGAGATACACACTCAAACAGGATTCAGTCGCACGATAGCCCCTAAACTACAAAATATATTTATCTAACACCTTGGTATTTTTATCACCCAGTAATCTATTTTTCCTGCCAAAGTGCTACTGTATAGTTCTCTTCTAATACACTTCCTTAACCGAGCGGAGCAGCATTCACTACCTGTTAGGTATACTAGTAATAATATAAAGGCAGCACCTTCTACTCGGTTGTTTTAAGTGTTGGTCTGACCGGGGTTTTGCCGGAGCCCGCGACCTCCCGCAAGTCAGACCAGCGCTTGACCACTCAGAGGCAGTATATCAACTAGTACTCTCATCCATGTTCTCGTTTGAGTAAAGCGTAGTGTACACACTCTTGTATTTATTTATTTCAGTTACTGCTGACCCAATCAACGGTGGAGGTAACGGTAATGGTAACGTAATCCCGCCATCGTGCCTCGTGAAGCCGTGCCAGTACGATGGTGTGTGTCGTACCGACTCCAACGGAATCGCGCGTTGCGTGTGTTCTATCCCCTGTTCCAAGGAATACGATCCTGTGTGCGGTAGCGATGACAATACGTACGATAACCCGTGCCTTCTCAGGGTGGCGCGATGTCAAACACAGAAATACATTCACAGGACGCACTACGGCCCTTGTGGTGAGCTGTGATATATTGGATATGTGATGTGTGATATGTGATTTGATGTGGTTGTCCTATTATTGATGATGATTTTGGTCATAACATGGTTAAAATAGTTGTGAATCCTGAGACGATAATTTGTTTTACAACAACAAAACACTTTTAGCTTCAAATGAGTAACTGCCTTCGAGTCAATAAGCCCAAACCGTAAACACTTCCTGCCAAATCTCGCTCGAGAAGAAACTCAAATTTTGACAAATGGCACCAAAGAAGGAAGTATGACTCAACTATTCACTTCTCCCTGTGATAAAATGCTTTTTTGATCAGAAGTTTGCACAATTTGAATCCTCAGCAGAGCGCTTCGAAATGAAAGGCGCACACTGCGTCTTAGTGATCATGAAAATGAGCCAATCAGATAGTGAGAAAATTGGCCGTTGTTTTAAAATTCCTCTTGTACTCCCCCCCCCCCCCCCCCCACCCCTCCCCTCGCTCCGTTTAATAAAGGATTTTTATTTTTACGAGGGCCAGCAGTATTGTTTGTAACAGTCAATAGGTGCAACATAGCTTAAGTCACACTTTTCAGTACCAAAGTTTCACATTTTGTAACGATCAGATTAAAACGATGCCGAACATTTATTGGGTTAGGAATGTTACTTGTTGACTCTGGCTGTTTGAGCTGTTTGCGGTTCGAATTGCTCTTAAGTAATATAATGCTCCGACTAACAACAGCACTAGCCTCTTGCGCAGGCAACTCAAATAATCCGGAAATTGGAATAATCCAGACTGGATAATCCGGAAAATAATCCGAAAATTGGGTCGGGAAGCCTGTGGGAAAATAGATGCAAAAAAAGGCTGGGGAGAGTTAAGGGAGGGACTGGAGAGAGGAAGGAGGGGAATGCTCTTTCTTTTTTTATTCTCCCGCCCCATCGTTCCTAGTCCCTCTTCTGCCTACTTTTCGCCTCAGGAAGCCCAATTTCCGGATTATTCCAATTTCCGGATTATTTGAGATGCCTGAAGAGCAAATGAATTTCATTGGTGGATTCTCATACATTTACTAGGGAACTAAAAAAGTAATATATTTTCATTACAAACTTGTCAAGTTTTAATTTAGTTTTGATCAAAATGAGGAAAGTTTGATCAAAGTGAGGAAAGTTCTCAAATTTGTGATTCAAAGATCCTATTGGTTCGAAGGTGTCAACTTACGGTTTCCTTTATTTTCCATTTGTACTTTTGTCTACGGACATCTCAGACAACTCTTACATTTTAGGCATATCAATAAAATAACTGTTATGTGAGGACATGCTCATTGTAGCAGCCTATGGTATTTTGCTATGGTTCTTAGACCAATCCTCACTTAAGAGACAGGAATTTTATTTCTATATCAGTTGTCCCAGCTAGGAGTAGGTCAACAGGACAATAATTTAGTAGGGCAGTAAGGACGGAAGGAAACAGAATTGAAAGCAATCAGACTAGCGTCGTGCCAAGTTGAAAATCTATCGGATAGTTTTGCAAAATGGTCGATCACAGTCCGCTGTCCAACAACGTTCTGAATCCCTGAGAGAAACAATTTAATGCTCTTTGAAGCAATCAGACATTAATACATTAATACTCTGAATCTTATCCAAGGTGAGGTATTTTTTATGGGGTATTTTTTATGAAACCCCTGGCAATATCAATAGTTTTACAACTGATTTCAGTGTTACGTGCATAGTTGGTGTTTGAAGTGTTTGTGATAATCATTCGACATGCGCTAATTTAACATTATCGTTCCGCGCAAATTTCCACCACTTCTGATCGGGAACGCATATTTTCGTCTGTTGAATACTAGGATCCAGCAGGGGCGCATCCAGGAAATGCAGAAAGAGGGGCCCGCGGCGTAAGCCGAACCTCGTATATGATTAGCTAGGGGTGTGTGGGGTCATGTATCCCAGCCAACGAAAGGGGGGGGGGGGGGGGGCGCCCACCTCGGCCCCTCCCCTAAATCCGCCCCTGTCCAGTACCTCATAACCACGATAAACCAGTGACCCTAGGTACACAATATGTTGAATGATTGATGCACGTAACACTGAAATCGGTTGTGATGTATTCTTTTTTAATTTAATTTTGCAAAGGTGCTACAAGTTGCGCAGGACTTAAAAAGGCTGGAGTAGCCACAGTTGATGGCGAATATCTTCTCTACGTCAACGTAAGCTGTAATACACCCGTACGTGTGTACTGTAGTGACATGGCCACAGTCTCGCCCAAGGAGTTCATCACACTAGTAGCCGGTGGCGAGGAGAATTATGCAAATATCTACGCGAAGAGACAACCCAGTCGCCCTTACTCTGCCCGATATAAGTGTAACGGAAAACCCGGTGGTATAAACTACTCTGCCGCTGGTTTTACTAAATTTCGTAAGGTACGGTTTGATGTGAGAGGCATGAGGATCGTAAGGAATGATTTCTCATTCTCCGGTAGCAATTCGTTTGGTAAGCAGATTCCGTTTGGTACGGCTGGGGATTGCTTCTCGATGCATTATGGGCCTTGTAGAAGAGGACATTTTAAGGTAAGTTGTAAGCTCATAATATGGCATTTTAGAATATTTGGTCAAAACCCAGGCCTTATAACATACTCAACAAAATATCTGGATCCTGATTGGTTAATGACGAGTGCATCTAAAGGTTATTGAGTGCACAGTCGCATGCTCTCAGCAAATGTTTGCTCAGTATATTATAAACAAACAATTGCATGAACTGCTCGTGCTATACTTGATTTATAGGCACTGAGTGATATTTTGAAAGTTCCCACATTTTCAGAACTTTCAAAATATCACTATAAATTCCGTATAGCACTCGCGTTCATGCGATTTCCTGTACATATTGTAACGTCAAACGGAAAGATAAAAAACGTTCTCCGCACGGCCAGATAATATCCTCTATTGATTCTTTGACACTAGTTCATTAAGGTTTAACATTTCTCTCTCTTCAGATCAATCTGTCCGGTACCGGCCTAAGACTCGGTCATACCGTAGAATGGACCGTCCGAGGTTTCCCACCTGGAATTGACATGCAGAACTACGAGAAATCAAAAGACGGGACTATAGTTTCTGCTAAGTGTGGGGGGTGGTGTGCGCAGTGTAAACCCAATGGCGATTTACGGGTGGAGCAGAAAATTTGCAAAGCTGTGATTGGTAAGTTGAGTGCGAAACAGCAAACAAAAATTCAGCGGCTATTTGTTGTACGCATGTGTAGTTTGCTCGCGACTTTAAAAAAAATAGTAATCTCCATGTTCTATTCAACAAAAAGTGTGTCCGTCGAGGAACTATCGGCTGATAGTTTTCCGCGGAAATTTGATGTTCTTAAAACAAATAATGTTAGTTTTAAGAACATCAAATTTCCAAGGGAGACAGTCTATTTGCGTTATTGTTCAACACCAAATTGTCTTTCGTGCTCAACGGGCACTATCGCCTGTTAGTATAAACCAACTAGTGGACTATTACAAATCCTGCAATCTGATTGGCTACCCTACTATAGGTCTATTTGTGATAGCCCATGGTAGAGAAAAACCGCACGCATTTTCCAACTTCAATTTGTTTCTTTCTATTATTTTCTACTGTCCGACTAGTTAGTTTATACTAAAACAATTAGACCTCTCGCCCTCATGGGCTACGAGTTAAATAACTCATTCGGCTGCGCCTCATGGGCTATTGATTCGTAGCTCATTCGGGCTGCGGGTCTAATTGTTAAATAGTTTGCCTCCGCGGACGACAACTATCACGTCACGTGATCGCTCTTGACCAATGAGCGCGCGCCAAAATTTTGTGGTGAATTATAACGCCTGATATTGTAACTCAGCCACTGTCTATTGGCAAACTCGCCATCTGATTGGCTCGCCAGGTTCCGTCTATCGGACAGAAAATCACTTAGAAAAATGCTTTTTTGCGAGTTATTTCAAAGTTTTCTCGTTCGCTAAGTTGATAGAACGGTGGCCGCTTGGATAAAACAATGAGACTTCTGCCATAGAAACCTCGCACTGCTCTCGTCCGCCACTCAGAACTATTTAACAATGAGACTTCTGCCATAGAAACCTGGAGCTCGTCTCGTCCGCCACTGAGAACTATTTAACAATTAGACTATCACTTCATGTAATCGCTTTTTGCCAAATTTTGTATTATAATTTAAAATAATGTATGCTGGAGGTCATGACAAACTGTGGATGCATGATCCGAACGCAAGTGCATTCAGCAGCTTTTCAAGACCTCGAAAGTACATAATTGTGTATAGGAAATAGAATAACCATCTTCTACTTGTTTTATAATATAACATTTGATCGTGCTTTTATAAGAAAGTATTTTAGCCAATGAAATTGCACGTTCTTAGGATGTTCCCATAATTTATATTATAAACGTTTTCAGGCGCTTTGACATATAACACTGTGCTGAAGAACATGTCCAAATATGGTATTGAAAAATATCCAAATATGGTATTGAAAAATATCCAAATATAGTATTGAAGAATGTCCAAATATTAGGTATTGAAAAATATCCAAATATGGTATTGAACTGCGTATTAAAAACTCTTTACAGAAGTGTGTTTGTCCGTGACATGTGAGTTCTACGCACGCTGTGTGCCGTCCGCCGATGGTGTTGGGCATGCGTGTGAGTGTCCAAGGAATTGCCCCCGCGTTAACTATCCTGTGTGCGGCAGCAACGGCAAAACATACGATAATGAATGCATGCTGCAGAAAGATTCGTGTACCAGGAGGAAAAGCATTTCTACCACTAGCTACGGTGCATGCGGTAAGGCAATTTATTGGGATCAATCACGGTTACTGGGAAACCCCCACCCCTCCCCCACACTTCACCCTAACCTTTAATGGTTATTCATTAATAGAACGATGCATATCCAAGGGAGGGGTGGGTGGGTAGTTTCCCAGAAATCGGAATTGAGTCCTTTATTGTATGTCGTCGATTCTTAATTGGATTGGATTCTTTAACAATTATTCACCGACACTGAGGTGAATAACTGTTTTAGTATATCCACAATGCAGGTGAATAGCCAGCACCAAATAATTATTTTATTTTCTGTCAAATGGACAAAAACTCGCGCGAGGTGATCGCTGCTTCGCTCGGAGATGAATATGAAATCATATTCGCTGTTTGAGTAGCCAATCAGAGCGCGCGAAAAGTGATATTCACTGGTGTGGTATATACTAAAACGAGTTATACGCTCTACTGGTCCTGCTATTACCCCGATGAACCTCTTCCAACTGACAAAAAAAGTTTTTGTTATCGGTACCCTGGGTTCCAGAGGCTCAAAAAACAAAAGGAGAAGAGGAGAGTCTCCTCCCTCGATGCTTGAACGTGATTGGTTGAATGCGTCACGTGACCCGATATATTCTCTCCGCTCCTCCCTCGATGCTTGAACGTGATTGGTTGAATGCGTCACGTGACCCGATATATTCCCTCCGCGAGAGGGAAATATTAGCGAATACACTCCCTGTGAGCGTGTAAGCTCACGTCAAAGAAAATATTTGAAGTATGATAACAACAATAACCTACATTGTGGCGCCGAAATATGCCCTGATATTCGACCTTGGACATTATCTGATCCTCGAAGCTCACAGATTCCCTCGAGCTTCGCTGTTCTCTTCTCGGAATAGATAATGTCCGCGGACGAAGTATCAGGGTATATTTCGACGCCACAAATAGGTTATTGTATTTATATTGTCCTTGAAGACTATGTACACAGTTTGTTAGACGTTTTTGCATATTTTCTTTGATTATAACCATTATAACCCACATGGTGCGCGAGGTTCGTCAGTTCATATGAAAACGGCTCAAAATAACTGTGTCCGGCCCGAACCCCAATTACGAAGGTTCTTGCCGTGACACAGCCCCTTTAACCAACTGATTTTTTTTTTCTTGTAGGCCTTCAGCCGCCTGTTCATCTCTTATTCGCTGTTGATGCACGGGGAAAGGACGAGCCACAGAAACTTCTTGACAGCAAGACATTTTTCAAAGACCTGTCAAACCGGTTTGATATTCCAGTTGGTGGCATTTCACATGCTATGATGTACTTTCTCCCTAGCGGCAGGGCCGTGTTTCATCCCAACACATTTTCAGACCATTCACAAATACCGCCATATATCAATGTGATGGAAAGCACCAAGAAAAAAGGGACCCTTGATAAAGCCTTGAGAGACTCCATACCTGGGCTACTTTATCGCATTAGGAGAGATCACTGGTTCTCGGACACTTATCCTAAGGTAAGCTGCCTATAGGAAACTCGCACTGCCTAGATTTAATCAAGGGCGTGTTCGTTAAGAATATTCTAGTTATTCTGCCTCCAGGAGCAGAATACACAGAATGCATTCCAAGTATTCCAGAATAAGAATAGCTCCCAAACGAACGCTTACACATACTATTCTGGCTATTCTTATTCCAGAATAGCTCCAAAACGAACGCTTACACATATTATTCTGGCTATTCTTATTCCAGAATAGATATCAGACGAACACTTACACATACTATTCTGGCTATTCTTATTCCAGAATAGATACCAAACGAACGCTTACACATACTATTCTGGCTATTCTTATTCCAGAATAGATCCCAAACGAACGCTTACACATACTATTCTGGCTATTCTTATTACTCCGGCGCTGCTATGGCAGCAGCCGGAGTCTTAAAATGCAGACTGTGTCTTTTTTTTGTTATTACTCCGGCGCTGCTATGGCAGCAGCCGGAGTCTTAAAATGCAGACTGTGTCTTTTTTTTGTTATTATTATTTTTATTAATGTTCAGTCCTGTAATTTTTTTGATCAGTTCTGACCTTTGCCGCTAACAATGTGGGTCGGAGACGCTGTGATCGAGCGATAAAACAGGAGCCATGAGCATTAAATTTATAGATTCCTTTTACACTGTTTACATCACATAATATTTCATTACCGTATAATTACCACTGTGAGAATGTGAAATGAGCAACACGTGAGACTTGGAGTAGCTACAGTTCTTTTTAACTACTTTTTAATCTTCTGATTCTTGTAAAGGAACTGTTATAGACCCAAAAATACACGAACAACGTAATACATTCATCTGCGCTGTCCGAACAGATCTAAAAACGTAAGCGAAATACAATCTCAGTTTAGATATAAAAGGTATCGAATTATAATCTCAGGTTAGATTCCGTCAGGCGTGCTCAGATAACAAAGGTCAAAGCTCTCAGACAAGACGAGACAAGGAGATATTGATCGATGACTCATTGTCAGAAATCTATTCCCGGCCGTATTATAAACATAAGGCAATCTGTCAATGGTAAAACTTTGACAGTTTGGGTCAGGTGAACTACACAGCTAAGGCATGTTTTACGACAGAATAACCTACAATCACTGACATAATGTTGGAACACTGTAGGGCTATGTTTTCCCTCCCTCAATGTTGCAGTTGGAGCCGGTCGCGAGTGAGCCATGAAACGTTTGAGAACCGTTTTGGATTCAACATTGAAAGCCGGGGAAAGGGGTCAGTGTTCCAACGAATATTGGCTGAGATTGTAGCTAGAGAGTTTCTATTGGATTAAGATACTGTTACATGTCTGTTAATATGGGGAAAACTGAAGAATCCCTCATTGAGCTTGATGACCATGTACAACAACAATTCTGCCGGTAAGATGTTTTTAGTGTATACCCGAATGCTGTGCTCGTTTTCTGGTTGAAGAACTAAACTAAAGCCGGACCTCTTTAAAGAAATTTATCGATTCCTAATAATTAATGTACATTGTATTGAACGGAACTGCGTCGAACAAACAGGAACTTTGGCTTTATATATATTGTACTGCATCGCTAAGTTTTCCCTTATCCGAGTCTGAGATGTAGTTTGAGTCTTGTCATCTGACTATATCGTATATTTAGTTTAGTTTAGGTGTTCTAGTAGAAATTGTGAGCGAATTAAGTTGGAAGACAAATTGCAAAACATACGATATTTAAATAGTATTCGGCGTTAACAGAGCGGACATGGAAAAGTTTGTGCCGTGTACTGCACACAGTTCCGTCAAGCTAAACTTTCCAGTAAAACTACTTCGGTCCGACATGCAGTTTGAGACTTGTCATCTTACTATATCGTATATTTAGTTTAGTTTAGGTGTTCTGGTGGAAATTGTGAGCGAATTAAGTTGGAAGACAAATTGCAAAACATACGATAGTAGTACTCAGCGCAGAGCGTACATGGAGAATATTGTGTTTTAATTCAGTGTAAAGATAATTTTAATTTTTTAGAGGTTTTACATTGCAGAGCAGCCAGAATTAATTTTAATCTCTCAAGACATATGCCTTCTCAAGATGTTCTTAGAGGCGCTAAATGGGATAAATTATTTTTCATGTATAAGTTAAGCCTAGTTAAATTAATATATAAGATATACAAAGAATTAGTACCATTACTATGGATCACATAACTAAGCCTCTTAAATAATTGTAGAAAAACAAATACACTTCATTAGTGAACACTCTCCATGATATGGACTTCGATGCATTATCTGTTCGTTCAATGTACTCCTCATTTTAAGAAATATTTTATATTTTATTAGCTTGTATTCCGTGTCTGCTTGAGCTCACATAAATACAGACCCGGACATTGCCCCGGACGTACGGGGAACTCTCACACATGTACAGCTGCGAGGGTACATGTGTGTGTGTCTGTAGATGTCTGGGTCGATGTTTGTGTTTGTATTTGCAGTCAATTAGTATTTGTAGTAGATTAGAGATAATATAACTGTACATGTATTTACACCATCACAAGCACCCCTGTTTGATATACACTCACATAGATACATACTCATCAGTTTGCGTACCCGTGCTTCAGTGGGTTGGCGTTTGTATTTATTTGTAGTTCGTACTATGTTTCCATAATGTTACATATTGTATGTATGTGTATACATATTGTATATTTTAATGTTCCCTAGTGTTTTATGCCTATCGCAGTTACATGTAGTTTCTCACTGTAACCATTCGCTCGTATATAGGTATTGAGAGACCTTATACATGTCTGTTAATATGGGGAAAACTGAAGAAACCCTCATTGAGATTGATAATCATGTAACAAGAACAATTCTGCCGGTAATTAAGCTTTTTACAAATACAATCAAGGGCATTTATAGTAAGTTGGTCTAAAAGCTATTTAGTAAATCGCACCGCCATAGACTGGAACGAGACTGTGGTGAAACGTCATTTGCTCGCATAGTGAAAGCCTAATAGAAAACCTATTAATTTGCCAGGTCACGCAAGGTAACTAGAGTCGGAAGTCAGTCTTGGCTTGCATTCATGCATTTTCTCGTTAGTTCACGTTCGTCGGGACAAATAGATTATAAAAACAATGATTCAGCTTTCGAACAATGTCAAAGTTGATTTGAAAAAAACCCGGTCCGAGTTAAACGGGAACTTAACACTAAAACTAAAATCAACCCAAAGTTGATACAAAGATGTATACAAAGGACGTAATTAAGTTCTGTTATTTATTTTTTCTGTGTTGCGCGTCTTTGAAGAGAAAATTAGTTTTCCTGTTCGATTCTCCGCTGATAAATCTAGATTGTAGATAGTCCGAAAACACATAAAGTATAGAACCGTACCGCATTAATAACAATAGGACAACACAGGTAACCCGAAAATACAAAGACGGCACACACTGATACAACAGATAACCCGAAACAACTAAGCCGATAACACAATTTTTATTATTTTATTATTATGATGATTTTGTATTAATTAAATCCTGAAGCGCTAGTGCACTCATGTTAATTCCTGGTCTGACTAGTGCGAGTTATATTTCAGATCCTACTAGTATTTGGATCCTAGTATTTTGGGGCTACCGGTCAGTATCCTAGGTATCCTAGCTTACGTGAAGTTGCTCGTGCTTATTCGTGTTCTACTTGCGTGCCCTCGTGTTCACTCGTGTTCTACTTGTGATCACAACGTTTAAACAAAGATGTATTCTAAAGATATAAGTTTTGCTATTATATTTTTTTTGTAGCGTCTTTGCAGAGAAAATTAGTTTTCAAATTTAGATTGTGTGTGGCTCAATTCAAAGCAAATTTCCCCATATCGAAGAAAACAATGGTTCGAAATTAGGAGCCATTAGTTTAGCAAAAAAAAACAGACTTGAGCCGTCTGAGCGGAGGCTGCGAGGAAGGTTTCAGCTTTTCTCTTCATAGACGCGTAACGTAGAAAAATTAAATAGCACAATTTATTTATTTCGAATACATCTTTGCATAGATATTGAATTGATTTTAGGCTTTAGTTCGACTGATTGTGCGTGTGTACTAACAGTGATATGGATGTGTGCAGCTAATAACGATGTGTACAGAAGTAGCCCGAAAATACAAAGAGAGGGTACCTTACTTAAAATACAAGTAACCCGACACAACTAAGCCAAGCTAGAATAACACAGGTAGCCCGGAAATACAACAATAGGGTACCCCACTGATAACACAGGTAACCCGATAAAATAATTATAATTATATTTGTTTATTATATTTTTTTGTTAATTAAATAGCCCACTTCCGCGATATGCTTTACTTGTCATGCACAAAGGTTTCAACACGAGGCTCCGTGCTAAATAGGCCATTTGCAGCTAACAAATCACGTGGTTGTACTGGAGAGCAAAAAAATAACTGACTTCATTTATTTCAAGGCCTTGTACGAGATCGGTATTGCTATTAGAAAAACCTGTTTGTAAACGCTATTTTCCACCTCCAATCAATTGCCGATCTTTCTAAAACTGCGTTATTAAAGATAGCTTGCTCTCCAGTATTCATGGCAACGCCTTTCCCATAGGGATCATGAGCTCAATTCATTCGTTAATTAAGTATTATATCAGCACGTGACTGTTAGCTGCAAAGGGCCTATTAAATTTATTATTTTCTCTGTGAAAAGAATGAATTTAATTTAGCACGGAGCCTCGTATTGAAACCTTTGTGCGTGACAGGTAAAGCATATCGCGGAAGTTGGCTATTATGAATCGCTGTGCACTCGTTTTCACTCATGCCCTGACTCATGTGGGGTTTTAGAACAAATCATCTTAGTATTTGGATCCTAGTATGTTTGGGCTACCTGTGTTATCCTAGGGTACCCTGGCTTACTTTAAGTTAAGTATTATATCAGCACGTGACTGTTAGCTGCAAAGGGCCTATTAAATTTATTATTTTCTCTGTGAAAAGAATGAATTTAATTTAGCACGGAGCCTCGTATTGGAACCTTTGTGCGTGACAAGTAAAGCATATCGCGGAAGTTGCCTATTATGAATCGCTGTGCACTCGTTTTCACTCATGCCCTGACTCATGTGGGGTTTTAGAACAAATCATCTTAGTATTTGGATCCTAGTATGTTTGGGCTACCTGTGTTATCCTAGGGTACCCTGGCTTACTTTAAGTCGCTCGTGTTCTACTTTTGTTCACTCGTGTTCTGACTCATTTTAGATGAGATCAACTGTGTGTGCGTACTTTCGCATCTGATTGTGCGTTGAATTGGCAAACACGCAGTATCTGAGATAGTCCGCGTTACAAAAATACGCCGGAGTTCAAGCTGCGTGCAGCTTCTTGTTATTTTTATTAATGTTCAGTACTGTAAAATTTTTGATCAGTTCTGACCTTTGCCGCTAACAATGTGGGTCGGAGACGCTGTGATCGAGCGATAAAACAGGAGCCATGCGCATTAAATTTATAGATTTCTTTTACACTGTTTACATCACATAATATTTCATTACCGTATAATTACCACTGTGAGAATGTGAAATGAGCAACACGTGAGACTTGGAGGCGCTACAGTTCTTTTTAACTACTTTTTAATCTTCTGATTCTTGTAAAGGAACTGTTATAGACCCAAAAATACACGAACAACGTAATACATTCATCTGCGCTGTCCGAACAGATCTAAAAACGTAAGCGAAATACAATCTCAGTTTAGATATAAAAGGTATCGAATTATAATCTCAGGTTAGATTCCGTCAGGCGTGCTCAGATAACAAAGGTCAAAGCTCTCAGACAAGACGAGACAAGGAGATATTGATCGATGACTCATTGTCAGAAATCTATTCCCGGCCGTATTATAAACATTAGGCAATCTGTCAATGGTAAAACTTTGACAGTTTGGGTCAGGTCAACTATCCCGGTATACACAGCTAAGGCATGTTTTACGACAGAATAACCTACAATCACTGACATAATGTTGGAACACTGTAGGCTATGTTTTCCCTCCCTCAATGTTGCAGTTGGAGCCGGTCGCGAGTGAGCCATGAAACGTTTGAGAACCATTTTGGATTCAACAGTGAAAGCCGGGGAAAGGGGTCAGTGTTCCAACGAATATTGGCTGAGATTGTAGCTAGAGAGTCTCTATTGGATTAAGATACTGTTACATGTCTGTTAATATGGGGAAAACTGAAGGCTTGATGACCATGTACAACAACAATTCTGCCGGTAAGATGTTTTTAGTGTATACCCGAATGCTGTGCTCATTTTCTGGTTGAAGAAATAAACTAAAGCCGGACCTCTTTAAAGAAGTTTATCGATTCGTAATAATTAATTTACATTGTATTGAACGGAACTGCGTCGAACAAACAGGAACTTTGGCTTTATATATATATTGTACTGCATCGCTAAGTTTTCCCTTATCCGAGTCTGAGATGTAGTTTGAGTCTTGTCATCTGACTATATCGTATATTTAGTTCTAGTAGAAATTGTGAGCGAATTAAGTTGGAAGACAAATTGCAAAACATACGATATTTGAATAGTATTCGGCGTTAACAGAGCGGACATGGAAAAGTTTGTGCCGTGTGCTGCACACAGTTCCGTCAAGCTAAACTTTCCAGTAAAACTACTTCGGTCCGACATGCAGTTTGAGACTTGTCATCTAACTATATCGTATATTTAGTTTAGTTTAGGTGTTCTAGTGGAAATTGTGAGCGAATTAAGTTGGAAGACAAATTGCAAAACATACGATAGTAGTACTCAGCGCAGAGCGTACATGGAGAATATTGTGTTTTAATTGTAAAGATAATTTTAATTTTTTAGAGGTTTTACATTGCAGAGCAGCCAGAATTATTTTTAATCTCCCAAGACATATGCCTTCTCAAGATGTTCTTAGAGTCGCTAAATGGGATAAATTATTTTTCATGTATAAATTAAGCCTAGTTAAATTAATATATAAGATATACAAAGAATTAGTACCATTACTATGGATCACATAATAACTAAGCCTCTTAAATAATTGTAGAAAAACAAATACACTTAATTAGTGAACACTCTCCATGATATGGACTTCGAGACATTATCTGTTCGTTCAATGTACTCCTCATTTTAAGAAATATTTTATATTTTATTAGCTTGTATTCCGTGTCTGCTTGAGCTCACATAAATACAGACCCGGACATTGCTCCGGACGTACGAGGAACTCTCACACATGTACAGCAGCTGCGAGGGTACATGTGTGTGTGTCTGTAGATGTCTGGGTCGATGTTTGTGTTTGTATTTGCAGTCAATTAGTATTTGTAGTAGATTAGAGATAATATAACTGTACATGTATTTACACCATCACAAGCACCCCTGTTTGATATACACTCACATAGATACATACTCATCTTTGCGTACCCGTGCTTCAGTGGGTTGGTGTTTGTATTTATTTGTAGTTCGTACTATGTTTCCATAATGTTACGTATTGTATGTATGTGTATACATATTGTATATTTTAATGTTCCCTAGTGTTTCATGCCTATCGCAGTTACATGTAGTTTCTCACTGTAACCATTCGCTCGTATATAGGTATTGAGAGACCTTATACATGTCTGTTAATATGGGGAAAACTGAAGAAACCCTCATTGAGATTGATAATCATGTAACAAGAACAATTCTGCCGGTAATTAAAGGGGCCGTCTCACCCACAGTGCTTAGCGCGCTCACATAGCATAGCGGCCATTTTCGATGCCATCGAAATCCAGAGTTTTATGCCAATGGTCTTAATCTTCTCTACATCTCTGCCATCCTTCCAGCTATCATAAAAAAAATCACACTAGGTTGAACCTTTTTTATTGCTCTTCCTGTTGAGCCTCTTATTTAAGTCTTTTAAATTATTTGGTCATGTAAATTTTAGTTTTATTTCAGGTGGCCGTAGTTCTCCGAAGGATGCCTGAGTCTCAATCGTCCTCCACAAAAGGAAACAATTGTCGTTTGTGTCCAGGATTTCCACCTACAACATTGAGAAGCTATCCTGACCATTAATCTTTATATTTAAAGATATATTAGCGCTTAGTTGGAGTATCTACTATCTTTGAGCCGATTTGGGTTATTGAACTGACACCGTGGCTGGCTTACGCGACCATATGGCAACAAAACTCCGCTTGGTCGACCCGAAAATAACTGAGCAGTTTGCATTTTCAGGGCTTTGGCGTTTAACTTGTGGAAACAGGTCTCTCTCTGGTTTCGAAGGACTTTTAGACTGATTTCGCCGAGATTTTCGGATTCACCGAGCCGCCGAGATAATTTCCCATTCAAGCGATCTCTTGAACTGGTTCTCTGCTACTGCCATCAACGAGATTGCCTGCTAGTAGATCTCTCTCTCTCTTTCTCTTTCTCTTTCTCTCTCTCTGCAGGGAAAAATAAAATCGAGGAGAGAAACCTCTCGCTTTAATAATTATTAGTATTACCTGGAAAGAGTGTCTCTGTTTATATCACCGAGATAGTACGGAAGCGACGGGTGAGCGGTAATAGTCAACAAACTATAATAGGCAACGAAACTCCGCTTGGTCGACCCGAAAAGAACTGAGCAATTTCCTAAAATTATTTTGAGGCCGGGCTTCGGCGTTTAACTCTCTCTCTGGTTTCGAAGGGCTTTCACGCAGTGATTTCGCCGAGATTTTCGGATCAAAGTTTATACAAGCACGAAATTTGACAACAGAGCCGCCGACTGGAGATAATAATTATATTGAAGCGAGCTGTAATTCGTTCACTGTTCTTTTCTGCTACTGCCAGCAACGAGATTGGAGATTGCCTGCTAGCAGATATATATATAAATATATATCTCCCTGCAAGTAAAAATAAAACGGAGGAGAGAAACCTCTCGCTTTCACAATTATTAGTATTACCCGGAGAGAGTGTTCTCTGTTATAGCACTGAAGGGAAGCGACGGGTGAGCGGTAAATATTATAGTGCAGCCAAATACTGCTGTATAACACTTTGCTGACTTCACATTCAATAGCGTTGCGCACAGATGACGTCACAAAATGTAGACCCCCCGCCAAGACTCAGACAAATTTACCACTTTTCGCGTTAGAACTTACAAGAATTGACCAGCACTTCAGTTCGTCGTCTGACTATTCTACCAGAAATGACGGCTTTCCTGCAATATATTTCGAAAGAAAACCTGATGATTGTACTGTCGAACAGCTTAAACGTTGGCTAAAATACAGAGGATTGAAACAAAGCGACAAACGGCGATCTTATCAAGCGAGTTTCGAGTCTGGGGAGTGGGGGTGCAAAGATGGCGTGAAATACAGTGTTTGTATGGGAATCCGATGCCAAATAATTTCCGTCAAATCGAATTTCGGAAATATTCACTGTCTGCAAACTTAAGATACCAGGTAAGAGATTAACTGATAAAAATGTGAGGGATGTAGTTGTACTGGGAAGCGTGCAATCGTGTTTTCAGTTTCCCATATATTTCGGCTGTAACAAGGAGTCAATGTCCGCGAGAAAATGTACAGATAAAGGTTGGAATTGGAAACTGAAAACACAATTGCACGCTTTCCACCATAGCTACATCCCTCAAATTTGAATCAGTTAATCTTTTTTGCAGACAGTGAATATTTCAGAAATTCGATTTTACGAAAATTATTTGGCATCGGATTCCCATACAAACACTGTATTTCGCGCCATGTTTCCCCGGCTCCTACAAGCCTAGAGTGGTCAGTGGAAATTATCTTGGACTGGCCTATTCGTTGCCGTAAACCACGTTTAATATAGTCAAGCTCTAACTGAATCCCAAACTTTTCTTTTCCCATTGAATATCGTTGTAAGACTTCACCTAAACTTTGAAAAGTCAGGTTTTCCGTAAGAGATTCATCGGCGAATGCGAATATTGACTATATATTGTAGCCAGCAAGTAACTTAATATTTGAAATTCTTTAAAATTAAATTCATCGGAGACCAAAGCTAATGTAATGGGTGGAAAAT